>PVLD010000793.1:0-247090 GCA_004027595.1 Dinomys branickii
TGTCTTTTTTTTTTTTTTTTTTTTGCGGTACTGGGGATCGAACTCAGGACCCTGCGCTTGCTAGGCAGGCGCTTATTCCACTGAGCTATATCCCCAGCCCTCTCCCTGTCTCAATCCCAGCTGCTCCCTACTTTTGAGCAGTTTCTTTTCATTTCACACTGTTTATCATACCTTTTAACTTGTATTCACACATTCAGGTTCCTACACCAGTGATGCAATACCCTGCTTATGCATACACATCTGATTTATTTCACTTATGAGTATGGTCTCTAGTTGTGACCATTTACCTATAAAAGCCTCAATGTTGTCTTTCTTTATAGCTGAGTAATATTTCACTGTATAAAAATGCCAGTTTTTTTTATCCAGTCCTCAGTGGATGGACATTTGGGTTGCTTCCACGATTTAGCTATTATAAATTGCGCTACTATAAACATGGGTGCACATATATCACTGTGATATGATGTTTTCAGATCTAGTAAAATACCCAGAAGGGGAATAGCTGAGTTGAATGAGACCTCAAATCTAGTTTGCTGAGGAATCTCCAAACCAGTTTCCAGAGTGGTTTCACCAGTCTGCACTCCCACCAGCAGTACAGAAGAGTTCCTATTTCTCCACAGCCTCGCCAGCATTTGTTATTGGATGATTTCTTAGTAATGACCAGTCTTACTGGGGTGAGATGAAATCTCAATGTTGTTTTAATTTGCATTTCTTGAACGATTAAAGATATTGAGTATTTTGTCATATATCTGTTTTCCATTTGTATTTCTTTATCTGAGAAGTGTGTATTCATTTCTGGTGCTCATTTTAGGATTGCATCTTTGAATTTGGAGGTCATGTTTTTTTAATTCTTTGTATGTTCTAGGTAGAAGACCTTTGTCTGAGGGACAGCTAGCTAGGATTTTTTTCCCAATTTGTGGGTTTTCTTTTTACTCTGCTGGTGATGTCTTTAGATGTGCAAAAACTTTCCAGTAAGATGAGGTCCCAGTTGTTGATTCTTTGAAGTGTTTCCCTTGCAGTTTGATTTTTGTTCATGAACTCTCTGTCTAATCCTGTCTTCAAGATTTTTACCTATCTTCTCTTCCAATAGATTTAGAGTTTCTGTTTTAATGTAGAGATCTGTGATCCATTTTGACATGAGTTTGGTGCATGGTGATAGACTTGGGTCTATTTTCAGTCTTTGGCAAGTGGCAAAAGCACTATTTATTATAAAGGCTATCTTTTTCCCAGTGAGCTTGTTTGGCCACTTTGTCAAAGATTAGGTGGCTGAGTGTGTTTGTGGTTGTGGCTACATCTTCCTGTCTGTTCCACTGATCTTCAGGTCTGTTTTTTAACCAGTACTGTGTTGATTTTATTGTAGTAGCTTTGTAGTATAATTTCAGGTCAGGGATTGTGATTCCACCTGACTTGTCCTTGTTGCCCAGGATTGCTTTTGCTATTCTGGGTCTCTTGGTTCCATATGAATTTAAGGAGTGTTTTCTCTAGATCTGTGAGATATGCTAATGGTAGTTTAATGGGAATTGCATTGAATCTGTACAACAATTTTGGTAGTATGGCCATTTTCACAATGTTGTTTCTTCCTATCCATGAGCAAGAAATATTTTTCCATTTATTGAAATCCTCTTTGATCTCTTTTTTCAGAGTACTATAGATTTCATTGAATAGATCTTTTACTTTTTTGCTAGATTAATTTCTAAATATTTGATTTTCTTGGATGCTATTGTAAAAAGTATGGTTTCCTTATTTTCTCTCTCAGTCTGTTTGTGTTTGTGTAGAGGAATGTTATTGATTTTTGGGTGTTGATTTTGTATCCAGCCACACTGCTGAATTTGTCAATTAATTGAAGGAGTCTTCTTGTGGAGTGTTTGGGGTCTTTCACTTAAAGTATCATGTCATCTGCAAATAGTGATAGTTTTACTTCTTCCTTTCCTGTCCTTATTCCTTTTATTTCTCTCTTGTCTAATTGCTCTAATGCTCTCAGAACTATGTTGAATAGGAATGGTGACAGTGTACATCCTTTTCTTGTTTCTGATTTTAAAGTGAAAGCTTTTAGTTTTTGTCCATTTAGTATGATGTTGGCTGTTGGTTTGTTATAGATGGCTTTGATCAGATTGAGGTAAAGGCCATCTATTCCTATTTTCTCTAGGGTTTTTAACATGAATGCATGTTGGATTGTGTCAAAAGCTTTTTCTACATCTATTGAGATGATCGTGTGGTTTTTGTCTTTGGCTCTATTGATATGGTGTATTACATTAATTGATTTGCAAATATTGAACCATCCCTGCATTCCTGGAATGAATCCAACCTGGTCATGGTGTATAATTTTTTTTATGACTTGCTGCATTCTATTTTCTAGAATTTTATTGGGTATCTTTGCATCTTTGTTCAGTAGGGAGATTGGTCTGTAGTTCTCTTTCCTGGTTGGGTCTTTCTCAAGTTTGATATTAGTATAATGCTTGCCTCCAGAAATGAGTTAGGGAGAAGTGCTTCCTTTTCAATTTCACTGAAGAATCTGAGAAGTATTGGCATTAAGTCTTCTCTGAATATTTTATAGAATTCTGCTGTGGATCCATCAGGGCCTGGGCTTTTCTTTGTTGGTAAGTTTTTAATTACATTTTCAGTCTCATTAAGTGACATTACATTGGGTTGTTGAGGATTTTTATGTCTTCCTGATTAAACTTTGGTAGCTTGTACATATATAGGAATCTGTCCATTTCTTCTGAGATTTCTATCCTATGGGAGCAAAGATTTTCAAAGTAGATATTAATGATCTTTTTAATTTCTGTAGGATCTGTAGTGATTTCATCCTTTTCATTCCTTATTGCATGAATTTGGTTTTTCTCCTCTCTTTTTTGATAAGGTTGGCTAGGGGTTTATCAATTTTATTTATTCTTTCAAAGAACCAACTCTTTGATTCATTTATTTATTGATTCATTCATTTATTACTTTTTGTAAGGTTGGTTTGGCAGCCATGAAGTTCTTCAGTGTTTTCTTTGTCTCAATTGCATTAATTTCTGCCCTGATCTTTATAATCTCCTGTCTTCTTTGGGCTTTGGGCTTGGCTTGTTATTCTTTTTCTAAAAGTTTGAGGTGCAGCATTAGGTTATTTGTTTGCTCTCTTTCTGTTTTCTTTATGTGTGAGTTCATCGCTATAAATTTCCCTCTGAAGACTGCTTTCATTGCATCCCACAGATTCCTATAAGTTGTATTTGCATTTTCATTTGTTTGTAGGTATTTTTAAATTTCTTCTTTAATTTCTTGTGTGACCCATTGGCTATTCAGGAGGCTGTTGTCTAATTTCCAAGTGGTTTTGAAGTTTTTGTCATTCTCTTTGTCATTAATTTCCAATTTCGTTGCACTGTGGTCAGATAATATGCGTGGGATAAGTTCAATTCTCTAGCATTTAGCTAAGTATGCTCTATGGGCTAGAATGTGGTCTATTTTAGAGAAAGTTCCACGCGCAGCTGAGAAAAATGTGTATTCTGATATTGTGGGATGTAAAATTCTGCATATATCTACGAAGTCCATTTGTTCACATTTTGGTTAAGGTCTGTTATTTCTTTGCTGACTTTTCGTTTAGTTGACCTGTCTCTTTGTGTCAAAGGGGTGTTTGAGTCCCCTATTACAATAGTGTTATTGATTATTTGGTTTTTCATGTCTGTTAAGATTTGACTTATATAGTCTGGTGCTCTAATATTTGGTGCATACATGTTTAGGGTTGTTCTCTCTTCCTCTTTCAGTTTTCCCCTAACAAGTATGTAGTGACCCTCTTTATCTCTTTTGATTGTTTTTGTTTTGAAGTTTGCATTGTCTGCAAACATAATACCCCTGCTTTTTGCTGGGAACCTGTTCCATGGAGAATTATTTCCCATCCCTTGACTTTCAGTATGGATTTCCTTTTCAGTGAAGTGTATTTTCTGTATACAGCTTACTGTGGGATGTTGTTTCCTAATCAACTCTACCAGTCTGTTTCTTTTGACTGGTGAATTGAGGCCATTCACATTAATGGTTATAACTGATATATGCTGGCTTATCCTCGTTTTGCTATGTACTTGCTGTTGTTTTCCTATTTTTGCCATGTGTTTATTGCTTGATCTGCTTGAGAGTTCCTTTTATTGTTCTTGAGATGGTGGTCTCTTTTCCTTTTTCTAGAATATATTTTACTACTTTTTATAAGGTTGGTTTGGCAGTCATGAAGTTCTTCAGTTGTTCTTCATTGTGGAAATATTTTATTTCTCCATTGAATTTGAAGGGTAGTTTTGCAGGATACATTAGTCTGAGTTGGAAGCTGTTTTGTCTCAGAAACTGTAATACCTCACTCCAAACTCTTCTTGATTGCATGGTTTGTGTTGAGGAGTTTGCTGTGATTCTGATGGACTTTCCTTTATAGTTGATGTGTTTCTTTTCTCTAGCAGTTTTTAATATTCTGTTCTTTTTCTGGATATCTGGGATCTTGACTATTATATGTCTGGGGGTGGTTTTATTTGGGTTGTGGCTCATTGGAGTTCTATATGCCTCATTTATTGCACATCAGAATCTTTTTTCATCCTTTGGAAATTTTCTGCTATTATTTCTCCAAATATTCTTTTTTATGTCATTTGTATTGCCTCCTGCTATTTCAGTGACTCCTGTTACTCAGACATTATTTTTCTTTGCCTAATCTCACAGCTGTTGGATTGATTTTTTCCTGGGTCCTTGATGATTTTAAGAGATCCTTCCTTTCACAATTGCTAGCTGCCATTCTGTCTTCAAGATCTGAAATTCTATCTTTGGTTTCACTGAAGTGGTTTTGCAAGCTTTCAATGGAAGTTTTGATTTCCTGGAAATCTCTTTGAGTCTGTTTCATGCATTCTAATTCATTTTTAAATTGCTCATGTGATATTTCCATCTGTTGCCTATGTTCATCTATTTTTTATCTGTTTCTTCCCTAGATTTATGGAGTATTTTTTCATTATTTTTGTCATTTAATTTTTTGCCTGAGAGATTATTTCTGACCTGATCTCTTCTATGACCTAATGGAGTTGTTTCTTTACTTCAGATGCGATCATTTCAGAGATTTCAGGTGTGTGGCTTCCAAGTTCTCCTGTGTTGGTGTCTTCTGCACTTGGTCTGGGTGGGCTTGAGTTCTGAGACTGCATTTTCCTCCTACACCTTGTCATTTGGGACGTCAGATGCAAAGTGGTGAGCTACAAACTACCCAGGCAGCTCACCAAAGGACTCTAGGGACTCTGGTTTACCTGATTATCAAACTTATCCCAAGATGGAGATGCCACTTCCCTGGGTCGAGCTACTTCCCTGTCCCAAAGGCTCAGGGTGGAGTGCATGCGCAGGCCCCATTTGCCAAGAGATAGTTCCACAGAGGTGGGCTGCTCACTTCCCTGCTTCCCCAGGCCAAGCTCCTTCTCTGTCCCAAATGCACAGGGTGGAGTGCATGTGCAGGCCTTACCTACCAAGAGCTGTATTTTCAATGTGACAGGTCAAACATACCTGCAAGATTGCTCTTCACAACACCAAGCATGTCAGTTTCAATATAACATCTTTCCCAAGCAAATTTTCCTTAAAATCTTTAACCGCAGTTATACACACTACTATAGCCCTCTTTGGGCAAAGTGTGGACTTCAATTACGTATTTTTAAAATTAGTTAATAAATTACTACAGATCTTTTGCAAACGAGCAATTCTTTAGATATGAAAATAGATTCACAACATTGCTATTAAGAAGGCATTTCACTCCTCAAAAAGAAATGCTATTTGGTGTTTCATTCTCTCCTAACCTGATTCCTTTGTGAAGTAGTCACAGACAATGAAAATCCAAGTAGGCAGCAGCCATTTCGCATGAGTGAGCCTGGGGGCCACTTTTGGGACCTGTAGTGGGGCGAGGAGGGGTGAGGAACAGCCAGGCTACAGGTCTTGAGGAGACCTCTGTGCTTGGGCCCCAAATTGGCATAATCCAACTTGCTATTTCTGAAAATGCATTTTAGATTTTAAAAAGCTCAGAGAGTCAAGGTCAGCACACCTGCTGAGATGAGAACTCACCCTGGTGGGACCAAGGCGAGGGCAGCAGAGAGGCAGGGAGGAGCAGATTCTCCAGATGGCGATGCTGGAGGCTCTGATTAGTGCTGCAACCCGGGACAGTCTGCGGGGCCAGGTGTGTGGTGGCTGTGCAGCAGGACACGGCAGGGACTGTATAGGTCTCTATAGCATGGATAAGCAAATGCTTCTATTTCATGGGCAATTACTCAAATAGAAAGAACTGCATTCAATAATTTTAAGCTTTATATATTTTTGTTTGCTCTCAGAATGTTCTCTTTTTGCTCTCCTTTTCAGGGAATGATGCCGGGGTGGAACCCAGGCCCTAATGCAGACTAACTGTACTGCTGCTGTTGCTGTTCCCCACCTCCTGCCTGCCCTGCCATGGGTTGTTTCTGCTCCATGACACCCCTCTGCCCTGCCACCCTGCCTTGGGCCCAGGTAGCTTTGGACTGAAACCTCTACAAACTAGGGGCTGAAATAAACATTTCCTCCTTTAACTTTGTGTGTTAGGTATTTTTGTTTCAGCAACAACAGAAGTAACTAAGACACTTGATCGCTATGTTTTCCAAAAGACTGGCTTGATAAGTCCCTGAAAGGGACATGTCTATGGCCAATCTGGGGAAACTACATGTGCTCCCTATCTTGTCTCTCTGTTCTGACTTTTGGGAGGATAAGCACATTATAAATGCTGTCAGTTTCTTTCATTTTCATCAACTAAAGTTGAATGGCATCCAGTGATTTCATTACCTGAGATTGTGCGGGGTTTTGACCTTGGGATTACCAACTTTGTGATTTTATTCTTCTTTGCAGTCTTTGCCAGCCTGTCTTAGACAATTCATGTTGCTGTCAAAAGAAAATTACTCCCAGTTCTTTCATGTGTCAGAATCCTGTCATCGTACCAGTGCGGCCCACTGTGACTCAGGAGACAGGTGAGGCTTCTGAATTACTGACGCTCACTTTCCTTTGAATTATCTAAGCCTGTGCATCTCTTCCACCTCTTCCTAAGCCAGCGTCACTGTGGGTATTGGCACTCCATTGCTTGAATGCAGAATGTGAGCCATTTTTCTCTCTTCTGCTTATTAGGATGATGATTCTACAACACCAATTTGTCAATCCACAAAGGTTTTGTTGAATGTGCTCTTAAGCAGTGGGGTATTTAACATCCTTATTTAAAATAAATACATTCATAGATTGATTGTTTAAAGAGTTAGGGTTGTTTCTTTAGGGACTCTCTGGGAACTTTTTGAAAAAACTGGCCAGGAAAGAGAAGTTCAACATCAACTTGAAGTCTCAATAAACATAAGGTGATCTTGTTCCCTTTGACAGAGCCTCTCTAGATAGTACGTGATTCTCCCCGCACAAGAAGTGCTGCTCTTGGAAGAAGCCCAGACCCCTTCCGTGCCCGCTGCATCCAGTGGCTCTGTCACTGCCAAGTAGTCTGCACGCCACGTTTAGAGGTAGGGAGCAAACAGGCAGACGTGTGCAGCCATAATGCGCCTTTCTGAGGTGTCAGAGGCCTTTAAATCCCTCCTCACTTACGGCAAGAAAAAATATCCTGTCAACTCATTTTGGTACATTTGTGAGAATCGGGAGGCCCCCTGTGGAGCAGGCGAAGCTCCACGGAGAGCATCAGGTTGTTTCCCTCATGCTGGCTGTGCTTTGGCACAGCAGTGGACTGTGATCTGAGCCCAAGCTCTGCCACCCCCTGCAGAGGAGACCCGGGAGGGAGATGCGCCCTGCTTTCATCAGTTAGGATATCGCTAAGGGCACCAGGGCGTGATTCTACGGCATCTATTGGTGGCAGCCTTACTAGATACAGATAAAGGGTACACATTGCTCTAGGGCCTTTATCACGTGAGTCTGGTCATCTTTCCTCCTAGATTGGAGTGTGCAGTCAGAGAGTCAAGTCTTTCTCACTTTCCTCTGACCGGTGTGCCCAGGACATTTGGGAAACTCACGTGAGAACTCACTGGCTGTGCAGGGCACACAGTGCACAAGAATTACAAACCCATGGTTGGAAAAATGAAGTCAGCAAAAGTTTTACATTTCTTGAACTGGCCTCATAGTCAAAAAGTCAGGAAAACACAAAATAGCTGCATTCATCTAGAAAAAGAAGTGACTATAATAACAATTGTATTCCTAAAAAAACCCAAAAAGCAGAAAAGAAACTGCCCAAATACTGAGGAGGCAATTCCTGCAAGAGGGAGACCACAAATAACTGTGATTTTTCCTGCGGAGAGGGTCAAACTGCGAACGGGTGGAGAAAGCTTCAAATTATGGCTTTCAGATATTTTCATTTGGGATGGAAGACATGAAGGATATCTTTGTTCTCATAGTGTCTATCTAAAAGGCGAATAGTGCAGTGGTTCTCTTAGGGGCCTGGGAAGAGCAGTCACTTCTGCTAACTACCGTGTCCTTGACCCAGTGTTGAGGGGGAGCTGGGTTGTTCTGGTTCGAGGATGCCAATGATGGTCACAGATTCCCTCTTCAGCAACCTCACAGTAGCAGCTTGAAATCAGCCAAGGCAGGGGCATTTACACAAAGGAAATTGGCAAACATTCAGGCCAGCTCTCCTCACCCTGCTGTACTAATTTCTCAGCTCTGCCTGGTCCTGAAAACTCTGACTCATCCAGTGCTGTTCAACCCCGGCCCTCACAGGCCATGCTTCCTGCACCCACAGTGAGCACTTTCCACCAGATCCCAGTGCTGGGCTCTTGGCCCTCTTTGGCTCCAGTAACTCCATGATCGAAATTTGAGTGAAAAGAGTTGGTTAAGAACTTGAATTTGGATAGATTCTATAGATAGATAATAGTAAAAGAGAGCTGGGCACGGTGGTGCACGCCTGTAATCCCAGCACTGAGGAGGCTGAGAAAGGAGGATCACCATGGATTCAAGGCCAGCCTGGGGTCCAAAGTGAGTTCAAGGCCAGCCTATACTACATAGTGAGACCAGTCTCAAAAAAAAAAAAAGATAATAGTAAAAGAGAGAGTCTCACTGATGGGTATGTTATAAAGACTCAGGAAACACAGACTGAACTAAACTAAATACTAGCTTTCTCCATCTGATTTGGTCAATGCACACTTCTCCAGGATTACCCAGCACCAGAATTTCAAGGGGTCCATTTATCTTCAGTAAAATTATTTCACTGTGCCGATAAAACATACCTGTAAGATAGGAAAGAGTACATTTTATAATCCTCATCTGTAAAAATTCAGAGGAAGCACAGAAAAATTAAATTATTTGCTAAACTCACACTGAGTTCATTTTAATTATAACTAAAATTCGTCACTTAATGTTTTACAAAATGTCTCCATTTCAACAAAATATCTAGAGTAAGAAAATATGGTCTCTGTTCTCTGTGCAATAGTACTAATATTTTGAAAGAGCAGCACATACATGTTTTTCTCTTACAGGCACATTATATTCAAATAAACAAACGTCATTTGAAAGAAAAGCGAACAAGACTGAAAATTCAACTTTGAGCATTGTTACTAATATTGAAAACAGTAACTATCCCAAAATGCATAATTCTACAAGTCTTAGGAATTCTCAATTTGACATGTCTTTATATTTGCATATTCTTTTACAATTTCAAAATCTTTAATCTTTGTAGTCTCATTTTTATTTTCACAATATTACTGGGTAGCAGTGAGCATTATTTTATTTAGCTGCAGATTGAAAGATTGTCAGTTGCTCAAAGACATAACTAGCTTAGGTAAAAGGCTTCTACTATGCCCTTCTTTAAAATTGCCTGTTCAAAGTGAGGGGAAATACCTTGAGGGGAATTAATGGCTGCGTGTGTTTTATTATAATGCATTTAAAATATTGAAGCATTCAACATATATTTCCATCATTCTTTGTATGTAGCTAGATAATGTTGAGCTGCTGAGAAACTTTATTCAAGGAGTTAAATTTTACTCTTAAAATTTTATCTACAAACCTAAGCTACATGTCATAATGAAAAGAAAATCTCTTGCCTACTAATTTCCTATTAAAATGTAGCTAACACTTCTAAGTCAAATCGAGTATTACTTTTTTAGTTCAAATTTCATTAGCATCTCTGTGAGCTCTCACTGTCTACTTTTAAAAATGGGCCTGTTAATCGCTAATTCACAGAATTGCCTCAAGGCTTCTCTCCCTAACTTTGACGAGTTAGCACAAGCAGTTCACTGGGGTGACAGGCCTCCTGACTGTCAATACTGAGCCCACCTGCCCTCCACTCTTAGCACCTGGAGCAGTAGCTCCAGCTGCACAGTCCCTGTGCTGGTCAAAGTTTGTCTTGGAGCCCGGCACATAGAAGGTCCTGAGTTAGCTCCCTTTGCTTAGTTCAAAACAATGAGACTGTGCTATATGTGATGAAAGCTCATGAATGTGACAGAGCCTAGACGATGTTACGTCATTGTTTCATTGCCCACAGTTCACCACTCACTTCTATTTTCTAGGGGCTGGGAAATTCAATTATCAGTTGTCGGAAATTACGTCACAAATGCTGGTGGTCCTAAGAAAGGAGCATTCCCATTAGGAAAATATCCAAAGGCTTGAGGCAACAGGAATCTTGAGCAACAAAACAGCTTTATCATTTGTGAGCCTTGCTTAGAGTGTGCCCTGTGGCTGGGGAGCCTGCCCTCCAACGGGCAGCACACATTTTCTGGAGACTTTCACAGTGAAGAGGCCTTCAGCTGCTCTGTGCTCCACTGACTGACTAATACGACACGTGGCCCGACGTGCCCACTGTATCCCTGCATGTGGTTAAGGAGGGTCTCCTCCTTTGCAGGTTGCCCAGCTCTAGCAACAGTCCAGCGAGGAGAGAGGCTGTGCTTTCTTGCTTCTCTTTTGACACATCCCAATTCCGAATTTCGGTGTTTGCTCAGAGAGCCCTGGGAAAGGGTTTTTTTTTCTGGGCATATAAAATTAATGATAATATTTTCTATTTTATTTCTTAAGCTGAACGGTAGACATAAAAGTATTAATGAAATTATTCTCTTATCTTACCTATATTTCACCCGTACTATAGTAATTAAAACAAGACCTGATAAGTGATCTTTTAAAAATACTGAAAAACGAATTTAAAAATCAAGTGTACATTTGGATATCTTATTTTATTTTAGAGAGAAAAAAGGGTGAGCATAACAATGAAACTGAGTTTCCACAAAAGGGTTTTGTTTGAGGCCTCTACCCTGACTCCAGTGACTATGAACAGAACTCAGATTTCTGGCTCACAATTTATGACTCCTCTCTCAGCTCCTGCACATCTACTTTAGCCCACACCAGGCATCTTTCCCAAGACATCTTTCGTTTGGTCGAGTGACCCTTGAAGACAGGCCCTGAGACACAGTTCCCACCCTTCCTGCAGTCCGCCCAGCAGGCCACAGGAAGTACAAACCTTAGACCTGTGCCCAGTGGAAGAGCAGATTCTCCCCAGAACACAACCTACTTCTGTGATAAGAGGTCGCTGCAGACAGCTTCCCACAGTTAGGGTTCTGCAGGTACGAGCCACTGCTTCACCCCCTCCTCTAAGTATAGGGCACAGTGCCTGTTCTTTAAGTGGTCAGCTGAAGTCCTGCACCAACAGCGCCATTCCTCCACAGTAGTGTGAGTGTGGGCTCACAGCACTGCTCTTGTGAAGAAAGCCTCTGTAACCTCCAACACTCACAGCATGTTACTTCCAAAGCTTTGAGGCTGTCAGTGATGAAGTACATATATTTCATTCAAGGTTTTGAACTTCTCTTTGCAGTTCTGCATGGCTGGTATAATATATTCCATGGGAAGGTGAGACTGGTTAACGGTCACCCTCTGGAGCCCAGCACTAAACCCAATCTGAATTATTGGTCTTATTTCAGATCATTTAATTGTGTAGATAATGTGGCATAATGCAGGTGAGATATATCTGTCTTAAAATATGAAAAAATGCTTCCTTTTGAAAAATGAAGTCTTATGCAGAAACTCTCTCAGGGCTGATACTATAATTTTGGATAGATTTTTGGATAGGTTAAATCAATAGTTAACATTATTTTACATTACCTAAAAGAGTAAAATTACATTTAAGATGATGTGAAACTGGAAATGTTAACAATTTTAGTAGGAGACACTAGTATTCAAGGCCATCCTGATAGGATATTAGAGGCCTGATAAATAATTATTTCTGGGACTCCAGTTCTGGGAGGTTTGCCAGATTCCAAATGATTATGCTGCACCCAGGACGTCCTGGTGCCTTGGTTGCCTAGCAACTTTCTCTGCCACCCCTTTTTTTCTTTCCAGAGGTGAGAAATTCAATGTCATCTGGGATTGAAGTTGGCAGATAAGAAAGTCAATTTCATTATTTCAGCCAGGTCTTGTTTGGCACAGGCAGAGTCTGAACTTTAATGTCTGACAAGTCCAAATGCAAAGACTGACCGTGGAATAGATGAACCGCTCTGAGTTTGCTGTAAAGCTGAGTACCATATTCATTTTCAGGAACATGTCCAGGCATTCCAAGGGAGTGTTCCCCACTGCCCAGGCAGGCGGCACTCGCACATTCTTTGGGTGGAGAGAGAGGCCCTTTGCATGTGCTCCAGGGTTGACTCTGCCGCATTCTGACAGCAATTCAGAGGGGTGTTCTGGGAAGCACTGTGATGAGGGAAGGTGGTGGTCATTAGGTAATTAACTGATTCTTTTGTTTTATTCAAAAATAGTTACAGAGAACCTGTTTTCTGTTCTATAAATTGTGCCGAGCAGGAGGAATCCAGCAGTGAAGGTGAATCCGGATGCGGTGCTACTAAAGCCGATAGTCTAGTCGGGCTGGCAGGAGGGCTTGTACGTGGGCAACACGAGGCAAACAGTGCAGGCGTAAGCTGAGATTGTTACCATGCGAGAACTGAACAGAGGAGGGCGGTGGTGGCCAGATAGCAAGTATCAAGTGGAGATTTAATTTCGGTAGCGAGATTACAGAAGTCCTCCTGAAAGAGGGACATTTCCACGGAGACCCCTTTCCCCAAGAGGCGCCAGGAAGAGGCTGGAGCTGGAGAAGAGACTGTGCTGCTGGGAGGCCCGAGAGTGTTGGCAGAAGTGCGGGGGCAACTGAGGCGGTGGGATTCCAGGGATTGGAGAGACCTCCCGCCGGTTCAGCCTGTGCGCCGGGTGGGGTGGTTGGATTTCATGGTAGGCGTTCTTTCCAGAGCGGGGTTTGAGCGGATGCAGAGTAGTCCGTCAGAAATGGAGACTAGAAGAGCCACACGGGAAGCGCAGAAGCTCAGGGGACACCCTGGGCAGGACCCGGCAGAGAAGGCAGGACAGCTGATCTCCGGGGTGGGCACAGGCGAGATGGCGGTCAGTGCCGCGCCAGTCGCTTTCTTCATCAGCCGGACTGTGATGACGGTTTTGCTATGAGAACTGCCTCACTCCGAGACCTGCTTCATAAAAGTGTTAGCTTGAGGTCACTCAGCAAAGTACTTGATATTATCCACTTGTGATGAGGGGGAAGGGTCATCTCAGCTCACGGTTTCAGTCCACGGTCAGTTGGCCCTGTCCCTTTGGGCATGGGGTGCTGCAGAACATCACGGAGGAAGCATGTGACAGAAGATCGCTCACCTCATGGTGACTAGAAAGCAAAATGTGAGTGTGCAAGGGCTGGGTTCCAGTATTTTCTTCAGAGACTTTCCTGAGGACTTAACTTCCTCCCACTAGGCCACACCCCTTGGGGGTTCCATTACCTCCTCATAGCACCACAGGCTGGTGATTAAGTCTTAACACGAGGACCTCTGAAGGACATTGCAGACCCGAATTGCAGCCATCAAGGTGAAATAGATAGTGATGAGCAACCCCTCACACAGGGTTGCACACACACTGGGGATTAGAGTAACTGTCATCGTTCATGTTACTACCATTACAAATTACTAAGTTCTTTCACATTTCATATGTCTGTTGCAAACCCTATTTATTTAATCATATTATTTAATCTTATTTATTTTAAAGTAATAATGTATCCATAATTTTGTTCACATGACTTCCTTTCTCACCTCTTGGGTGGAGCCCCTTGAGGGAAGTCAGTGTGCCTCATTTATCCCTGTGTCCTAAGTGGCCAGCCGAGGGTCTGACACAGTTGTACTAGGTTTTTGTTAAAATATAATGATGAACATTTTTAAAAAATTAACAGACATTACTTGTACATATAAATGGGGTTCCATGTGACATAATATCCATTAATCAAATTTGGCCTCTATTTCTACCCACTCCACCACTCTCCCCAATCCTAGGAATCACTTTCTGTTTTGTAAATCAAAATGTCTTCACTTCCACATACAGCAGTGAACATGAGGAACTTTCCTTCTGCGTCTGATGCATTTCACATGAAGTCCTGCATGTAGATCCATTTGGTGGCTGATGATAGCATTTCGATCTTACTGACAACTGATAGGACTACATTTTGTATATATCTCATATTTTCTTTATTCATCTGGCAGTTGATAGGCACCTAGGCTGATTCTGAAACAGAATAAAACTAAGGCGTTTTTTCCTTTTCCTTTCACATCTGAGAAAATGCCCTCTGGCCCTGACTCATACTTACTTGGTGGGCGTTCACCTCCACTGACCTTTCCTAGGCTCTGCCTTACAGTTAGGTTTCTGTGCCTACACAGTGTACACTACAAAGATGATCTACCATTTCTGGTGACCACATAAGTATCTGTTATGCTTAGATCTAAAATGCTCCTAAGTATAACATGCAAAGTACATATTTTAAGATTAATTTTCATAAAACAGCGATATCCTGTCACACGAAAGTATTACAGAACATAGACGGTGCAGCTCAAGGTCCTCTAGGGCTCAGGAAATCTTCACTGGCGACTTCACATTAAAATTGGGACCCAAGAAATAGAGCTAATGTGGAGAGGAGGTCGAAGGGTGAAGGAGGGCAGGGTGGAGGAGTGGCTCAGGATGGTGAAACAAATTATAACTCTTGGAAGAGTGTTACCAGAAGTAAGACTTCAATGTCAGAGATGACAGAAGGGAACAGGCAGTGCTTTTCTAAAACTGAAGACATTGTATGTTGGTTGTCCACTGTTGCTATGGCAGATCCCATAAACACAGAAATATCATGGGCACGTACTTATTACCTCATAGTTTCTGTAGGTTGGGCTTCAGACCACAGTGGGCTTAGCTGGACTTTCTATTCCAAGGGTCTCATAAGGCTGGGCTGGATTCTCAATGGGGAAGAAATCACTTACAAGTTCACGTGGCTTGCTGACAGAATTTCTCACAGCTTTATGTCTGAACGACTATGTTTCATGTCAACTATCAGCTACCGGTGACACCTTCTTCCAAAAGCTTCTAGAATCACATTTGGCTGCATTTCCTTGCCACAGGTTATTCTTCAACATGACTATTTGGCTCACAAAAATGCAATACCATCATCTTTACCATATCCCTTTGATTAGAAGCCAGGTGAAGCCCTACCCACACTCATTGGAAAGAGCTTATACTGAGCTGGGAACATGGTGGGGGGAGTGAGGCGGCTCATAGGGGTCACCTGAGAGCCCATCCATTACAACGGATAATACACAGGCAGTGTTTGAACTTTATTATAAGTTAGTGGAAACCACTGGAGGACTTTAAACAGGGAAAATGAAATGATCAGATTCACAACTTATGATGATGAAATAGAAGAAAGTTAGATTGGAATAATGACTCATTCAGAACAAGTGGTAGTTTGAATAATTCAGGTGGTCTGCGCTGAGGTCTAGTTGAGGTGACAGAAATGGACAAACCCTAAATAGCAAATTCTACTCTGCATAGAAAATGTCCAGAGGACTTTTCATGGATGACATATGAAGAATAAAGAGTGAGAAGGGTAAGAAATTATTTATGATTCAAGATCTTGAATAAGGATGAATTATAATGCCATTTATTGAAATGGAGCTTAGATCAAAGGAAGCATTCCAGGGGAAAGAGTTTGTGTTCCCTGTAGTGCTGGGGAAAGGTGCTGTACACTGTGTCCATGGAGGAGTTCCCAAGGGAGCTTGAAGAGAGAAAGCTGGGCTGTAAGACAGATTTGATATTCTTATATAGATAGAAATTGACGCCATGGAAACAAATGAAGTCATCCAACACAGGGTGTGTGGTGTGAGAGAGCAGAGGGTCTGTGGCACAAGAGGCAACAAAACAGTATTTCAAAGATAAAAGTGAGCTGGGGGAAAGAACAGGAAGGACACAGTAAAAGGTGCTTTGTTATCACAGATGCAGGAAGCAGAGACTACTTTGCAAAGCACAGGGTGCTCTTAACAGAGAGTGGAAGAAACTGTCCCTGAAGTGCGGACTCCACTTTGGCCATTTGCATTGGGGTGGACAGTGCTGGTGCCTGGTGCTCAGAGTGTGTGGTGTGGATAAACAGAGGTGTTGCATTGATGTGGGTGGCTGTAGGAAAAGTCTGCTGTACACTTTTTTGGAAGTTAGCTAATAGGAGCTAAGGAGCACACTCGCAAGCAGGAGTAGGAGAAGAAGGTATGGAATAGGGATAAAAGGATCTAGAGTGTGATGTGGGATAAGGAAGTGCCTGAAGGAGTTTTTCTATTGGGCATAGTGTGAAAAGAAAATAAGATACAGAAGATTCTGCTAGCTAAGTCTCAGGAGTTTCCAGAAGACTGGCCCCCAAGGGTCCCCTCTGTGTGCTAAGACACCTGAGCTTTATATACGCTTGGTCTAGAGAACTTTCTGCGATAATAAACCAGGAGGGATCCACACTATTCTATTTCTTCTCAAGTAACTAAATTATCAGGAAGCCATGGCTCAAGGCTGTCTCTGTACTGTTAATACCAAGGTAAATAACTACAAGCTAACCCAGTAATTGAGCCAAAACCTAATTTAGGAATGCATATTTTGTAACACCGGGGTCTCAGGCAATCACAGGGAGCCAAGTGATCAGTCTGTGTTCAGACAGCAAATGTCTTTCTATAATCAATCCTATTGTTTCTATACCTTACCTTCATTTTGCTTTCTTTGGTTAAAAGAAGCGTTTTATGCCCCCATATTGCAAAATGCAGGTCTCTGCCTCTCCCTACTTTCTGAGTGCTCCAATTCATAATTTGTTTCAGTATTCATTCTTCACTCAAAAAAACTCTGCTAAATGTAATTCATCTAAAACCTCTCTTTTGGCTGAAGAACCCCCATAAAACACCATAGGGATGTACTAAGAAGCCAGGACGAGAGTGAGTAGAGAAAAGAATATAATATACAAATTAGGATCCATTCATTACTCAACTAGAATATGAACTTCTTAAGGTTGGCAGCTGCTTACCACTAAAGCTCAGCACAACGTTGGAAATACACAGCAATGCTCAATAAATATCTATAAAAATATATATGACATAAATAAATGAATGGCCCAGGCCCAAGAAGGGCTACCACAATAAGCTCTTCATTAAACCCAGCCATGAATCTTAATTATTGTTTATAACATTTTTATGAAACCATGACAAAGATACTAAGAAAATAATAATTATTATTGTTATGAAGTCTACAGTTTTCTTCTATAAACATTATCCAGTCTCTTCCTCTTAATGCCTTGATTTTTTTTGTTAAAATATTTAGTTTTTCATGGTTATTTTAAAAGTTATTTATAATAAGCAAACTATGAGAGTTTATCATTGTTATGTAAAGGAAGCAGAATTGCCTATAACCCATCCCTCCATCATTAACTCTGACCTTAAAATGCAGAAGGGAATTCTCGTGATAAATTAGTCCGCCTATCATTTGGAGGCGGCAGCTGAAGTTGTGCAGGCTGCTGTGGCAGATTACCATATACAGAGTCCATGAACTTCTAGAAAAAGATGTTTTTTTCCTAATGGACCAAGGTTGAGAATATTTCTTAAACCTTGATAATCTTCTGACCTGAAGTCCATTTGATAAATTCATTAGCCCTATCCACAGCCTTACCACCAGAATCAATTGAATATTCACAACCATAATTCAATTCATTAAACATATACATGTTTTTCAAGTTATCATGACAATCACATGCTTTGGTACTTATGTTTCAAACTTAAAATAGCTTCCCCTTCTACTTACTTTTACAACAACCCAAGGTAATTAAATTAAAACAGGATAACAGTAATTGAGAAACAAAATACTTATTGTTCCATTCATTCAATCAAAAGCTCCAATTCAACCTTTGTGTGAGTGTTTTAGACTTTTCTGTCTTACTGGTTGTTAGCTTATGTTTACAAGTTTTATATTTTTAGTGTGCCATGTTATCCATGATGTTTACCAACCACTTTTAACATAATATATTCCATCCAGATAAAATTTTACCATCATTTTAGTAACTATGTATGTTTATACATAATGCATATATTGAAATTTGTTTATCAATTCCTATTTCTTGATATAGAATTACCTTTTTACTTCTCATCCTAATGCTATGATAAATAAAAGCCTCAATTAAGTTTTGCGCATATTTTTAAATGCTCCTCTAGCAAAAGGAAACAAAGCTTACTAAGATTGTGTACATTTTTAGGCATGTGACACTCCACTGCTAGGCTGTACCCCCAAAATGAAAAAATCTACGCTTCCCACCTCTATAAGATACACATTTTCTGAAGCTAAACCAAGAGGAGGACCACAGAATGTGCCCAAGTGCCCTGAGAGGGAATCCCGTGCTCATGTCCTGAAGGACAGTGTCTTAGGAATGCCGCCGAGAAGCCCTCCGCTGTGCTTGGAAAGGGTGGCGAGGGTGGCAGGAGCTTAGATTCCGAGTTAGTCTGGAGGATGGCGAGGATGTGGCTCCCCTCAGACACACAAACTGTGCGGAGCACTTAAGCAGCTGTGGCGAACGAAGGCAGGCAAGGGGCAGGGCCACATTAGGGTTATTTAGTGTGCAGCCAGTGAGAGGTGCGGAGAAGTGCTTCTTTGCTGGATCTCTTTCTAGGCACGTGGACAGATGGGAAATATAGATGTATTTCTTACCCTTGTAAATGCTATACTGATTCTACAGCAAGAGAAATGTTTGAAAGTAAGAATTGATTTATATAAGTCTGTGTAATTTCTAGTAGTCTGGGGAAGAAAGCAAGTCTTGGTTTTCTTAAGCAGGAATTTATGAGCAAAATACAGAGAACTTTGACTTAGAGCAGACAATGAATAGGACTGGAACAGAAGGAAAATTAACTCCATGTGAACAATCAGGAAATTAAAACAAGCACGTTGCAACTAGTTTTCCCTAGAGCCCTTTGACAGGAATGGAAAGATTCTACTGAGAAAATATAAAGAATATTGTGGAAAGCTTTGTAAAACCAGACACTGAAAGCATTCAGATCTAGGATAAGAAAACATAACTTTTACTTTAAATGAAAGGGAGTCATTTGAATGTTTCTGTGCAGGGAAATTAAAAGAAAAGGTCATAATTCATCTGACTGTGTAAGCATGCATAGAGAATATTTACTGAAAACCTACTGTGAACTAAGGATGTGTTAGATTTGAGAACTCTTTTTAAAAACAGCCTACAGTTTAGGCGTAACTATGCATGGAGACATCGGCCTGGGTGTGGAGAACACATCCGGGGTGGAGAGCGTGGAGGGGGGAATGTCTCTTTCCTCTCACCACGCGCTCCATACTGAGGGACCTGGGGCTCAGCAATACATCTAGTTTCCTTTCCTACCATGGAGTTATTTGGGGTTATTTTTTGTACTGGGAATCGAACTCAGGACCTTGAGCTTGCCAGGCAAGCACTTGTGCTGCTCAGCTATGTCCCTGGCCCCTACCAAGAAATTATTATGGCAGTCTTAGTCTGTTCTTGCTGCTACAAAAAGTACCTTAGAATGGATAATGGATAAATGACAGAAATGCATTCTCTCACCGTTACGGAGATCATGAAGTCTTGGAGCAAGACAGCCCCAGGTGTCTGTTTGGTGAGGCAGTTCTCTCAGAGTCAAAGATGGAGCATCTTGCTGCATCGTCATACCATGGAAGAGACAAGACAGGAACCAAGGCAGTTCCTTCACACTCTCTCATAAGAGCACAAGTTTAATTATAAGGGCTGATTCTTCATGGTTTAATCACTTCTCAGGTTTCTGTATAATCAGATTAGGGTTTAAATTCCAACATGTGAATTTGGGGGAGCACATGCATTCAAACCACAGCACTTGCCATGGGAAGTTTACACTACAGGGTAAGACTGGAGCCGCTTCTAGGCGCTGATTGTGGACCTACCCTGCCTCATCTCTACTCACTCGTACTGTGACCTTTAATGAAGAGGGCTATTTCCCTGCTGAGGACCCCAGAATTCATCCAGTATTATGGTTATTATGTGAATAAGTCTATTTAACTTCCAGGAGGCAAAGCAGTTATAAACTCACTTGACCACACATCTAAACACACTCTCTCCCATTAGCTTTATCTGTGATGAAGCTGGCCTACTGATCGCTCGGTTGCTAAGTTCTCACCACCTCTTAGGCGGTCCCAAAACCAGAAGAAGAAAGAAATACTTTGCCCTTTCCATAACAGAACTAAATTATGTTATATGTGAAGCAAAAATAAAATACACATTATAGAAAAGAAAAGCATGTTATAGTCAAATACAGAAGTAAAGATATTGAATTATTGGTATAAAATAACTTTACTTGCATTTTTGAGTGCTAACAATAATTATGAAGAGTTATTGAAAAGTAAAGTGCAGCGAGGGACTGGATTGTGAAGAGGGAGGAGGGAACTTGGGTGCTCTGCTGTGGAGAGCTGCTGCAGCAGGCTGAGTCATACAGCCACTCTCTAGCAGAGAAATGAAGTCTGCAAAAGGCCACTACACATGCAGACCTGAGAGAAGAATATTCCAGGCAAAGCAAACTTCAAAAGAAAAGACCTAGGGGGCCTTGCTGACAAATCAAGGGTAATTTAGGGGACAACCCATGTATCTAAGCAGAACAGCTCAAAGAGATTTGTAGTAGAAGATGTTCCATTATAAGGGGGATGAATAGGATTTGTGAATATAAGATTCCTTGAAAGTCCCCAGTGTTATTGAACTTGTGTCAGGTGGGATATCTGTCTATGATACTGCAGATGAAACTGAAAGGTGACCCACATTGCAGCCTGGGAAGGCAATGCTTTAGAAGATTCAGAAGTACAAAGACAAGACCCAATCCAGCCTCCGAGAAGGGCCTCAGGTCACAGTTAAGGTTCCTGTATGTTCTTAAGGTTTGGCTGAAGAATTTTTTTCTTACTTGTTTGGTTACTACTACAATCATCACTGCATATCACTGTCAGGTCTCCTAGAAGTTTCAAGGCTAACTATATATTTACCATCCAAGCTTGTGCCCTCTCTCTAAGCCAGTAGGATTCTCTCATGTGGACTCTAGAAATTACCAAGATATACAGGTAGGAAGATCCCCACATGCTATCTCCAGCAATCTGACTAATGTTGTCTGGACAGATAAATCACTAACTCCCAAGTTTCCCATGCTATTTCTAGAATGTTCTTTATCCCTGGCATGTGGTTCTTCTATAGATGTTGCTGACCTCAGTTGAGCACTAATCTGAGACACTTACAAGAACTGTTTTATTAACACCTGCCAAAAGTTGTGTTGTTGTCGATACCTAGACAGCACTATTTATCTGAGAAACATTTGAGGTGGGAAGTACTTATGTGTGCAGTATATCTGCGGTTATCTTTTCCTTTGTTCTTTGCAAGAATTTAACCCTTTGTGCAAGAAAAAAATTACTAGTTTTGACATCAGGCAATGTCTTTCAAACCTAGGTTCTACTTTCACTGAGTATATGTGTGCAGGTGACACCCACTGAAGTGATAAACGTTTGCTAGTTGTCATATACCGTAGTTGTGATAATGGTGGGAGGCATACACTGTAACAAGCAATATTCTTTGTTCTCAAGGAGCTCATTCTCTATTAAACCATTTTGGCTTCATGTTCCTCCTCAAAGGGGGTTGTAATAATGTCTTTACATTGTTCACATATTTAATGACTATTTAGTAGACACATTATCCCATCTGAATTCCAGGAGCACATTTATGAAAGCACCTGACATTGATAGGTATGGAGCAAATACTGTTGTGAATCTGATGTGCACAATCTGTAATGATCTAATGGAATGGAGAATGGTATTTAAGGCAATGAGGAAGACTCATCTTTTCAGGCAGGCAATCTTCTCTTGCTGAATTGTGCCCAAAATAAACTGGCTTTAAGCCTACATTTATAGAGTTCCAAGTAAGTGGTCAGCCATCTGATTGAACAGTCATGAAAAGCTTGGCCTCATAACTCAGAGACCTAACAGGAAAACTTTAAAGTCATGTTTTGGCTATTATATCCACTGGTGAGAAAGCAAAGAATTCATAGGAAAAGAACAGTGCTATGTCGAATGAATATTTCCTAGGGCCAGCTTCAAGACAAAACTCCTAGTTCCTCTCCCGTCTCTCTTATCTGTCTGTCTGTCTGTCTGTCCATCTGTCTGTCTATCATCATGTCTATCTATGTGCCTATCACTGTCTATTTATATCTACCATCATCTGTCCCCCCCCATCTCCTTCATCTGTTTTTGCACACACATTTACGGACCCACGCACATTCACACACAAGTATATAAGATAATCTTTAAAAAGTCTATAAATTAAGGAAAGAGAGTTTTTCACTTGAACTATACAGATGCTTGCTTGTGGTTGACTTTAGCTTCTGTTAAGAAGAGGCCTTTGAATATATCCAATTAAATGTTATTTAAAATAGCACCTAAATGTATTTCCTTAAAAGCACTAGTATTCCACGTTTTGCTAAGCCTAATGATAAATCTGTCATCTTAAGCTACCTTTCTCTATCATTAATTATAATGCAGCTATTAGGTTAACAATGATGTTACTAAATAAGGTACACTAATTTTACAACTAGAATTAAATGTTAAAGAAAATTATACCTTCCCTCAAGAAAATTATTGAAGAATAAATGTAGCACAATAATGTCTGACAGTACCTTTCAGGGCACATCAAGGGAACTGTTTTTAAATAGGAAGAGGACACAAGGATATAGATACCAAAAATTCTAACGTATAATGAAATATAAATAAAATGCTGAATAATTTGAATATGGAGAATTATGAACAATAATACAAGTTAAGATGAGCCTTCCAGAGAGGTCATTTAATTTAGAATTCTACATATTTCCATTTCAGCTAAAGCCTATGAATTAATAGAGGAAATTATACACTTAAACAATGTCAGAGAGAGGGTCGGGGAGAGGGAGGGAGAGGGAGAGGGGAGAGATGGCTCAAGGTGACATGGGCTCTCTTTAGAGCCTCGCTATTGTCTTAACATAAAGTCGAAAGCATTTATTTGGATAATTGGTGACATTTGGGAATCAACTTTTTGCTAAATGCCAGCAAATTCAACTTAAGTCAGAGGTTGGTTGCCAATGTGTCTAGCAGGCTCGATAATGACTTGGGCTTCACCTGTCCCTAGATTTTAACTCCAATGCCTCAGCAGTGCTACTGCAGAGAAAAAGCAGCCTTAGAGGACAAGCAAATGTTTGTGACCTTGTGCCAATCAAAGCCTAATTGTGGAGGAAAGGATGTTGGCCACATGTAGCCCAAGCCATAGTTTGCAGAACATGGCTCTGGATAGCAACACATACATTTAAAGCCTTGTTGCTAATGCTTTAAGATTACCCTCTCTTTCTCAGGAGAATTCATATATTTGAGATATTTCAGTTTGTAAGTTTTGAAAGTGAATTTTAGATACATTGGTCTAAGGATTCTCTACCTTCTTTAAGATGTCTTTGTTTTTATAAGAGGTCCTTAAAGTGTGTTAAATATTTGTGACTTACTGTAGGTGGCCCACTGTTCTAGGTACTGATGCTATGCAGTGAACAAGAGCCCAAGACATTTGCCTCGGCTGCAGAGAGATGAGGAAGAAGAGTGACCATGAGAAGTTCATAAATAATGCAGTGTGCTAAATGGGAGGCAGACTTTGGATAGAGAATGAAGAAGCAGAGGGTAAAGCGAGTGGGAGGGCAGGGGAGGAAAGGTGCCAGTTTACTCTATCCTTGTTGGGAAGAGCAATTTATGCAGCTTGGAGGTGAGGAGCAGTGATTCCTGTAGGCAGTTGGAAGAACACAAGGTGGAAGGCAGGCTAACAAAGCCTGTGTCTCCAGGATCACCATGAAGGGGCCAGTTGGCCGGACAGAGTTCAGAGAGAGCAGGAGGAGGTCAAAGGGAGGATAGGGGTAGGGAATTCCATCATGGAGACAGGAGGCAGGGCCTTGGGCACCCCTGGAGGGACTTCCACCTGCACAGAAAGGAGAAGGGACCTGTGCAAGATGTGACGTGGCAGAGGACACATGACCAAAGAGAGTGCTTAGTTTTTCTGAGTGTAGAACCTAAAGTTTCAGTCAAATAGGGCAGAGGCTTCTACTGTGACCAGCATCCAGGACAGTGAGGGTTGAAGGAACCAGCTGTGGTAACACACTCGAGGTGCCTGTGTGCCACCCCTCAGACTCAGGAAGCCCATATGAGCATGTGCAGAAACATAAATGTACAGTTTCCAGAGACCTGCAAGCACAATTCTCCACACTTCCATGGAAATAGAATTTCACTGCAAGAAATAATTTGCACTGAGACCTAAATATAGGGAAAAGGGCTCTTGGTGACTTACCACATCTCAGTTTGAGTAATCTAAGGCACACACGTTTTTAAAATATGCACAAAGATATCTATGTGAAGTGTACTCACTAGTGGATTTCAGCATCCATAGTCTTCATTTACACAGCTTATTTTATTTGATTTGTGCTTACTGGAATATTAAATAATCAGAGTTCATATCCATGTGAAAATTCTCCCCTGGAGGCTAATTTATTTGTAATAAAAACCATAATTTTGAGCCATCAAAGAGTCCAGCTGTTTGTTTTGGTAGGATATTTTCATCTTCTTGAGAACATTTCAGCTTTCAATGTTATGTATTTGTATGAGGAGTTTTTTCCTGAATTCAAGCTTAATGAGACTGAAGTCAGTGCTGTGCATATGTCTATGTACTCCTCTGCTGCCTCAGAAGTTGAGATCAAGAAAGCAATTGTGTTCACTGGAGGATTGATCAAATGCAGTGCTTAGTTATCTGCACTTGTCTGGTTAAATGGAGCTTTCTCAGATGAAAAAAAGAAATGCAAAGCTAGCCAATTGGAAATGCTAAGCCAGGAAAACACTACCCCAACATGAAGCACTTTAAGATGCAAGATGAAGTCACTTCCAGCACATCCAATTTACTGAGCAATGAGCAACTTTCCTGCCACTCATACGAGTTTTACACCTGCTTGCGCAAGCTGATGCCAGCTGATTCGGGAACCTTCTTTTTGATAATTTCCATAACATATACAATCTTAATGTTTTATAGAAAAATCTACAGCTTATTTTTATGTACCTCAATTAGTAAATAGGGGCAGAACTAAATTGATTTCATAACAAAATCCTCAAAATTTCATTTTTAAGGCTCTGATTTTTCTTTAGCAAAAGTACGATAGGGAAGAAAGCTATAAGCAATCCCTAACCCACTCTGTGTCATTTCTTTCTCCCGATATTTTCTTCACATTTATCTGCACTCCCACTCTATTTTTCTATGCATTCTTTGCCCCTTGGTGTATTGAGAATGTTTTGAGAGCTCACTGCAGATTTGACAAAGAACATTTCAGCAGTCACACTTAGTTGCAGTCTACTGAATATAGCTGAAATCTTCAGAGTCACTGGCCTCTTGTAAAGTAGTTTTCCTTTTGGCTAACGTGTTTGGTCCCTTCAGACACTCCTCCTTGAATGTGACATATCAGATTGCTCAGATGGCGCAGGGGGCACAGCAGAGCAGTGGGTGCACCGAGCCAAGTTCTCACCTTCGTCCTGCGGGTGCATCGGGTGGACTCTTGCAGGAAACACACTTGAGCTGATTGACTGCAGAATCAGCTTTTAATAGAAAAGACACAAAAGATGAGACAAGGCTTAAGAAGAGCTACAGACAGTGTTGAAACTTTACCCTACTTAGCAAAATAATAGACTTCAGAATGTCATTACGTTTCAAAGTCATTTTAAAGATTTTAAAAGATCAGTTCTACTTGGGTAAGTACATTTAATTCATGCTCCCTGGAAGATGAGCTGTTCCAGGAAGGTTCTAATAGTGGCCAAGCATCCTATAGTTCACCAGAGATGAGCCAACTCTCTACACCAGATGCTTATCCAGAGCCATTTGGGGCCAGGTGATTTTCATAGACACAGAGATACCGTGGTGCTAAGAGATTGTGAACACTTGAACTACAGGCAGGTGTTTCATTTGTTCACATTTTAGTATTGTTTTAAAGTGAATTCGAGTGTCTTCAGATGTGCTAGGGCTTCTCAACTTCAGTGTAGCCCATTGTCTGAATTGCACACTGTGGTATTCATATCTAGGATCCCTGTTTTATACTCAGAAAACAGATCTGGTCTTCTGTATAAGTGTGGAAGAGTGGGGAATTATTCTTGACCAAAAGATTTAGCACTGTTTTCTGCTCTACATTTTAATATTGCACAGAATCTGATCTGGCTTCTAGTCATAAAATCAACAAAATCTCAGTCCTAAAGAGTAGTATAACACAATTTAATGGATTGTTTTTACTATCCTAACATTTCAAGATTGGTTCCATTTCATTGTATTATATAGCTTAGCCAATTATATTTTGAATGGCCATTCCAACAGGTACTCTGAGTAGCATGCCAAATACCCACTTATTAACTGAATTGTCTGAGGGTGATTTGGTTATTCACAATGAATGAGGACTCTAAGACTCCAAAGGAAGCATTCCTTCTCATTTTGGCTCACATCACTTAACCCAAGATATGTAGGACAAAACACAACACTCAGTAGAGAAATAGTATTTGTCGGAATATTTTGGCTTTTCATGCCAAATTGTAAACCATATTCTGGTGGTATTCTTCAAGTATTTTAAATGTTTGCCAACCTTTTGTGATTTCTTGGACTCCTACTGTGTATGTGTTCTCCAATCCTGCCTATAATTCCATATTTGCCAGGAAAACATATCAAGGAACTATGCCTTATGCAATAACAAGTCCATTTTGAGTAGCTACAGCATGTTTTTAATTATTTAAAGTGGAAGAAGGCTTTTTCCCAAAGTAACAAATGTGTTGACTATAGAATAACATGTATTTAAAAAATAATTTCAGCTGCTCTGATTTTCAACAAATTAAACAAAGAAAAAAATGATGAGATATTTGCTGCAGTAATGAAATAGCTGCCTCCAGATTGTAATAAATTCTGTGGAGATATTACTCCATGATGTTGGCAGCTTTAGCTCAGTTTGGTAAAGAAATATCACCTCACTGAGGTCTGGGCACTATTTTTCTCCCAGGGGAAGAGAAGGCCACTTTGGGACATAAAATCATCAATCTGCAATACACACACGGGAAATGGTGAGAGATGTCATGTCTGCCCAACGTTAAGACAAGACTTAATTCAGGATGGAATAAGAATTTTTCTTCATGAAAAAGCTCTCTGATTTGCAGCAAGAAAAAGCCAAAATATCTTTCTAAAAATCCAGGCTTCACTGTTGCTATCTTTTTAAATCATAGAAAATGTGTTTGCATTGATGTGAACTGTAATGATGGCCTGGTGTTAACTTTGTCAAAGCGTGTGAGAAACAGCTTAGTGCATCTTAGGGCTCTGCTTGACTTCCCACAGAGCAGAGGCCCAGAGACACTAGCGTGAGGAAAGTCTTTTCCTAAAATGAAATTTCATATATCCCAGTAGGAGGAGAATTTAAAGAAGAAATTAAGTCTACTGGTATAAATATTAGGAAATTAAATACTGTGAAAACTTGCATCTAGGGCAAATATTTATAACACTTCAAAACACAGATTCCTTGCTTAATGACCTACCTGTTTAGTGACTACTCGGACCTATCACTGATGCATGGTGTTCTAACTTCCTGCCACTTGGATTTAGAGCCTGCATTGAGACTTATGATGGAGTAATGTGAGCGGTGGTGCTGCCTGGGGGGGCTTCTTCTACAGTAAGTACTGTGAGTTGTGCCGGTTGTACTGTACAGTACAGTACTGTAGCTTTCTGTTCTGTCCTACATTATAGTGCTACAGTAAGAGTTATGCAAATGAGAGGAAAGTCCTTGAGTTGGCACTCCTTTGACCATTTCTTTGTTCTGAATGTTGTAACGCACATCCTGCATACACTTCCTCTTTTAGCGCCCAGTTTAGTTAACCTAGATAGAGGACCAGAACTCAGTCATTAGAGGAGTGCCTGTATTTAATGTCATTTATTTTATCTAAGTGAAGATTGAATAGCTGTTTCCAAGAGAAACAAACAGTTCCATGTCCACACTTTGAAAAATGAGTATTCACATAGGACTCTTACAGGAAGTCAAAGATTTTTTAACATTAATATTTAAAAATTTTTAAACACCAACATTGTTTGAAGCTTTTAGTCTGCATAAATATGTACGATTTTTTAAAAATCACAAAAAAGAACCGTAGGTCACAAAAAATATACTTTTAAAATTTCCTTTTTACAAAAACACTGTTATTCATGTCCTTTACATCAAACCCACCTGGTAAATGCTATCTAGAGGTAAGAAGGAAGCCATCTTTATCGGGTGAGGAGAAGGCAGCCAAAATCGAAGAGCACATTTTTATTTTTTGTTGATTTGGAACATCGTTATGTAACTGCTTATGCCCAAGGTATCTTGATTACTACTTCAAAAATCTTCATTCACTCTAGAAGGAAAGCTGTAATAATTGAATCGCCACAGTGCCACCACAGCGAGGGTCAGCGGTAGGCAGACTCTCTCCCAGTGACTTTAGATGCAGCGCCATGTTTGGGTTGATTTCTCTCTCATCCCATGTTTACGTCGGGCTTCTCTGTGATGACTTTTTCTCTTCTTTTGGCACCTGAAAAATGAATTTTATGAAATCACTCATTCTACTTTTTTTCTCACTCCCTGGCATGGGAATCGTTTCCAGATTTTGCTCCTGATAGATGTCTTCTGAGATCTGCCATAGAGAACAAGGTGGATGCTCAGACTTGCTGGTTCTCTTTCCCATTCCTTGCTCTGCGCTCTGAGGGAAAGGGCCCCAGCCGCTATTTTCATATAGATTTCAGCAAGCCTCTCCTCTGCAGTATTACACTGGTTTATCTATTTTTGTTTTCTACCAAGGTGCTCAATATAGCAATTTGACTAGGCTGAAAGATGAGCAGACATCTGGAGAGCATTATCCTAGGGGGAGTCTGGGAAGGTGCTTCTGGACAAGACGAGCAGTCTCATTAGAGAGCTGAGTCGAACAGACGGTCTTCCCCGGCATGGGTGGACATCTTCCAACCTACTGAGCCCCTGAATCAAAGGAGGAAGGCTGAGTTCTCTCTCTGACTGAGGTAGGATGCCAGTCTTCTGTCTGCCGCACTCCTGCTTCTCAGATCTTTCCACTGAGACTGGTAAGCATGCTAGCGGTTCTCTGGTGCTTAAGCCCTTGAACTATGGTACTGGCTGTCTCAGGTCCCTAGTTAGAGATCTTCAGTCCTATAATAATACGTCTCCCTCTGTGTCTGTCTCTCTGTCTCTGTGTCTGTCTGCTTGTCTTTCTTTCTGGGTGTGTCTGGGTCTGGGTCTTCCCATGTATTGTAAACATATACTATATATTGGAAATATGTATTACATATTGCAAACGTGTGTTCCATATATGAATATATGTGTGTACAGATACATGTAGACATACATATGTTTTATTTCTATTCTGTTTCTAGGGAGAATCCTAATATAAATTTCTAATATATTTACTCTGTATCTATCTCCTTTTATGAGCTCTCTCATAAAACATGAGATTTATGAAACACCATCAGGGTTATTATACAAGCAGTTGATT
The DNA here is from genome assembly GCA_004027595.1 of Dinomys branickii. Lineage (NCBI taxonomy): Eukaryota > Metazoa > Chordata > Mammalia > Rodentia > Dinomyidae > Dinomys > Dinomys branickii. The sequence goes on from PVLD010000793.1 coordinate 29,878, forward strand.
GAATAATTCCTTTGAAAATTCCAAACTACAGTGCTGTCATGGTTGAAAGAGCTACAAACAGAGCTAAGTAAATTCATTCAGCTACTAACATTTACAGATTGTCTTGCTAAAGGTGGATTTGTGTTGGTATGGACATAGGTCACTATGCGTGTTTTCTCCTCAAAGTTAAAGTTTCCTCACCTACCCTTATACTCATATCTATGAGCACAAACGTATCTCCTGGTACCTGCGCCTATCTGTTCTCTGGCCATCATCTGTGCATCTCTGTGATCTCTCCTTCTATTTCTGTCTCTACGTATCTTCTCTATCTCCACCCAGGTGATACTGAAACTAGTTCTCAAAATTTCTAACTTCTTTAGGCTTGCCAAAATTTTGCAGTTATAAAGTTCCTGAATCTTCAACGTCATCAAGAAACTCATATGATACAAGACTTGGACTGTCTGCTTGCATGACAGGAAACTAGTATTTGTAATTAACAGGGGCAGTGGAGATACGTTGTGAGAGAGTAGAATGGACAGAAAAATATAGAGCAGAGCCGTAATGTTGGGTTCAAATAATCTTTCATTTCTGTCTTTGGTGATTGGGTGGCTCTCTGTTTTTGCTCATTAGAGACAAAAATTTGTCAATTTGTCGATGTCACTTTAAGAACAAGCTTTTGGTTTCACTGCGTATTTTTGTTTGTGTTGCCTAATCCATCACTGTTGTATTTTGTTTTAATCTATTTTATTTTCTTCTTACTACAGTTGGCCCTCCTTATTTGCAAATTCTGCATCCCTGAATATCACCAATCATAGACTGAAAGCATTTGGAAACAGCACTAAATCTGTATTAAGCAGAATTCACTAGACTGGTGATCTTTCTGCCTCCCAGTGATCTTCCCGCCTCAGCCTCCTATGCACCGGAATTGCAGGCATGTGCCACCAGGCCTGGCAAAAGGAGCCTAAATTTATCCAAAGAAATGCTAAAATGAATCGCCTGGGTTACTTTAGGTGGGTCCTGGAAGTTCCGGTTTTCTTAAACTACAAGTTTTAGCTATGATTTCTTTGTCTCCTTTCTACCTGTCTTTCATTTCTTTAATCCGAGCTCCCTACAGTTTCAGACTCATCACATTTGTCTCTTATGTGATGTCTTGTGTCATCTGTGTTTGATCTTCTGAACCTGATTCATCTTTTTTCCCCAATTGCTTTTAAATTCTCTTCTTCATCATTCACTTCAAGCCACTCAAGTGTGATATTACTCAAGGTACTTCTCTTCATATTTCTTATACTTTGGATTTTAAACTTAGGTCCATGCCTCTATACTTTTTTCAAATTTGGAAAAATTTTTGTCTGTATTTCTACCCTCCAACGTACTGTCTTCTGGTTTAAGAACTCCAGTCTCATATATTTGATACATCTCCTCAGCTCAGTGAGGCTCTGTGCACTTTATTGAATCATTTCTCTGTTTCATGTTAGAAATTTTCTACTATTGTATACCAAGTTCACTAATCTTTTCTTTTGTGGTGTCTAATTTTCTATGAATTCTACTCATTGTGTTTTTATTTCACACACTTTTTCTTTAACTTGGAAAGTTGGGTGTCGATGATTTTGGTTTATTTATACTTTTCAAATTTCACAGATCCCTTTCGATCATGTTTCTTCTAATTTTTTGTGGTATTCATCTCTGAATAATATTATTTTGGGTATTTTTTACCTGTATTGATTGTTTTTGGTGGAACAATATATCTGGTATATATCACTTCAATGTGACAAAAATCATGTAACTTTTACAGTGATCTTTTAATACTTTAAAGTATTAAAGCATTCATTTGCTTTAAACATCTTTATATAACCTCTGTAGAGAGTTTTTAGAGCACAGTTGCATTCACATAAAATGTTTGAGGAAATTTACACCCACAGTCACCCATTTCTTTTGCAGAAGTGCTTGCACTGGAACCCCCTACAGTGAATCTAATAATTTTTTTCTAAACAACAGTATCCAACAGAAGGAACTGTTATTCTGAAGATAATGTAGTAAAGTGTAACCTACAACTTAGTAATTCAGCCAAAAGGTGGGCAGTCAGTCAGGGCAGCCAAAGACAGAGTTGTCCAGACACAAGCAAAGAGAGCACGTGCTGAGCTAACTCAGGTCACAGAAAGGAAGATGACAGTGGGGACAAGGGGAGATAGGAGCCTCTTCTCCAGGGGAGAAGGCTCTCGGGCAGAGGACCCCAGGCTAAGGGGTTGACAGATCCTCCCTGAATTTGAGGCTGGGGAGACAGAAATCCAGACCAACCAGTTTCCCTTGAACCTGGTATCCAGAAACCTGAAAATGTAGAGTAATCAGGCTCCAGCAAAGTAAGTGAGTTTTTAAAACTCCACAAATTTCTTGTCATCTGCTCACCTATATAAGGCCAAAAGCAAAGCAGCAAACTGGCAAGTCCACTTCCAGAATCTCACTGTGGTGGCTGTCCACCAGGAGCGGTTTTCTTTTTTATTAAATTCCCAATAAACACTCTTCTATATTCCTCCTGATGTCTTTGGTGTTCATCCTTCAACTTCGTGAGATAAAGAGCTCCAATTTGTACAAAATTAACTGCTTCCACAATGGTTTTGAATTTTTAAAATAATCACATATATGAGGCTAGTACTTACATAACGTTTTCCCTAGTGCTTTCATTAAGTTATTTTTTCAGAACACTGCTCTCACTTTGTGAATAAGAAATTGAATTGTTTTTATCAGAAGCTAAAAGTTTCAAAATGAGTTGAGGATACACAAATATAGAATTGATGGCATATTATTGATATCGTCATATCAAACACACCTTTCACTCTGAACATTATCCAGCTGATTTTTTGGTGCACGAACTTTTGCTTACACTGATGAACAAATATCACATGAAATCTCAGGTTCAACTTTAAAGGAAGAATTCAAAAGCAAGTCACAAAAGCATGGCCTCAGTAATGTGTTGGGAAAAGTCATGTGATTTTGTGGATATATTTTCAAGCACTTTATATTGTAGATATAACATATCATAATTGTTCAAAGCTTTGAAATACAAACAAAAAAGATTGAATTAATGTTAGCATGGGTGATGGGGTCCCCAGTGAGTCCCAAGGTGACCTTAGGGGTCTTTATCTTTCATGTTTCTGCCTCCGGGTAGTAAGCCTTAGGAGCACGACAGGGTTTGAGCTTCGAACATCTCTCGGGTTCAGGTGAGTGGAAGGGAGAGGTCCACAGTTCTAGTTACACTATCTACATTATTTCCCCAAAAGAATGGTTCCCTAAAATCTCTAAGGAGTGTGGAAGGTGGAATGTCCATCTTCTATAGCTGCTTCCTGCTGAACAGGGGCACATAGGTCAAAGAGCGCTTGCCCTGCCTGACCCAGGGGCTGGGGGGCTGCACTCCCTCTGAGGGTTTGTTGGTGATCTGTAGATATGAAGGTGGCTTTGAGGCAGATCATCATCTGAAATGATGGTATTAAATGGGGAGAAACACATTTGACCAAGAGATTATGTGTCCTCCGAGCAGCAAAGCTATGACAAGCACTAATGAAGACCCTTTGAAGGGAAGTAACCACGAGGCTTAATTCCAGATTTTTGATGAGGACATACCTCATGACACAGATAGTTCCTAGGAACCCTAGAAGTGGGTCAGCTCACTTTCACACTGCACCTCTCACTCTTCCAGAATGACTGACATACAAACAACATTCTTCTAGAAACAAATATAATCCCCCTTTTCAGTGGCTTAGAGGTGTAGGCCCTACAGTTTTGTAGAGGTATCACTGTCAGTGAATCTATTTAATTCTGGAGCATGACAATGTTCAGGGAAATTTTATCAGTGAGAAAAATAAGAACTAGCACAACGAGATCATTTTATAACTGCGGGTGGGGACCCCAAGAGTCAGCTGTGGCAAGCAAGAGACTGACAAAAGCAGCCATGCAAATCCGCAGAGAGGGACTGTATTTCCAGGATGTGGCTCATTCTCCGATTCATTTATTTACTTGTCTGTTTCTTTATTGATTTATTTTTATTTTATGGGAAAAAAGCAAAACAAAATTTCATAACAGTATAATAGGAGAATAACATCAGTTAAAAATTACATATTATTTTCTTAAAGTAGTTACTCAGAGTATAAGATAATGGGCATAAAAATTTTCCAGATGATATTAGCACAAACTTTTCTTTTCAATGAACTAGGAGAGATTAGTGGTATAAATATCTTGTGGGTTTTCTCCCTTTTCCCCTCCTTCTCCTATCCTAGCTCTTTTTACCTTTCAAACAATTTCCTCTCATTTCACAATATCTATCATACATTTTGGATCTTATTTGCTCTTTCAGTTTCTCACACCAGGGGGACAATGCAGTGTTTACACATGTGAGTCTGATGTATTTCACTTATGAGTGTATTATCAAGTTATAATAATTCACCTATAAAAATTATCCTTTATGGCTGAGTAGTACTCTATTGCATAAAAAGACCACATCTTTTTTATCTATTATTGGTTGATAGGCATTTGGGTTATTTCCAAGATTTAGCTATTACAAATTGTGCTGCTATAAACATGGGTGCACATATATCATTGTGGCATGATGTTTTAATTCTTCTTGGAAGATACCCAGAAGGGGAAGAGCTGGGTCAAATGGAACCTCTAATCCTAGTTTTCTGAGGAATCTCCATACTGATTTCCACGGTGGTTACACCAGTCTGCACTCCCACCAACAGTGAAGGAGTGTTCCTTTTCCCCCATAGTCCCACCAACATTTCTTGATTTCTTCATAAAAGCCTTTCTTTCTGGGATGAGATGGAATTTCAGTGTTCTTTTAATTTGTGTCTCTTCTCTTGTTCAACTAATGATATTGAACATTTTGTCATATATTTATTTGCCATTTGTATTTCTTCATCTGAGAAGTGTGTATTCATCTCAGATGCCCATTTCTGAATTGAAAAGAGTTAGACCCCTCAAATTCAAAGACCCAGTCAAAAAATAGGCATCTGAGATGAATACACAGTTACCTTTTATTTAGAGGAAACAAAATGATTTACTTATCTGACCAATAGGTTGTTTGATGTTTTCTTTTATGAAAGGAAACTTGAGGCCATCCTTTAGTTTACAGGTATACAAAGTCTGTGGTCTATCTTCTTTGATTTTTGGTGCCTTGGGCAGCTTGAATTTTACCCTAGAGAGGTGAATCTAACAAGTATTGGGAACTAAGGTCCGAAGGAATAGAAAAGAAAATATCCTTGAGATCAAGGACAAAGAACTAGTTAATGTCTCCTGGATTTGTTCAAGGAGGGTGTGTTGGCCTGCCAGTAGGCCTGGATGAGCATTGCTGCTCACTGATGATTCTGAGATCTTGTACTAGGTGATAGTCTCCCGATGGCTTTACTATTGTAAAATGAGTGTGCTACATGGGGAATCGTATCAGAAACCTCCCATCAAAAATCTGCCAGTGATGGGCTTTGGCCCCTCTCTAGCCTCTATCATATACTACCTTGTGTGAGGATATAGGTTAGTACCTTCAGTTGAGAGATTAGCGGTTGTCCTTGACAGCCAGCCCAATGGTGTAGTCCATCATGCTTGGGAGTCTGCTCCTGGCAGAGGAGCCAGGCTTGACTGAACTGGGTTGGCAGGTTAGTGAGGAGGTCGCCCGTGTGTTATGGTTGATACATTGGGTCAACTTGGGGAGTCTAGAGGTTTAGCTGAGTGACTCAGGAGGAAGCTAAGGTGCTTACTTTGTACACATCCTGAGCCTGTGGAAGAGGAGGGCATGGAGATTGTGTGACAGGTACACGACCTCTGGGTGTGGGTAGCCTGTTTACAATGTAAGGGAAGAGAAGATGTTCCTTGCAGCTATTCTTCCCTTTTGCTCTGGTTGTTTTTGCTGTGCTCTGCTGCCATGAACATTTGCTCTCTGCCATGTGCCACCCTGCCTCTGAGCCAGCCAAGTATGGACTGAAACCTCCACAAACTGCAAGCTAAATAAACCTTTCCTTCCTTCATTTTGGGCGTTGGGTATTTTGTCTCAGCAATGAGAGAAAAGTAACCAAGACACCATGGTAAATAGGGACTGACAAGAGGGAGGCCTCAGTAGCATTGGCTCCCAAGGTGGAATTATTGCTATGGCAAAGACCAGGCTTGTGGTTGAGGGCCATGAAGGCTTGCACACATCACCTCTGACCATCTCGTCTTGCTCTTCCAAGCAGGGAGTCAGATGGAATAGAAGATGGGGCTGTGGGCAGGAGTAAGAATTAGGTAATGAGAATCACCCGCTGGATCAGTCCTCAACATGTTCATCTCCAGGGCATCCCTGGAAAAGACTAATTCCTTGAGATTGGGTCATGAGAACCTTACAGCATATTCCCTGGGTCAGGGCCTGACCTATTAAGTCACAGAGCATCCACGGATAATGCTAAATTCTTTGGAGGTTATGGGAAACTTACAAGATAACTCCTGGGTCAGTCCCTGACCTGTTGAGCCCAAGGCTATCCCCTCGTAAAGCTGAACTCCTTGAGATTCAGATGCTGGCCTTCTCTGAGAGATCATCTAAGCAGGACATCAGGTAGAATGGATGAGGTGTTCCCTAGGATGGGTCTGTGGCCAGGAAAAGTAAGAATTATGTTGTAAGAACCTTACAGAGAATCTTCTGGCTTAGTCTCCAACCTATTCATCTCCAGGGCATCACCGGTAAAGCCCAGTTCCTTGGGGTTATATCATGAGACCCTTTCAGGGTGTTCTCTGGGCCAGGCCCCTGGCCTGCTCAGCCCCAAAGCATCTGCTGGTGAAGCTAAATTCTTTGGAGGTCATGGGAAACATACAAGATATCTCATTTCAGTCCCTGACCTGTGCAGCCCAAGGGTATCCCCTGATAAATCTGAACTTGTGATTCAGATGCTGGACTTCTCTGGTCTTGTGTGTGATCCTGAGTGTCACTTCCTTTGAACCCTTGAATCTCTGTCTTTGGCCACAACCTCATCTCCCAGACAAGGGCTCCACAGCTGGGGTACCCTGCTGGCTAGAAACCTGGAGCCATTATAGATTCACCTGTCATCACAGTGTGCCTCTCTAAGGAAAGGCAACAAAGATTTCCCTCAACAAAACCCAGATGCACCTGGCAAAGGTGTCTCCTAGGAGCCCTGGCTAACAGAAGTGAATAATTTGACAAATGGTCTTGATTTATGAACCACTATCCAGGGAAGGGGGATCTCTCTGTCTCAATGAGTTTTTTCTCAACCACTGCAAGTAGGGCAGGTAGAATCAGCTCACTTGCAAAGAGCTGAGGAAAGTCTAGTGGGTGAGGAACCCAGAGGGTGTCTAAGACTAATGACTGGGGATAGGCTGCATCTCTAGGGAAAGAGATTAACCAGTTGAAGAGGAAAGATGAACTGCTCCTGCCTAGGAGAGGTAGGGTTTTGGACCCTGCTGCTGCTAGTAACCCAGCCAGGACCCAGGCTTAAAAACGTGGGCTTTTAGATTGTCCCTTCCCTCCTCCACAGCCCCTTCTTCTGTCCCCAACTGCCCACTTGGCCAGTAGTTCATATGAAAGGATGAGATAGCCAGCAGATAAAGGCTTCACAATGAGAAGTCAGGTAGGAGCTGCAGGTCACTTTTCATTTTACGTAGAGAGATAAACCTGAGGCCAAAGTCCAGGTAAGAGGGAGGGAAGCAGAAAGTTAGCACTAGGGATGCAGCACTGAGAAGTGTTATCTGGAAATGTGACCCTGGGACTTGGGAAGGTTGGGCGGACAGCTGAGCTCACAGCTGCCTGTGGGCCTTTAAAATGCAGATGGCATAGGCTGCTGACCCTGAGAGATGTGTCAGATGTCTGGCTCTTTCATGAGCCCACCTGCTGAGACTGAGTGAAGGGGATTATTTTTCAGTGAACAACGCATGGCTGGCTTAAAAAGATGAGTCTGGTTTTCAAAAACACCCTGATATGGCAAAATAAACAAATACTCTGGTTTTCGTGCTGTATCACAGTGAAGAGACTCTCCATTTTGTTTTAAAAATTGAAGTTCTTTGTTTTGTTTATAACTGAGAAGTTTTTGTTTGCAATGAGTGCAGAAATCCTACAGGCTGCTTTATTCAGCCAGAAAAGTCAGAGTGGGAAAACTTTAGTGATTAAATGGGCCTGTAAGTTACTCCAAATAAAGCAAGTGGAATTCCACACTTTAAAAACATTTGTGATTGTGTTTTCTGAAATTGCTTTCATAAAATATTTTCCCACTGACAGCTGAATTTTTTGAAGCATCTTTCAAATATTTACATATTTGCTTTCTGGATTTTAAAAATCATATGATTACATTGATTTTTCCAAATTTGTGGTTTTTCACTCCAATTTATTCATTATTCAAACAAGAAAAATAGTTTCATAGATTTATTTTACTGGAGCTCCTGATACAGTGGTTGTTCTAGTTACCAACATTGTCAGAGGCTGCCTTTTTCAGATAAATGCTAGCATAACTGAAGTTATTTGTATAAGAAAATCAAGTATATAATAAAAAAACGTGATCTTTTAGCTTCTGAGTTGTTCTCATTCAAAAAGTCACAATATTAGGAGCTGAGCTGCACCTCAGACAGCTGTGGGAACTCTAGTGAGCTGCTGCTGCCCCACACAGGAGCCTGAAACGAGGCAGACACCTGGACAGCTCTAGGGACCTGGGGTCCATTCCCTGTCCTTCCCCTCCTCCCTCCTACCCCTGTTGGAGCTGAGCTACACTTCGGACAGCTTTGGGAGCTCCAGTGAGCGAATCCCACCTCTGCCCCACCAGCTCAGAAGCCAAGGGGAGCCCCAGACAACCTCAAGGGGCTTGGGTGCTCCTCCCTGCCCCCACCCCGCACCCTCAGGGGAGCTAAGCTGAAACTCAGACAGCTTCAGCAGCCTCAGTGACTGTGCACTTACTCCCCCATACACTGGTGTGGGAACCAGACAGATAAGTGGCAGTGTATGGAGACAAGGTGACCCCCCTCACTGCTACTCCCCAGTGGAAACAGGGCTGAAACTTGGACAGCTTTGGGAATCCCTGAGTGGGAGACAAGCTGAGCCACAGGCAGCTGTGGAGTATTGGGGATTGCAATGCTATCAGCACACTACCAGCACACACACACCACTGAGGGAGTCACACTGAGCACCAGGGACCTTTGGGTCCTTACCACACTACTATGACATCATCCAGGGAGTGAGGCTGAGCTTCAGGAAACCTCTGCATCTTTAAAAATGACAAAACAAAGGAACAAAATGCAGTCTCAGACCTCCACCCCTCCCAGAATAAGTCCAGGAGATATTGACACAGACGAGCTTGGAAGTTGTATACCTGAAATTTCTGAAATGATAGCAGCTGAAGTAAAGAAGCAACTCCATCAGGCCATAGAAATCATCAGATCAGAAATAATGTCTACAGTTAAAAAAAAATGACAATAGTGAAAGAATTGCTTAGCACATCTAAAGAAGACATGGAAAAAAAAAGAAGAGCATAATAAATTAATGGAAACCTTGAAACAACAGCATAGGAAACAACAGGAATGCATAAAAGAGATTCAAACAGATGCCCAGGAAATTAAAACTTCCACTGAAAGCTGGCAAAACTGCTTGAATGAAGCTGAAGACAGAGTTTCAGACCTTGAAGGCAGCATTGCTGTGAATGCCCATGAAAGGAAGGATCTTTTAAAAAATAACAAGAAACCAAGAAATAACAATTCAACAGCTGCAAAACCAAGCAAAGAAAAACAATATAAGATTAATAGGTATCAATGAAACAGCAGTTGTCAGCACAAATGACATAAAAAGACTATCTGTGGAAGTATTAGCAGTGAAATATTTCAGGTCCTGAAAGAAAACAACTTCCAGACTGATGTGCTCTGAAAAACTATCCATCAAAATTAATGGAGAAATAAAGTATTTTCACAATAAAGGTCAACTGAAGAACTTCATGAGTGCCAAACCAACCCTACAAAGAGTTCTAAAAGATATTCTAGAAAGAGACAAAAAAGACCACAACTTTAAGAACAACAACAGAAAAGAAACACCAAGCAGAACAAGCAATTAAATAGAGGGAAACAAGAGGAACCAACAGCAGGAAAACAACATGACAAAGATAAGCCAATACATATCACTTATCCCTGTCAGTGTAAATGGACTCAATTCACCAACCAAAAGAAGCAGACTGGCAGATTGGATCAAGAAGCAAAATCCAACAATATGTTGTATACAAGAAACACATTTAACTCAAAAGGGAATTCATAGACTGAAAATTAAAGGATGGAAAACAATACTCCATATGACAGGTATCCAGAAAAAAGCAAGTGTCACTGTTGTGTTTGTAGACAATGGGAACTTCAAACCTAGAACAATTAAAAGAGATAAAGAAGGTCACTACATACTTGTGATGGGAAAATTTCAAGAGGACGAGATAACAATCATAAAGATCTATGCACCAAACACAGGAGCACCCAAGTTTATGAGACAAATTTTAATAGACATGAAAAATGAAATAAGCAGCAACACAATAATACCCTATTGTCACAAAGAGACAGATCAACTAGACAAAAAATTAGCAAAAAGTAACAGAACTAAACCAAATGTGAACAAATGGTCTTAGTAGACCTGTACAGAGTGTTCCACCCAATAGCATCAGAACACATATTCTTCTCAGCTGCACATGGGACCTTCTTTAAAATAGACCATATATTAGCACATAGAACATGCTTAAGGAAATGTAAAGGAGTTGAAATTATCTCATGCCTACTGTCAGACCATAGTGCAACGAAATTGGAAATTAATGACAAAGGAAATTGCAACAGCTCCATAAACACATGGAAATTAAACAACACCCTCCAAACAATCAGTGGGTCACAGGTGAAATCAAAGAAGAAATTAAACACTATACATAATCAAATGAAAATGTAGACACAACTTACAGGAACCTATGAGATGCAATGAAAGCAGTCCTCGGATGGAAATTTATAGCAGTGAATTCCTACCTCAGAAAAACAGAACAAGCACAAATAAACAATCTTATGCTGCACCTCAAGCTTCTAGAAAAAGAAGAAAAAATCAAACCAAAAGCCCAGAGAAGGCATGAAACTATAAAGCTCAAAGCAGAAATTAATGTGACAGAGACTAAAAAAAATACAAAGAATTAATAATCAAAGTGCAGGTCCTTTGAAAAAATAAATAAAATTGATAAATCCCCAGCCAACCTTATTTTAAAAAGGAAAGACAAAACTGAAATACATACAATAAGGAATGAAAAGAAGGAAATCACTACAGACCCTATATAAATTCAGAAGGTCATTAGTATCTACTTTGAAAATCTTTACTCTCCTACGATGGAAAACACAGAGGAAATGGATAGGTTTCTAGATACATATGAACTACCAAAGCTGAATGAAGAAGATACAAGAATCCTGAATAACCCTATATAAGCAAGTGAAATTGAAAATGTAATGAAAAACTTGCCAATAAAGAAAGCACAGGTCCGATGGATTTACAGCTGAAATCTACAGAAATTTGGAGAAGATTTAATGCCACTACTTTTCAAACTCTTTAAGGAAATTCAAAGGAAGGAATTCTCCCCAGCTTATTCTTGGAGGCGAGTATTATCCTGATACCAAAACCAGAGAAAGACCCAACCAAAAAGGAGAACTACAGGCCAATCTCCCTAATGAACATAGAGACAAAAATTTTCAATAAAATACTAGCAAACAGAATGCAACAAATCATTAAGAAGATTATACACCATGACCAAGTGGGATTCATCCCAGGAATGCAGGGTTGGTTCAATATATGCAAATCAATTAATGTAATACACCATATCAATAGAGCCAAAGACAAAAATCACACGATCATCTCAATCGATGCAGAAAAAACTTTTGATAAAGTCCAACACTTATTCATGATAAAAATCCTACAGAAAATTGGCACAGATGGACTTTACCTCAGTCTGATAAAGCCATCTATGACAAACCAACAGCTAACATCATTCTAAATGGTCAAAAACTTAAAGCTTTCCCTGTAAAGTCAGGAACAAGACAAGGCTGTCCACTGTCACCACTGCTGTTCAATATAGATCTGGAAATATTAGCCAGAGCAATTAGACAAGAGAGACAAATAAGAGGCATAAGGATAGGAAAAGAAGAAGTGGAATTATCATTATTCATGGATGACATGTTACTTTACAGAGAAGGCCCCAAAAACTCCACCAAAAGGCTCATAGATTTAATATACAAATTCAGTAGCATAGCTGTATACAAAGTCAACACTCAAAAATCAATAGCATTCCTGTACACAAACAGCAAGCAGACTGAGAGAGAAATCAGTGAAACTACACCATTTATAATAGCATCTAAAAAAATAAAATACTTAGAAATCATTCTAACAAAAGAAGTAAAAGACCTATACAGTGAAAATTACAGTACTCTGAATAAAAGGGATTGAAGAGAATTTCAGAAAATGGAAAGATATTCCTTGCTCATGGATAGGAAGAACCAACATTGTGAAAATGGCCACACACTCAAAATTGTTGTACAGATTCAATGAAATCCCCATTAAAATTCCACTAGTATACCTCCCAGATCTAGAGAAAACATTCCCAAAATTCATCTGGAACCAGAAGTGGCCTAGACTAGCAAAGTCAATCCTGGGAAATAAAGGAGAGGCAAGAGACATCACAATCCCTGAGTTGAAATTATACTACAAAGATACTGTGATAAAATCAGCATGGTACTGGCAAAAAAACAGACCTGAAGATCAGTGGAACAGGTTAGAAGATTCAGGCACAGCTACAAACACACTTAGCCACCTTATTTTTGACAAAGGGGTGAAACATGTTCATTGAAAGAAAGAGCTTCTTTAACAGGTGGTGCTGGAAAAACTGGCTTTCCACATGCCAAGACTAAAACTAGACCTATGTCTATCACCATGCACTAAACTAAAGTCAAAATGGATCAAAGATCTAAATATCAAAACAGAAACACTGAATCTACTGGAAGAGAAAGTAGGTAAAACTCTCAAAGACACAGGGGTAGGCAAAGAGTTCATGAACAAAAACCAAATTGCATGGTAAATACTTCAAAGAATCAACAACTTGGATCTCATCTTATTGAAAAGTCTCTGCACATCAAATGAAATCATCAACAGAGTAAAAGGAAAACCCACGAATTGGGAAAAAATTTTATCCAACTGCCCCTCAGACAAAGGACTCCTATCTAGAACATACAAAGAATTTTAAAAAATCAGGCCCTAAAAGTTCAAAGACCCAATCCAAAAATGGGCATCTGAGATGAAAACACACTTCTCAGCTGAAGACATACTAATGGTGAATATATATATGAAAAAATGTTCAACGTCATTAGTGATTTGAGAAATGCAAATTAAAACAACACTGAGATTCCATCTCACCCCACAAAGGATGGCTATCATTAAGAAATCAACCAATGACAAATGCTGGAGAGGCTGTGGGGAAAAAGGAACACTTCTCCACTGCTGGTGGGAGTGTCAATTGGTGAAGCCACTTTGGAAATCAGTCAGGAGATTCCTCACAAAACTAGAATTGGAAGTCCCACTTAATGCAGCTATTCCCCTCCTGGGTATCTTCCCAGAATTAAAAAACATCATATCACAGCAATATATGTGCACCTATGTTTACAGCAGCACAATTTGTCATAGCTAAATCTTGGAAACAACCCAAATGCCCATCAACTGAGGAATGATAAAAAAGATGTGGTATTTTTATACAATGGAGTATTATTCAGCTATAAAAAATGATAAATTCGAGGCTTTTGTAGGAAAATGGATACAACTAGAGACCATACTCATAAGTGAAATAAATCAGACCCACGTGTGTAAACATCACATTGTCTCCCTGGTGTAAGAACATGAAAGAGTAAATGAAACCCAAAATATGTGATAGATAATAAGAAAGGGAAAGAAACTGCTCAAAGGAAGGAACAACTGGAATGAGGGAAAGAAGAAAAAGTACTAAGGCAAATTATATATATCTGTACTGTGGCATAACTTCACTGTTGATGTCTGATGATTTGTTGAGAGTCTTACTAAGGAGAACAATCAATGATTAAAAGTTTTTTTACACGATTTTGACCAACTTTGCATGCTTATATCTGGTAATCTGACCAATTTATGTGACGACAATAATTTGCAGTACAATAACCATTGGTGAACTCCTACAATCCTGCCTAGTGACACTATGTATTGTTGCTAATGTTCTTTGAAATTATTATTTTCTTATTCTCTTTAATGACTTCATTAATTTTCTATTCTTACATCTGATAACCTGAGCAACTTCTTTGAAGATAACAATATGTAATATAACAAGCACTGTTAATCCCTGTCATTTGGTTTGAAAACTTGTGTCATTTTTAATGTCCTTGCTTTGTGTTGTTTGTATTTTGCTATTGTTCCTTTTTTTGTACTATTTTCTTTAAAATTAAAAAAAAGTCACAATATTTTTCTGTGCACTTCTACAAATCTGTGAGTAACCTCTAGTTGTTTAGTTACAATTCAGAGTGAATGGAATGGTAAAAATTTCAACTAATCAGGAGAAGCTAATGAATAAAAACAAATGTTTCATTTTTCCAAAAACCTGAAAAGCAAAAATTAATCCAGCGGCCACGTCTTCCCCTCTCCCTTCCTACGTGGAAGAACGCACCGGGCTCCTCCACATCCTCTTCCCCGCCTCTCTCTGATGACTGGTATCAGAAAGAAGTTAACAGACTTGAGTTTCCTGACAGATGAAAGCCTGAGTGAGAGAGAAGGGACAAGGGGCTGGGCTTTCTGTAGAGGAGAGAACTGGGGAAGGCTCCTGGCCGGTTAGGCTTCTGACAGTGATGGGGAGACACAGAGAGGCTGGAGGAACAGCTCACAGCACCTCCTTGAGTCTAGCGTTTAGGACCCTCGCCTGTGTTTGCTGCTGGATACTGCTTTCTCCCCTGTGACCCGGAGATGGTTCTGTCTCTGTATCTTGGGGGTGGGTTCCCCACGTCAGCTGCCTGAGAAACTGCTTAAGATGCTGGATGGGGCTTTGTCTTTATTTCGCATCTTCCTGGGAGAGTAAGAGTTTTAGGTTTCTGTGTAACTCAGGGACAGAATGTAGTGGTAAAACTAAAAGAACATCTAGTAAGGCCCGCGCACATCCTGCAGAGTGCATCCTGACTCCCCTTCCCAATTCCGGTTAGAAAGAACAAGCACCTTTTATGTATAAACAATCATTTTTCTAGGTACTTAGGAGACTATAGCTACTGAAAAGGAACCCCAAGCTGGAGGGGTTCATGGCAAAAAAGAGCTTGCACAAATACAAACCTGACCAGTATGTGGAAGTTTCCTTGCTCCTGGTGGAGACTAAATTTCTCCATCTGGCGGCCATGCTATCCTTTCACAGTTTTCTTTTCACATGGCACATGCCTTAGTGGCATTTAAACCACCGTAAAGGACCAAGGACATGAAATATGGAGAGAGAAGAAGAGAAATATAAAAACCTCAAAAGCAAGATGACCTCCTGGCTGGGCTCACCAAGACTTTGCTGTGGGCAGTGAGGTCCTAGACAGATTTCTAGATTCTTGTGCATGATGAACAAAGACTGCCATGTGGCATGCAACAATAAGGAAAAGTCAGAGGGCAGTGTACTCAGAGTGAGCAGACTCACGCCGGTGGAGAAAAACAGCAGGAGTGCTGAAGGCACTGGATTTAAGAATTTTTTGTTACTCTTATCTTGTTTTGAAAGTCTGTTATAATTTTTTCTCTTTAAAATAAGAATAAATTTAAAATGTTGCACTGGGTCTAGGACTCTTCCCATTGGGTCTCTCAGTGCCTGACTGAATATGTGATTGACAGCTGCTCGGTCATATCAGCTGTATCTGTCATAAGAATCCTTTCCTGTAATTCACTCTGTTATAATTGCGTGTGTGAAATGCAGTTCACATGCATGAACCTGCAGTGAGCTCCAGGTGAAAAGACTACTACTGTAGGTGATGCCGGGGACCCTGGCACATATATGTCCTGCCTTGGGACTGTGGAATTTTCCAAGGCAGGCCTTTATCTTTCTTATCTCTGCCTGTGGGTAGTGAGCCTTAAGACAAAGTTCAGGGGTGTTAACCGTGAGGCATTGCCCAGTTTCAGGTGTGCGGAGGGGAGTGATCCCTAGCTCCCACTGTACAACTATGGTGTATTAAAAATAATTCTTAATTTCAAAATGAGGAAAAACTACTACTAAAATTTTCATATTTTCCTTCCAATCTATTGTTTTCTATTGATATAGGTATGTGTTTTTATTTCTTTTTATTTTACAACAATGGAGTTAAACTATATCTCCTTAGTGAGTGTGTCATTAAAAATTACATCAGCTCATAGATTTACATAGCCTGGATGCACTGTGCATCCTGCTTTCCAAATTTGCTCATGTGAGTTTTTCTTCTGCTTAAAAGGCAGATGTTTATCACTTATACATTTTTCTAAACCTGACAGTAAAAGGAATATATAAAATGTTTTAGTAAAGAAAGAAGCAATTGTATCTAAAGAAAAGGAGACATTTATGATTAGCACTCATGATTTCCATCTTCATGCTGAATGAAACACTTGCCTTTTCAGTGAACTAAGAGCGATTAGTATAACTGCCTTAGCTATCCCCTGCCTGCCTACCTATCTATTTCTGCTTTTTCCTTCCTTCTTTCCTCTTTTCTCGTGAACAGTTTCTTCCTATTTTACAACATCTAATATTGCTTGGACAATTAAAGGCCTGTATCTTGTACTCTGAGTAGCAAATTTAAAGATAACAATACGCAATGTATTAACCTTTGTTATTCTCCTATTATTTGGTTTTGAAATTTTGTTTAATTTTTTTCTTTAAAAATTTAAAAAGAAAATAAGAAAACATTTCACATAACTGTTTAATCAGCTATTATCAACCAGATACTTTCTTTTGGAGTGAGGTTTCTAAAGTTTTGCCTGAGGCTCTCCACTTTGGGATTTTTCATAAAGGGTTCCTAACAACTGGCCATCCCTAGAGTCCTTGAGGTGTCATTCCAGTGATAAGAGGCCCTCTATCCCTATTTCTTTTACCAGATTTTGGAGGGCTGAAGTCTCCTAAAGTGCTTTCTAGGTTCCTTCTGTCCTGAGTAAAGAACTAGTTAAGACAAGCATAAATGGTAGTAAGCATTAATTAAAGATAGGAAGCGAAACAGGCTCCGCAGAGTGAGTTTGGCCAGAGTGAAAGTAGGAGAAGTGTGCCCCACAGTGTGAGGGCAGCCGCCGTGCAGGAAGGAACACCGCAGCAAAACTCCATGTCACTGTCCTTTTTGTATCACTGCAAAAGTGTTCTAGCCACTCTATGGACAACCTGCTTGAGTTCTTGCAAGAAGTCCCTATGTAGGGTTTTGGGAACTGTGCTGTGTTTGTATCCTGGGATTCTGTGATTAACAGGTCACACCTACATCCCCAGCCAGCTTTGCCATGCCCTAATCTCCTGCTCACTCTGAAATAGGTGATACATGTTAGATATAATAATGTCAAAGAGGGGATCCAGGATAAGTGATAAAACTATTGTTCACCATTGCGTACAGGAAGAGTTTTAATTGTCTGCTTTCCAACCTGGGTGGGAAGTAGGATGTTCTCAGTGGAGATACACTTGCTCTGCATTTGTATTTCCAAGTCTTGGTCAAAGCAACACCTAAGACATTTCTTAAAAACACAGAATTTTTTTTAAGGGTCAAGAGATGGGTGAAGGGAGAAGGAAAAGGTATACAAGTAGGCATTAAAGGCAGGGATGGTGTTGTGGCCTGTAATCCCAGCACTCAGGAGGCTGAGGCAGGAGGATTGCCATGAGTTTAAGGCCAGCCTGAACTATATAGTGACACCCTGTCTTAAAAAAATGAAAAAGAAAAGAGATTGAGAGAGAGAAAGAGAGAGAGAAAGAGAGAAAGAAAGAAAAAAAGAAAGAAAAGAAAGAACTAAAATGTGTTATGTACCTGTACCAGCTTTGCACAAGGAATGTGAATATGCATTACACTCATGTACTAATAAAACAATAAAAAAGCACAGATCTTTCCTAAAATCACTGAAACAAATTTTCCACAGGAGATTCTACTAAAATTTTTTCTCCTAGGAAGTTGAATAATATGGCAAGTTCAAGGGGGAAAATCACTACATGGATATGCTTTTCTCAAAGTATTAAATTCCAGCAAATTATGTGGTCCTAAAACTATACTGAATGCATTCATGTCTCCTGATTCAAAAAAGGCATTTCAAAATCTTACTGCTTCTTATGAGCAGCCTCAACAACATACAGTATGGAAACTGATGGAAGGGCGAACTAACAGTTTATACTCGGGGTTGTTATTTGTTGGGGGCTGCCAAATAACAGCATAAAAGAATGTAAACAGAATGGATTTACTTTGATTATAATAAAAAGATTGTTCTCTTTAATGGATGACATTTTTCCAGAGATTTCACCTACAGTTGGCACTGAATTCATTTCATGATGTTCTATGCATTTACACTTAAATTATGTTGTTCACAAGGCAAACTGGTGATCTAATTCTAGCTTATCTTGTGTAAATGTATTCGCAGCAGTGATCTTAGTTCTGTACTTTGTTTCACCACCTAACTAGTGATAATTTGTAAAAAGTAACTCACTGCTTTCCTGCTCATCTGTGCTTAAATTCCCTAACAGAAAGGCCTAGGGCTGGGGATATAGCTCAGTGGAATAAGCGCTTGCCTAGCAAGCGCAGGGTCCTGAGTTCGATCCCCAGTACTACAAAAACAAACAAACAAAAAGAAAGGCCAGGTTCTCCACCAGCACAGGGCTCTAATCAGAGCTCTAGAAGCCTTCACCCAGGACAAAGACAGTTGGAGAAAACAGCAGGCAGCACCCACCTGTTAGCTGAAAAGAAAGGTGCAGAAATCTTTGCTGTGATGGGTCAGATATGTGAGATGGATGCTAGCACTAGATTGAACAAGCACGTGTGAAAGAAGCACCGGAGGAATGCATGCTCCTCTCTGAGAAACTGGCCTTCTTCCGGGTTCCAAGCCATAGCTTGGGAAGAGAGTGCACTGGCAGCTGCAAAGCTTGGCCAGCTTGTTGCTATTTGCGTGGTTACTAACAACTCAGGAAAGTCTAGTAACCACCAGATGCAACTCACTACTTTTCCTGTTCTTTTGTTTGGTTTTTATGGCCTGTGATAGGCTTACCCCTTTCTGCATTCTAGCCCTTATGCTACATCTTTCCGTGCCAACACTTCCAATAATTACACAGAGCGGCATGTGAAACACTAATCACATAAGTTCAGCATCTATTAAAATTTGCTATTGTTTGTCTTTAGAAGTGCACTTTACCTCTGAAATGGAGAGAGAAGAACATGGCTTACAGTGGTGATTTTTCTTCCAGTAGAGAAGGCCCAGGATGGAGAGAGAGCAGCCTCCCAGGGCAGCAGGTCCAATGTGGGTTATGTTACCTTTGTAGCTAGTGTGGTCCATGGACTACACATTGGTAATGGGACACTGTCTCTCCTTACTTTAAGCCTACATATTAAAAGCTTCAGGGGCCTCTTATTGTATTGAGCACAAGACTTCTAATGTCTCATTGTGATGGGTGTCTTTCCTGTCAGGAAAAGAGCAGTCAGGCAGCTATTCTCTTAACTCTACAAAACTATTCTGTGATAATATTCCTCCTAAGTCATCACACAAATGAAGTTTCTGCAAATGAAAGCAACTCCAGTTGTTGAATGGTGTCAGTGCCGAGGGCCTCGCATCAGTGTGACTTATGTCAGGGACACGGAAGAGGAGGTTCAGGGACAGCGATGGACTCAGGGGGTAGCACGGACTATGGGGGCCGCCCACTGTAAACACACTGTAGCAGAGCACGGACTATGGGGGGCCGCCCACTGTAAACACACTGTAGCAGAGCACGGACTATGGGGGCCGCCCACTGTAAACACATTGTAGCAGAGCTCGTCAACGTCTGTGTAATGGGACCAATCAGCACGTTCTACAGGAGGGAAAGTCACGGGGTGGAAAGAATGAAGAAAGGAGGGAGTGAAGACACTGGATGTTCGTTGCAGAGATGACGGAGGAGAGCGGGAAAATCATCTGGACAACCCTCAAAGGCTCATGGTTTAAGGCATGGCTGCCAGTCTGTAGTGCTCTAAGAAGGTGGCAGAGCCTTAAAGAGTAGAGGGAACCTGTTTCTTGGGCTGTGGCCTTGGAGGGAGATCAGTAACCTAGATCCTCCCTTCTTTCTTCTTGTCACTATGAGGTGAGCAAGTTATTCCTCCACCATGCTATTTTGACTAAACATGGATCCAGAGCAACAGGCCAGTTGTTCATGGAGAAGAAGCTCTGAAACTATGAGCCCAAGTGTCTTTTCTTCTTTTTAAGTTGACTGTCTCCTGCCTTTTGTTATAGCAACATAAAACTGACATACTGATTATCTCATTCCTTTTATAAGTATTGTAGTACTTTTGGGAAAAGCAACTTTATATCATTAACTAGTATTCTCTGGTTACTATGAAACTCTGGGAACATGAAAAAGGGAAACATGAAAAGTTTAGAATGACTATGTTTTCAAGCTGTTTAGGCTTAAAACTTTGTGCTTGCCTGATTTTGTAAATACATACACAACCAGAATGTGTATCATCATTTCTAGTAGGCCAGCCATGTCCAAACTGCCTCAGAAACTCATGTCTCCACAGTCAAAGCTTTTGTATTCTTTGAATACAACCCACAGAAACTTGGGCCTTTTCCTAAATATGTCTTAGATTTTGAGCCATTGCCAGGTACATTAAATTATTTAATGCATTTCATAGAGAGACTATAATTATAAATTTGGCAAAGGCTTACATAAGAGATAAACAAAGAGAGGGTTTGAAAGTACTTGCTTCCTCATAGTGAGCAGCCTCATATTCTGCAGTCTATTTATCCAGAGGAGATTTAAACTTCTGTAAAAGCTTAGCAGTATCAGCCCAGTTGGGTACTTCCTAATCTTAGTCCAACCTTGACTGCTACAAATTTGGAAAGTAATAGGTTGTGATCTCTCCATGCTACCTATTGTGGCTTGTGCATAGATGTCTTTCTAAACTCTCATGTGCTCATAGGTGGGGCTTTTTGGAGGTGTCGCTATCTAGAGTTTGTGAATATAGATTAAGGGTGTGTGGTAGCTAAATGGATTTAGCACAGTTCTGAGTGTGGATAATGGAAGGCCCAACCTGGCTATGGACAGCTCCAATCAATAGGCTTGTAGCCTGGATGGAATATAAAGGGATGGAAAGAAGGCAGGCAGATGATTATTGCTGCTGCCTCCTGCCTGCCATGGCATGGACTGTTTCTGCTCTGTGATGCCCCTCTACCACCATGCTGCTCTGCCTTGGAGCCAGCTGACTATGGACTGAAACTTCTATGAACTGTGAGTCTGTGAAATTTTCCTCTCAACTTGTAGATGTTAGGTATGCTGTCCCAGCAATGAAGAAACTAAAAGAAATAGGGACAAACATTTATTTACACTTTTTCTTGATCTCTCATAATTTAAAGCACTGCTATAATAAGTTAATGATTATAGTCAGAGCTGCTGTTACATTCTGTTATGCTTTATAAGCACTAAAACAGAAATTTTTCAGACTTGTTATTCAATGCATAATAAATTCATCAGATAGGATAATATTTATCCAACAATGGCGATGATAAATATACTTCCACACCCAAAACTATGCTAAGGCAATCCAGTTAGGTGTTTCTTACTCAAACTGACAAAGAACTATCACATGGAGGGAATAATTAAGTGAAGAACCAAAGGAAATGATGGAACAAGCCCACAAAGGAGAAAGAGATTTGGAATTCAAATAATGGTAAGGGCAAGAACCCGGATGAGAATGTACCCTTGCGCGTGGAAGAGATACTGCTAGAGCATCTGTGGCAGTAATGAAGACGCGAAGAATGGCAGGAGATGGGCTCTGAGGAGAGGGGACCGGATGTGGCTCCCTGGACACTGAGTGCCTGGGTGGTTCTGAAGGAGGTTGATGGACCATGGACTGGCCTTGCCTGATGCTTTTTTAGCTACCCCATTCAGTTAAATTAAATGAATTAAGGAAAAAATGTTGAGAGCTGTTAGAAGACTATTTATGAATGCAGACAAGAAATTCTGCTGAAATACATTTGGGTGTTTTGAAGTGGTCAGCATTCAGAGTTTTTGGGAAGATATTAGCATTAGAGTCAGTAGCCTGGGTAGAGTCACTCATCAATGTGGGTGGAACATTCTAAAGAAAGAAAACTGTATTCTCATCACCAGTGCTAAATTCTTTTAAACTTTTGGTATATAATGTAATCATCCAGTTTTTCTGTTTCTACTTATGTATGTATACATTGTGTAGACATACATAGACATACACAGACGTACATAACACACTATGTGTATATATATACATACATACATACACATTTGTGTGTGTGCATGTTACATACAACATAGTTGATATAATGCTGGCTTGGAAACTCCTTTGTTCCTTTAATACCAGATTATCAATCTACTTACAAGATTTCTTATTTACCTACATTGTTATTTCAGATGGAAAGCAACACAATGTAGTGTGTCCCTTGTTTGGCTTTTAGAGCTGAACCCCCAAGTTTCAAGTCATAATGTGTGAATTATCTCTCATGTGACCTTGAGCAGGTCCCTAAACCTTTTTGTATCTAAGTTCTGTCATTTCTCATCATCTCACCCTGATTTTCTTTTCCTCCTGAGCACTAACACAATCTTCTATATTTATTGATTTCTTTCATTTCTTTTGTTACCCAATGTTATTTAAGCTCATGAAGCCACTTTCCCCCCATAGTGTTACTGCTATATTCCAGCACCTTGAAAGGTTTTTTTTGCCAGATGTAAATATAGAGACTCTAAGGTTCAGAAGGAAATTGTTTTATTTTTAAACACAAATATACAAAATGTCCTATTGTATAGTTGAAATACAGAAAGTATGAAGAATCAATCTACTTGGTTATTTTTAAAGGTGTTAATTATAAACCACCAATGCACATCTTAAAAATTCTGAGAATTCTGTCCTCTTATTGATAAAATTGCATCTAGAAATCTTATTCATCTAGTCTGGTATGATATGCATTCCAATGGCTGGGATATAAGTTCAATGATTTGATTGGGAAATCAGGTGGGAACATGTTCAAACAAAATGATTGTGCCGTCTCCAACCCACAGCTGCTCTAGGTACTGCTACGCAACTATAACTGCCTAACAGAGCAAGAAACGTGTGTTTTTGAAGAGTCAGATTCAACAATCCTGCTTATACTCCACGTTCAACATGGTGAAGGCACATGAGTGAAGTAGAAGTAACTCTGCTGGGTGCAGGCCCAAAGGATGGCCAAGTAGTGGGATGATTCTACAGAGCTTCCCTCTCTCAGCTCCAGTTTGTCTTCTTCCTTTCAGAAACTGGATCTCCTGTTCCAAACTCTCCATATCAAAACACATAGGAAATAGATTTGTGAACGGAAATTGTTTATATGAGGAAATATCTTTTTATTGTGACTTGGTGTGGTGGATTAACTAAGGGTCAACTTGTAACATCCAGCTGAACTGAATCAGCGTGGTGCTTGTTGCGGAAGTCCCACCTGAGTATTGTTGCCAACAGCATAAAAAAAGGGATTTGAAGGGGAAGATGGTGTATTGCTGATTCTCCTGGAGGAGGTTGCCATGCTGGTTTTCCTGATATGAACTCAGCTGTTATCACTGGAGGAGCTTGGTTCCTTCTTGTCGCTGAAGATGGCTGCAGTTCTTTTCAGGAAAGCTCTGATTCTTACCTCGAGCATTGTGTCCTGGCTCCAATGCAGATCCCTCAGCCTGCTGGCAGAAATCCTTCATCCCACTGATGCAGATGTTCTAGCTTCTAGCACTGACCTTTAGGCCTTCCCAGTGCAGATCCTTGAGACAGACTTGCATGAGACGTTGTGGGCTCTAGGCCTCCAGCTGGTCTCATGGAGGACATAGTCATGAGTCCAGCTGGACTCTAGGTCTTCAGCTGGATTAATGCAGGACTTTGCCATGGGATCCAGGTCCTCAGCTGGATTCCTTGGGTCTCTAGTGTGTGGACAGATTTCTGCATTCTTTTACATTTGACTGTTAGGGTAATATCATAAACTCATCCTATAAATTATGTGTTCTATATTGAATCTTTTCCCTTGTAAACCTTTGACTACAACAAAAGTGGTACCAGAAGTCAGGCCATTGCTGTGGTTTAAGGCCTGGCCATGTGGTTTAAGAAACTTGGGAATTAATTTGGAAAGAGTTTGAGAGACTGGCCGAAGAGGCAGCCTCCACATGCTGTAAACTACACTGCAGACTCTTGTCAGAGCCTGGAAAATTAGAGTATTGATGGAAGTGCTGCTGGTTCAGTTTCAGGCAGTTTCTACTGAGGAGTATGGCATTGGTTGCTAGATATCAGATGGTGCATGTTGTGCTTTGGCAGGAAGTTCCTCTGTATTTTGCTCATATTTAGAAATATTGCGTGAGTGGCAGAAAACTTTCAATGCAGTCTAGTGTTGGTACAGTGGCATGGTTACTGTAGAGAGCTTTTGACCAGATCTATGTTGGAAATTAAGCGTGGAAAGCCACCAGGGGGATTTGAAGCATTTGGCAAGAGAGAAGGCTCCAGTGGAGCTATAGATTGCAAGGGTGAAACAGAGGAGAACATAGTTGTTGGGAAGAAACAGAACAATAAAAGAATGACCTAAGACCTTTCACCAGAAGGGAAGAGAGTTTTTGAAATGCAGGAGATGCCTTGGGGCATTTGTTAGTGTTACCATGCCCTGTTGGTAAAAGTTATGGGAAGCAAGGATTGTGATTGTAATAGCTCTCTCAATATGATTTTAATGCCGTTTTTAAATGTATGTTT
The DNA here is from genome assembly GCA_004027595.1 of Dinomys branickii. Lineage (NCBI taxonomy): Eukaryota > Metazoa > Chordata > Mammalia > Rodentia > Dinomyidae > Dinomys > Dinomys branickii. The sequence goes on from PVLD010000793.1 coordinate 54,760, forward strand.
GAATCAGTTTGTGATTTTAACCCTGAATTCTGATTACCATTTGAATGTTTTGCTTTTGGTGCACAAACGAATGCATTAAGAATTGCATATATGTAATTGTTATATTAATGTAAATCTGAGTAGACCAAGACATGTTAACTTTTCACAAATCTGCCATTAGAGACTATGGTCTAAGGAAATGTGTGTGGTTATCAAATTGACCAAGGGTGAACTGTGTTGGATCAACTAATGGTCAACTGTAATACTTAGCTGAACTGAATCAACATGTTACTGCGTGTGGGTGACCTACCTGAGGATTATTGCCAACAACATAAAGAAGAGAATTGAAGGGAGAAGACGGTGTCCTGTTAATTCTGGAGCAGCTTTTCACTCTAGTTTCCCTGATACGAACTCAGCTGTTATCATCATTGGAGGAGTTTGAATCCTCGCTGTCACTGAGGGTGGCTGTAGTTCTTTTTGGTGAGCTCTGGTCCTTACCTTGAGCACCACTTCCTTGCTCCAGTGAGATCCCTCAGGCTGCCGGCACAGATCCTTCATTCCACTGGTGCAGACTTTCTAGCTTCCACCACTGATCTTCGGGCCTTTCAACTGCAGATCCTTGGTAGAGACTTGCATGAGACATTGCTGTGGGCTCTAGGTCTTCAGCTGGATTCATGCAGGACATTGCTGTGGGATCCAGGCTCCCAGCTGGATTCTCTGTATCTCTAGTGCATGGACATGTCTCCTGCACTGTTTTGCATTTGACTCTTTGTGTGAATATTATAAAATAATCCTAGAAATTATATGCTCTGTATTAAATCTTTTCCTTTGTAAATCCTGACTACAATGCTTGCTCCCAACTGTCAATAAAATGAGTGTTGTATAACAGGGCTTACCCTCTCTCTCTGATTTTGATGTTTTAGATAAGGCAGTTAGCACGTACACTTTCACTGAACCTATTAATATGTAGTTGGAATACCTGAATAGATGATAAAATAAATTCTAAGTAGCACTCCTGAGAAGAAGACCAGTATAAAATATTTCTAATCACATAAGCATCCTTAAGTTCTTCTCCTCGATTCTCTCACCTCCTATGTGTCTTAGTATTTTTGAATAAAATACTAAGCTTTTGATGTTAATGTGCTTCAAATTTGGAAACAGTAATAACCAAAAGAATGTACAAGTATATACTGTATTCTTGGTTATTAATATGTCTAAATTTTTAGTAACTCCATATAAAATTTGATGACCTAATGTAAACTCAAGGAACAATTTTGGTTACTATAACTTTAAGTAATTTAGCCTCCTTGGTAATTGGTTTCTTATAAAATGAATGAGAATTCATATTGTTTAGAATAACTATGAGTATAGAATCAGCATGACCTTAAGTGTTTATCAGAATCTGTATTTTGTATTTGGACTTGAATGCCTCCCACGAAAAATATGTATGATGTCCCTTTCCATAGTCTGTCTCACAATAAACACTAAAGGCTGGAGGTGGTAAAAGTGGGCATTATCAGTTGCTAGCCACAGGGACTTTTCATTTTCCTGTGCCTTTTTGTATATGCAGGGAAGGACAGTAATGCTACAATGGTTTTATGCAAATCGATATTGCTTGGAAGGGCAAGGAAGCAAATGAAAAGTTATCAGTCAAGTGATCTGAAGGGAAATGACCTTTAGAAGATTTGGAAAGCTGGGTGAACAAATGCCACTCATTTGGGAGACACCAGCAGAGCCGAACTCATAACAGGAGCTGTCCACAGGGTCTAGCGCAACAGCTAGGCGTATGTGGATCAGTCTTCAGTGTCTCTCAGGAACTGGAGCTCGGGGACATAGTGACTTCTATGGCTATTCTAATAAACCAGCTCCTGGTTTCCTTTCCTTTTAAATATACAGGTTATAATTATTTAAAATGTGTTAAGGAAGAAAGGACCTGTATGATGACTAAAATTTAATGTCATTATTTCTTTTTTTCCTGGTAAAACTAATTAGTCTGAGATACTTTTTGCTAACATTGAGAGGTAAATCAGACTAGAACTTCCCTTTTTTCCAATGATGTCAGTCATAGATAAAGTACTACTATTGTGCCCTATGCCAGAGTATGCAGTGCTTTTCATTTTTCAGTTAAGACTGACTAAGAACAAGTCCTTCACACAGGAAGAATGATGCTTATTGATACTGATGATTTAGATTCTCATAAGGATGATCTCCTAAATTTTGGGAGATAGTATTATGCGCATTACAATGTTATAGCTTGCCATAGGAAAGAAATTATGAATAAAGGTAACTTTTAACTTGTTTATTGATAACCACTTAAAGATTAAAATCCAAGAGAGAGAAAAGTAAAAAGAAAATTTACCCTTTCAAAATGGCATTAATCTCACTCTTGGGGGATATAGCCCCCATGACCTACAGACCTCTCAAAAAGCCCTGCATCTTAATACTGTTAAGTGACAACTAACACTGAATCTGAATTTTTTGAGGAGACCAACATTCAAATCATGCTAAGCTCCTAACCTTTTCTCTCTATATCTTTTTTAGTCACAAAGACTGAAACCATCCCCAATGAGAAAAGGACAAGTTCAACCTTCTGCAAAACATGCAGCAGAGCATCTACTGACAGTGAACTACTGTCTCTCTAATCTCTGGTTCTTTCTCTTCCATCTTCTTTGCTCCTTTTCTCCATTGTGTTCATCAGCATTTATTCTTGTAACACAGTAAAGAAATTAATCTAAAAAGAAGAAATGTGTCACAATCCTGGACATTTCAGTTAATTGATCCCATCTCTCGAGCCTGTAGTGAGGCAGTACAGCCCTGGGAGAGCACATGGCAGAAAAGCAGCAGTGGTGAAAACAGCGTGTTGTGGGCATAAAAACAAACACAGGGATCAGCGACGGAATGGACGCAGGAGCACCGCAGACGCGGTCAGCTGTCCGGTACTTGATGAAGCGCCCAAGGGCGTCCTTCCACAGAAAACTTAGTGAACAAACCGTTCTGGGAAAACTGGATATCTGTTCACAAAAGATTGAAGATGAACCCATGTCTTTCACCTGAACTCATAGCTGTAGGAAAGGATTTTCTAAACAGAATTGCAATTACAGCAGAATTAACAGCAAGAAGCAGCAAATTGGATTGCATCAAGTTAAAAGCTTCTGGACAGCAAAGAAATCAGCTAGTAGAGTGAAAAGACAACCTACAGAATGGAAAAAAGTTTTGCAGCTATTCCTTAGACAGAAGATTAATACCTAGATTATGTAAAAAAGTTAGACTTGCTAAAATAAAAGATCCAAGCAAGATGTGGGCAAGTGAAATGAACAGACACTTTTCAGAAGAAGTACAAACGGCCAACAAACACATGAATAAGTGTTCAACATTTCTGGCCATCAGAGAAATGCAAATTAAAACTTAGCTAAGATTTCACCTTACACCAGAAAGAATGGTAATCACTAAGAAGAAGTAAAAATCTAATGGTGGTGAACCTACGGTGGAAAAGGAACACTCCTATGCTGTTGTTGGGAATGTGAGGCAGTACAAACATTGTGGAAATCAGCATGGAGATTTCTCAAATAACTACAATTAGAAATTCCATATGACCCAGCTACACCCCTTTTAGATATCTTCCCCAAAGAGATAAAAGCATCATATTACAGTGATCATGCATACCAGTGTCTACAGCAGCATTGTTCATAATGACTAAATCCTGAAGGTAACCTGCATTCCCAACCACGGACAATGAGTCATGAAGATGAGCGGTCCACATATGATGGAATAGTACCCAGCTATAAAGAAGGATAAATTTGAGACATTTGTGGGAGAATGAATGCACCTGGGAAATACAATGTTGAGTGAAATAAATCAGACACAGCTGAAATATCGTATGGTGTCTCCCATTTGAGGGAGGCAAAGTACAAACAAAGAGCGCAATAAAGGATGGGTGGAAGGAAGTAAGGGGATGGACCTTTTGCTAATAGGCAGGGGTCCAGGAGACTGAGGGTGAGGGGAGAGAGGAAGGGGAAGGGGAAGGAGAAGCCAGAAGAATGAAGACACGTGCAGAACCCAACACCCTTAGTGGAGATACACATTGTATGTCAAAAACATGAGCTAAGAATAATCCCAAGAATGAAAATGGGAAGGGGAAGCTGCATTATGTATATGTAGCCACTCCCCAAGATGAATATAAATTTCACATTCTGCAAATATGTACTAAAAATGAGTGCATGGCAGAGAGAAGCATTCATCTCATGTAGCCAGGATGAAGAGAAGAAGGGACAGGCTTCCCATAGTCCCTCAGAGGGTCTAGAAGCTCTGCCCCAAAACTCCTACACGGTCCAACACTTGAAATTGTACTCCCTCTCCACAGCACTGGTTGGAGTGAAGGCTTCAGTGCACAGCCTTGGAGCACATTCCAGATGCAGTGCAGTGTCCCTCCTGGGTTTTCTGTCTCTGGCATTTTTCTACCTCTTTTTGGTAAGAATTCCCTTCCTCCTGTTCCTCTCCCTGAAGTCTATTCTTTTCCTACTCCTTCCATCTTTTCCTACTTTTCCATCTTTTTCATTTTCCTTTTACTTCTTTCTCTTTCACTTTACTTTTTTCATTGTGATTCTCCAGCGATGCACGCATCTTTCAAAGGTTTTAATGTTCTGTGTTGTATGCACAGAAATTTTAAAGTACATGTATTTAGAGAGGATGATACTTTGTCTAACTTCACTTTTCCCAGGGTGTTTTCTAAAGAAAACAGTGTTAGAAGCTATAAAAGGTTTAGAGTGAAATCCTGTATGAAATGTAAATTGTCTTCAAAATCTTATGGATCAAATGCATATAAATTACTTATACAATTGCTTTTCATATTCTTTTGTGAGTCTCTGAGGTGCCAGAATTTTCAGCAACTACCTACGGAATGAAAATAATTGCAACTTCTCTAGTTTTCTATTTGATAACAGAAGAACTCATGTTAGAGAGTTAACTAGAGAATTTGTTGCTTCTTAATTCTCTCCACCCAAATAAAATTTTGCCCTAAATTTCTTCTAAAACTTGTTATTAATCTTACTTAAGAAACATCTTTATTTATACCACAGCCAATTAGGCAATTGTGAAATTGCCTGTCTTTAGTGAGACTAACACATAATGAAGAGTAAATTTTGTACCTTTTCTAGAGCAATCAAGTATATTAAAATAAAGTTTTTTAGTTAAGAAATAATGCGTGGCCTCTTCATGCCCACTCAATTGTAGAACTAGAGCTTGGTCTTAAAACTCCACAGCCATGGGCGTTTGCTTAATGTCTGTCTTAGTTTATTTTTCCACTGCTGAGACAAAGTCCCTATACCCAAAGTTAAAGGAGGAAAGGTTTATTTGGCTCGCGCTTCCTGGCAGATTCAGTCCATAGAGGGCTGGCTGCAAGGCACGGCGCCCCGGCGGAGGAGAAGCAGCCCGCAGCAGGGGAGGCGGAAGTCATGGAAGGGACAGCAAGCGGAAGCGCGGAGCTTCTCTTCCCCTTCGTCACACCCAGGCTCCAGCATTTTCGGTGCAGCCCTGCTCCCCCAGGGTGGACTCTTGCGTTATCTGCTCCTCGAACTATGCTAAACCAGTCAGTAGACTAAGTTAGCGCCACACACCATTAATCCCAGAATCGCACACCTAAGATCCAGGCACCTCCATAAAGCCCCATCTGTCACCGCATGAGGCTTTTGGGAGGAGGTCTAGACACAGCCATGGTGGTGTCAGAGGACAAACACTGTAGTCCTTGCTTCACCAGGAGAAAAGTCTCCAGTGCTTTCAGAAACGTGCCCTACTTTCTCAGACATGGTGATGGCTGATGAGGAAGGGGATTAGCTCTCAGTAAAGAGAACAATTACTCAGAACAGATTTAAATCGGGGTGACCAGAAGGCATTAGCTTGGGAAACAGAAAAGGCAAGTAACATTGCTTTGTGTTTCAAATGAGTTTAAGGGATTTTGTCTAACTCTAAAAATTATAATCAAGAGAGTATAAAAACAGTAGCCTTGGGGCTAGGGATATCGCTCAACAGCACAATGCCCCTCTGGCAGGAGCAAGGTCCTGAACTCGATTCCTTGTACCAAAAAGAACTCAAAACCAAAAAATCAGCAGCCCTATGATGCTTGCAAAAAGAAACAACGTGTTTTTTCAATAAGATGATCAATACACCTGAGACATCTACTAGACAAATGCATCCATAACATTTATACTGATAAATATAGAGCTACATAGGAGAGGGTACATATTGAGCCAGGCTTGCCCTAAAATAAGGCAACACAGCATAGCATTTACTTCAGAAGACTGCAAGTGTCCATTAATAACAACAGATATATCACCAAGCTGATCCTTGATCTATACTGGAACAGTTATTTTTTGTTTGGTTTCAATAACTTATATTATTAAGTGGTTCCAGTTTAAGTTAATTGCCATTATGGATCCACTTCAATGAAAAAACACAGTTACCTATAAAACCATGTAAACTTCTATGTAAGAGTATATATTATAACATTAATTTTTAAATGTACTTTGTAAATATCTAAGCCATTTGTAGGAAAGAAAAACTTCCTGTGGTTTTAATAACAATCTATATAAGAATTCCCAAAGTAGTGGAAAAAACATGAAAAAGTACTTGAAACCATAAGTTATATTTAGGTATTTGTCAAGAGGCCAAATTCCATGAGTTTTGTATATCTGACCCGCTGGCATTTTCCCACATAATCAACCCTGTAACCCAGACTTGCAGTAGGGGGAATAACAGTATTTTTTCCCTTCTTTGTTTAACTTGGCTTAACTTTCCATAGAAACTCCTCTTTCCCACAGCCGAATTCCAAACAAATTGTGATGTTAACAATACCCTTACTGCGGTTGGCTCAATCATTTTGCAAGTTAACTTGATGAAAGGCCAGTAATTAAACACCATTTCCTTTTAAGGTGAGAAAGTCATTAGGAATTTCATCCTAAAATGGACTTGTGTTCTTTTTAGTGAATTTCCCTCCCACTGCAGTTGAACAGAAATTCCCAGTTATGAAGAGATGATAAGGACAATAACAACTAAATATATATTATAAAGGAATCTAGAAAAAGACACTTTTTCTTTCTTAAGTTACCAATAAGTGAAAGAATGCTAGGGAATGGACCACAGGCAAACTCTTGAAATTGTGAATTTTTAGGTTAAATATGAAAAAGACTTTAGTGTGTTAACTCTTTTCTCTTGTAAACCCTGCGAAGTCACGGTAGGGCTTATTTTGGGGGAAACACGGGAGAAGTGCTAATCGAGAGGACAGCCCCCTCCCTCACCTGTCTCCTGCTTTCTCTTCACAACCACACAAGTGGTTAAGAACACGTTCTGTCCACATCTTTCATCAGCCCTGACTTACCATCTATTTCTTTTAATATCTACTGAACTTAGGTGAATTACTATCATTTCCAACTCAGTATGTGTGATGCTAAACTTCTTGCTGTGGTTGATATCCAGAGGCTTCCCCAGAGCTTCTGGCAGTCCTGGGGGGGGGGGCGCTTTCGGGCAGTGACTGGATCATGGGCTGTGATATTCACCAGTGAATTAGGGTCAAGGGAATTTCTAGCAAAACCCAAGTGCTGGGGGTCAAAAGAACATGAGGTTTTTTTTTCATTTTCCACTTCTCAGGGTGGGAAATGTTAGGCCAAGTTTCACGTGTAGTATCAAGAAACCTAGGACAACTATGAGATAGATCATGGACTCCACATATGACCCAGAGGGGAAACAGAAAACATTATTTTGCAAAGACTCTGAATCAAAAGTCATGTAGATCTCCAAACAAATCAGTAATCTGCAGTAATCTGAAAGGGTGAGGCAAAGCAGAGTAGATACCAGATAAGGCCGTCCTGTGTTTCCTGTGTGATGGCCAGTGGGTACCAGCACAGTAAGAGACAGAGAAACGTGAGCTCATTGTACTAACCAGGTACAGGGAGGGGAGGCCACATGCCACACAGAGCCACAAGGGAGGCACAAGGCTTGGGTCATGTGGCAGAAGGTGGGAGCTGAGGAAGCGTGAGGCGAGACCTTCACTGGGGCTTCCACAGGAAAGAAAACGCAAAGCAGGGGCTGGGTAGGTCCGGCTCATTTGAATAACCACAGTGGCCTCTCTTCTTAAGGGTTGTCCCTAGTTGTGCACCCAGCTAGCACGATTAAGGCATAGGACTATGCGTCCTTGCTACAACAGGCAGGGGACGTCTGGCTCTGGGTTGGCAAATGCCTGCTGTAGCTGGATCCTTATGATTTCCAAGAAGTGACCACTCTCAGTGGGGACCATCCCTTTCCCAGCTAGAAAGAATTTTAAGAAATCAAAATAGAATGTGAGTTATGTGTGCACATGCGGGTGTGTGTACATATGAGTATGTGCATGTGTGTGTGGAGTTTGTGTCTTAAGGTGAATATAAAGAGATGTTAGAAAATAGAGTAGAAACTATATGAATTACTCTTTTAACATTTTCAGGATATTTGATAGTGAGGGGGAAATATAAGCAATAGCAAAAGGAGGGGATGGATTGACAATAAGGATTAATCACAAGTCTCATTTCATAGCTGACACTAAAACTACACTGTGATGTTAATGTGAAACTAAAATTGTTATCATCCCAGCAGATATTGCACCACCTGGCATCTTGCATAAAACACGTAATAGGATTGGGGTTGTAGCACAGTAATGAGGTGCTCACCCCCCATGTGAGTTTAATCTCCCCCACTGCAGAGGCACACACACACACACACACACACACACACACACACAAAGACAGCATATGAATAAATCAGATTAGCAAAGCGTGTTAGGGCTTCCTGAAATCGGGCCACCTCCTTCCTGTCTCACCTTTGTCATCCCAGGATAAGTTGTCCCTTTATGTCCAGCAAAACTGATACTGGGCATGAATACCAGAATGAAACCAAACACAATAAAGGGACTCACTGAGCAAACGTAATCCAGGGTACAAACTCACTGGAGCTCTACAGACACTTATAAATATGAGATCATAGAATGTGGGACTGGCACATGCTAGAGATCAAGGAAAGTTTCCTCTTGCTGTTCCATCTGTCACCAAGCAAAGAGCGTTTCCTAGGATGGATGTTGCTTGCTGTCTTGGCTACTTTTCTCTCTTTGCTGAGACAGAATACCCAACACCCAAAATTGAGTAAGTAAAAGTTTATTTAGCTCACACTTTGTGAAGGTTTCAGTCCATAATCAGTTGGCTCCAAGACAAGGTGATGTGGCACAGAGGCAAAGGTCAGGTGGCACAGAGGCAAAGGTCAGGCGGCAGAAGACAGCAAAAGCAGCAAGAGCAAAACAGGAGTGGAGAGTAAGCCTCTGTTCCTCCCTTAAATTGTAAGCAGGCCACTGACCCACACTATCTTGGTGCCCTCCTTTTGCATAGGCTCAGGATGTTTGAAAAGTGCGGGCCCTGGTTCCCTGCTGAGTCACTTTGGTAAGCTTCTAAACCTCTCAGTTCTCAAGTTGACACAATGCATCAACCATTCCACTCACAGCCCTGAGGCTGAAAATCGTTCACAGCGCTGAGAATACGAGGACCGACCTGCCCTTGACTCCCTTTCCTTTGCTTTATTTGGTTTCATTGCTTTGTATACAGCTGGAGCTACAGAAATACAAGAGTGGGACCAGTCAAGAAGTTTGAGATGGATCCCTGTATTAAGTGAGCGAAATTTCAGCCAGGATTAAGCATGTGTGGCAGCTCAGCAAAGAGGGAGAGTGTGTCAGGAAAAGTAGGCTGAGTCATGCTGAGATAGTAGAAAAGCCCTCCCAGTCTTGGTGGTCTAGAGCTACAAAGGCTTGCTTTGCTTTGCGTTCAGTCCACCGTTCCTCGTGTGTTGACCACAGCTCCTTTGTACACTTTCTCTCCAGGATGCAGGTTGCTGCATTGTCCTCCATCTAGGACCCTGCCAGTCTCAGGGCAAAATAGAGAGGTGCTGTGGAAGCAGACTGCGGCTCTCAGCGATTGCGTCCAAAAGTAAGACGTCTCCATCTTGCTTCCGCTGCTTTTACACTGGCCAAATCCAGGCACTGGTGCAGTTCACAGAACAAAGTGTGTATTCATCTGCTGGGCAGGTGTAACTGTCACACTGAGGAGAGCTGCACTTGTAAGAGTGGTGCCATAGATTGGTGGCAGAAGTAAAAGGATACACTCAACCAAGAACTAGGTGTGGAATAGCACTTTCACATTTCAGTGGCTCTTGAGATCAGATGCTTAAGCACAGGGTGCTAGGCACAAAGTGGGTTGCTAAGTGGAAGCCAGCTCATCGGGCTGGGTACATGCTGTTCCCTTGTCATACAGGCTCTGGCTGGCCCTTGCTGGCTGACCATGAGGTGGAAACAGAAGCTGGGTTGGGGAAGGGGAGGCTTTGGAAAGCACAGGCATTGCAGAAGGCCTGACCCAGACAAAGGGAGTGAGAGTGGAAAAATCCAAGGACTCTAAGAGCAGTCTAAAAAGCAACATACACAGCAGCTGGCAAACCTGGGGTAGAGGACTGGCAGGGGAGGAACGAGGCTGCGTTGGAACTTCCAGTTTGTTTGTAAGGGCTGATGCAAGTCCCAACACAGAAATCACAGAGGCAGAACAGGTGTGCAAACAAGAGTTCGAATGCCAGCTGGTGCATGTGGAGTCTGGCTCCTCTGGAAGACACTCCGGCAGGGGGTCCGGTGGGGAGACAGAGGCTGAGGTCAAACCACGGAAGGAGGAAGTGTAAACTGGACGTAGAAAGACAAGGCTCACGGTGCTGGATTAGCTGATTGCTGGCGTTTGGAAATGGTTTGACTGTGTCCTCCAAAGGATCCTAGGCTTGAGGCTTGGTCTCCCGCTTAACAGGGATCAGTCTTTGAGAGTGTGGCTTGGGGAAGGGCACTACTTCATAGAGATGCAACTTTCCAGAGGGATAAACACAGGTCTCAGAGGACCGGGTGCATTCCTGCAGAAGTGAGCAGTTAGAAAAGAGCAGGCTGGACACCCTCTGCTCTCTGGCTTCTCTCTTGCTAATTGTTGCAGAATCTGTATTGAACCAATGGAAAGTGCTTGGCGCCAAGGAGTTGGAAGGCAACTTTTATTACACTGGTGTGCTGGTTGGAACCAGGTCCAAATCACCAGCCTCAGCTTTGAGTAAGACAGCAATTTATATACATTCTGTAAGCAGGAAATACAGAGCTAATAGCGGGTTAGTCTATAACTGGTTACATATATTTGGTCACACATGGAGGCAGACGTGTCCAGGGCAGGCTTAATGGGGGGGCATTCATCATGAGGCAGGAAGGTCTGGGGGAAGTGAGGGTCTGGGCAAGAGGGTAAGATTTAGTGTGACCTTGATAAGGCTAGCCTGCCCCGGGTAGATAGTCCTTAAAACAGGCTAGCAAAACAGGATATGTGTGCAGCATTGTGCAGCTGGTCAGATAGAGCTGAGTCAGATTATCTCTGAGCTGCAGCTGGGTCAAGGCCGGCTGAGTCTGTCGGCCCAGTTATGAAGCTATTATTTTAAGAAGTTCTATTACAGCATGACATTGAATGTGGTTTCCCAAGACATGATGCCACTGGCCACATAAGACACAGCCAGGAAAAGTCACCAGGGGCAAACCATATCGGCTGCCCAATCTCGAAATTTTAGCCAACAAAACTGAGTGAAGTTAACCTCTTCGATTTATAAAATAGCATCAGGTGTTTTGTCACAGCAACACAAAACAGACTAAGGTGATGAGCCATCCAGGAGAATGGTAAAAAGGAAGAAAATAAAAAGTAAATTAATGATGCAGCCCAATAGTGATCTCTCATGGTCTTCATTAAAAACACATCTGTCTATGAATTCATCACTTGTCAGTAGAAGAAGGGTAAAGGTTGTCCTTCCTCGGGAAAGCCCACCGCCCTTGACAGGAAGTGGTAGAAGAACAAGCGAGCCATGACTCAGAACGTTCGGGTTTTAGTTCCCAGCTTAGCCTCGCAGCAGCCGTGTGCCCTTGGAAAACCCCTTAACTGGCTATGTCTTAATTCTCTCTCTTGCTCAGGGCCATGATCACCATTCCACACTAAGTGAAGTTTATACCAAAGCTGCATGGTGTAAATGAACATCTGAGAAGTACACTTTAAATACAAGTTGATGCAGTAATGTTCACTTTATTGGGGGGAATTCCCGAGTCTATTTTGAGATATCATAAAACATGGAGAGAATAAAAAGCCCTTTGCCAAACCTCTTAAAAGCAAAATTGACAACATTTCTGTCATGACTCATTCTTCCTCTGAAAATTGACTATCAGATGAGGAAGGGTCAATTTATTTTAATTAAAGGAAAACAAGACTTTCAAAACAGACTTTCTAGAGTAAGCATGACCTTTTCTAAAACAGCACCTTTCTGGGCATGTATTAGTTTTGTATGAGTCAGTCTGTATGTAATTCTAACCCTAAACCTGCTCCTAACCTTTGCACTTTCCCCTTCAGACAGGTATATTTGTACAGTGGTAAAACAGTTAAATTTTCCAGTTATGACCACCAAGGTGATCTCTGAGATGCTGTTAGGAATAACTACAGTATGAGTATCTTTATGCTTATTAAAAAATAAACACCAGAAGTCTTGTCTGTAGACTGGACACTAGCAGTCAGCTACAGTGTTTATAGTGCTAGTGGCCCAGTAAAGTTATTTTCCACAACTTTGATATTCAAACTGCAATCATGATTTTCTTTTCAATAATTTTCAGCTATTGGAAGGATATCTAATCTTTACTGCCTTGTTTATGTATTTGATTTTTTTATAGACTCCATTTAAAAAAAAAAATTCCTAATACCCAGTATCCAAGCAGTCTATAAGAAACACTGAACTCATGCTTATATGTTAAGTATTTTAACCCCCTTTAAAATAAGATTTATGCTTTCTGCAGACTATAACTTCTCTTGTTTGATTTTCACAATAAGAAAATGTCCCAAAATAAGAATATATTACCAAAGCTTCAGGTGCTGCAAAGTACTAGGTATAATTTAAACAAAACCTCTATTACACAGTTAAATTTCTTCAGGCTTTGGAGATAAGATTTTAAGCATATATTCAAGGATATATGAATAATGGAATTGGCTTCATCTTTTCTGCTAATGTCTGAGCTCTGTGAGATCTGGGGATCATAAGCTTTAGGTAGATGCCATGCTCCCACTTGAAAATTTCACCCAAAGGCCCATGAGTTCACAAGCTTGGTCACCAGCCCAGGCTTTGGGGAGGTGGTAGACCTCTGACCCCCTGGCGACCTGCCACAGGTCAAAAGCAAGAGTACCGTCTGACCACAGCCTGAAAATCCCAAAACATGTGACCCAAAACAAAACCACTCTTTGTTTCAGCTATTAGGTACAACAACGGAAAGCTGCACAGGCTGTCACTCACCACGCGTGCTCCAAACGTGGAACTCATCTTGCACTTTTTCAGGGAGACCTCACAGTCTTCAGGAACACGATGCCCAAACTAGTTTTGCAATCCACCAGTGTTCATAGGCCACAACCCCATTTGCCACTCTGAGGGCAGCAGTGCAGATAAGATCAAGTGTTTCCTCACCTTACTTTACCACAGCAGGTATATCTTCTACATGGATTTTACCTTTGAATGTAAAATAACTTCCTGTAACTCAATTTGTGGTACAACTATGTGACCATGTGGCGACTGTCTACTTCCCACAGGTATCAGCTTTATTTATACAGTAATAAGTTATTACCACAACACTATTCCTTTGTCCTGCCTAACTTCCAAACACAATGAAGTGCTTGCTAGCTATAAATTGCTACATGTTCATTTAGTGGTTATCTCTGCACTCCTTTCAAATAAACTGTTAACTTAGGAAGGTAAAAATATGTGAAGTTTTAAGTCCCATGCAAACTTTGTTTTACCATTTCCATGACTACAGTCTATTTTATCATACTTCTGCTAATCTTTTCATTAGTGTTTGTAGAGCAATAACAAAATGGTCATTAATTGTGCACTAATGTGGAAAATTATCCTGTTTTCCTAGAATACATCCTTTGCCTCTTATTGAAAGGCATTTTCCTCTTTGTCATATTCTCACAGACTCTTGCAAATGAAACTGCACTAATTGCTCTGGGAAGTCACAGCATGTGGCCTTTGAGAGCAGGCAGGTATGTGTTGGCAAAGCAGGTATCATGCACATTTGTGCTCGGGCTCTGAAAGTGTCTGTGTGACGAGGAAGGGGGGCCGTCCAAGGAAGCAAGTTGACACTGAGCAGCTGTTTCTGCTGTGAATGTTCCATCTGCTGGGCCCCATTTTAAATCTTTCCCCTTCTTATCTCACATCTTCAACAGATTCACTCGAGTCACTTTTCATTTAAAGGAAACGTCTGGTAGGATGCGGTTCAGTATGTACGATCAGCTGGAGAGCAGACGTGCACGGCCCGCTACTCCTTGTTGGGGCCATGGGAAATTTTACTGGAATACACAGCTCTTGACTGCCAGCATGAGACAGGTTTTTAGCTGCCATGGAAAAATGCATTAACCTCTCATTGTTGATGGCACTATAATGCTTAGTTTTAAAAAGTCAGTTTCTGTAAACAAACACCTGAGATTACCGACATTGGAAGCATCTTGTATTAGCATATAGTAGGTCTCTTTCTAGAGTCCACATTTAAAACTTACTTTGAATTAACCTAAAAAGTCTGTCCTATGAAAACTACGGCTATTTATAAAAAGATCATATATAAAAATATCAGTTTATGAAAACATTTTACAGAGTATTTATTAATCTACTTAACTTCTTTTTGAGACAGAATCTTCCTATGGGGTCCAGGTTTCCATTGAACTCGCTGAATTACCCAGGTTGGCCTGGGACTGAGGGTCCTCTTGCCTGGATGTCCTAGATGTGTGACACTGCAACCAGATTATCTAATTGTTCTGCTGATAGAATTAATCAAACAAGTTACTCTGTTACACACCAAGTAAATAAGAAGGACCCTACAGATTCTACTATAGAAAATATTCTACCACCCCAGAAAGGCTCATGGTCTTTGGGCTAGAACGTAGCACTCTGAGTCCATCTTGAAGGGCCATATGTCCTACACAAGAATTAAAGCAACCTAAACTGTGGTTGTGTAGGCTTGACAAGCACTGGCAGGTTTGAGAACTCTAACCCACATGGCTCTATGCTATTGGCTAGCAAAATGTGTGCTCCGCTCGCAGAACTCGCAGCTAAAAACCTCATGGTTTCCAAGATAGCCACATAAAATACCATAAAGATTTTATTGGATAATATAAAACTGGTGAAATACCAGTACATAGTAATAGCCTAAACAAAACATTTAAAATGTAAGTGAAAAGCCTTAGCATAGTCACTGATGAATGCATAGGAGTCAGAACCAATAATTTGAGTTCCTCTCATGTAATAGTCTCATCAGTGAAACTTAGAAAACTAAGCTAATTAATGAGCTCAGAGCTGTCTAGAGTCCAGTACTGATAGATCAATTGTCGGTAACTTGATATCAGCATGTCACATAGCACAGTGGGAAGATCTTCAGGACCCCTTGTACAATATGAGGGTAAACTGCTTAGCATGGACACAATGTCCATGACAGATGCTCCTGGGCTTGTGCAACATTCAACCTGCTCTACACAACTGCACAGCTCTGCCAGCTTGCACATGGTAAGGTCTTAATATTTCCATCAATACTCTTGAGGATAGAAAGGAGGTAGCATTATCATGATACCATTCTCCTTTTAATGTCAAGATTATTCCTACATTGATGTGTCACTAGCCATTTTGTGGGAGATTCTCTGCCTCAGATCCCCCATGAAAAATAATTGTATTCAATGAAGCTGATGTTCTAATGTTTTTATGGTGAGATGCGTTCAGATTATTTCTAATTTTAGTAAAACATCCCAGGACCCAGATGTCCAAGATTCACTTTAAAAATAAGTCAGAAGGATTCAAGACTATCCCAACAGCAGCATCCCTCTCATGGGTGCTTCAGAGTGTTTTCCTGATGTGGAGTAGAGGAACAAAGGCCCAGCCACACCGTCAAGCCTCCGTGTAGCCTGCGTGGTCTCTTGTCTGTGCTGCTGTCCTTGACAGAGAGTGCCCTGGGAAGGCGGGCCTTCTCTGTAGGCTGGAGCAGAGATGGAAGAGCAAAGAACAGACTGAACTCCAAAGAAGGAGTCAGCCAAAGGAAACTCACACTCCTGGGAAGAAGAATGGGAAAATGGAATATGAAACAGAAACCAACCAAACAAAAACCCTTTCATACCCAGAGTCACAGCAGAGCTTATGGCATGACAGGTGTTTCTGGGCCAAGTGTCCCCTGATGGTCACCTACCAATGGTTATTGCAAGGTGAGGCCACCTGCTAACTGGTTGCTCACCTCTGCCCAAGCCTAAGGGGAGTGAACTCAACCTGAGTACTCTGCCTGCCGAGTGATGCCGTGAGCTTTATACACTTATCCACTCCATAACCACCTAGTGGTTGTTAAAGCCTGGGTCTCACCCACAAGCTCTCCTAGCCATGGCGTGCAAATGTTCATAGACAAAACATGATGGTACTGTAGCCTAAGTTCTGGAGAGGACGTCTCCCAGCACAGATCTGCACAGCACTGGGCAGGAGCTTCCTCGCAAGGATCCATCTCCTGAAGGATGTGTGCTGCGTGGGCAGGTGACTGTGGAGCACAGGAAAGTGAGCTCGCCTCCCTGGGTGCCCGTGCGCTTAAACGAGAACTGTGTCAGTGTTGGTCTTCTCACTGTTGAGACCACTGTTTCTTCGTCCCAGTGGGTTCCCCTCTAGCTGCACCCACAGCCTTCCAGTTCTCTCAGTGTACCTGCTTCCCATCCACAACACTCCTCTGTCCGCTATTCCCTCGGTCAGGGACAGCCTGCCTTGCTCAACACATACGGTCCTCACCACAGGACAGAGCTCAGCTCCCCATCACGTAGCCACTCCCAGCAGCAGAAATGAGCTTGGCCTCTAGAAGGTGCCTGCTCCTCTACACTGTCCTTCCCTAGCACTTCTGACTACTTTTGGTCATACATTCAGCTGTTAGTTCCCTTCTCACTGACTATGGATCAGTGGCCAAACCATTGAACTATTTTTCTCACCACTGTATTTCTACCACCTGGCCAAGAATCTAGCACATATTACGTGTTCAGAACATAACTGGTGACAAGTTAATGAGTAGATTCTTGTTCTTACTGCAGCTGGATTAGGGGAAAACGGGGAGAATTTTTCAAAAATGTATTGTCATATTTTCTTAGGTGTCCTCCAGCTACCTCTGTGCATTGATGGGAAACTTGCTGTGATCAATTATCTTCTTGTGGTGTTGGTAACTGAAGTCCACATGTAGCACAGACACTGTCCCACTGAGCTCTGTCCCTGGCCTTAAGATTAGTTTTTAAACTAAACTTTAAAATCTTATGGTAATTTTAAATGTACGCATAGCAGAGAGTTCTCATATGTCCCACATCAGGTTTCCTCTACTTTTTGTTCTGTTTTCTCTTCTTTTTGACTTAAAATATTACCATTTTATATTAGAAAGGTAAATTTGTCACAACTAATGAGCAAAACTTGATATAGTCCTATTAACTAAAGTCATATTTTATTTAAATGCTCATTTCTGTCTGTATTGGGGATTCAACCCAGGACCTTCACACTGGGTTATATCCCTAGGCCTGTTTAATTCTTTTTTTTAAGCCAGGGTCTTACTGAGTTGCTAAGCTGCCCAGCCTGAGCTCATGTGGGCAATCCTCCTGCCTCAGCCTCTGAGTGCTGGCATTACAGCTGTTTTCCATGACGTCCAGGTAGCATTCCCTCACTGGTCAGCCTAGTGTCCTCCACCTATGCCAGGAGCCCAGGCCAACTCTCATCTTGCTTTTCTCTGTCACAACTCCTCAGGCCTCTCTTGACTAGGATGGGCTTCCACTGTTTCGGTGAACTTCACAGTTTTGAACTGGCCAGGTATTTTGTAGAAGCCCCACAATGCTTTTCTTTATGGTTGGACAGGAGCTTCTTCCTTTGGGCAGAAAGTCCCAGAAGGCACACGTCAAGGCAGCTGCCTTGCTGAAGCGATGTTTGTAAGGGTTCTGCTGCGCTGTTCCTTGCCTGTTTCCTTATCGTCCTCTTTGGAAGGAAGTCCCTGCATGTCCACACATAAAGTCCGGGCTATTCTCCCCCTCTCCCAAGGCGAGCATCGAGTGCAACTACTTAGGATCCTTCTGTGTAAGACATTCGTCTCTTCTCATCCACATATTTGGTGAATTACTGAGATCAGCAGGGATACATTGTTATTTTACCATTTAGATTATAATCCATTTTTTCTTTTGATATTTTCAGACAGGTTCTCACAATATAGCTCAGTCTGGCCTCCAGTTCACAGCAATCCTCCTGTCTCAGCCTCTTGAACACTGGGGTTATAGATATGTACCACCATGCCGGGCCAATTTTTAAAAAATATTTTCTTGTTCAAAAAATTCCACTTTTGAACACTGGAAGTTCTTTTGGGTGGTTCCCTTGACCTGTTGATATACAACCACTGTGTACTTTTTTGAACACTTTCAATCTCATCTGACATCTTCCCTTCCTCTGGGACTCGGATTCCACCATTCTGCACAGGCTCCAGTTCATTTTATGGGAATGTGGGAGCATAGAGCCAAGTATGGGCACTGCACAAAGCATACTGTTTGAAAGCACCAGTTTGAATTTCAAATTTCCAAACGTGCTTTAAACTGTAGTAAGTCAACACTGACTAGTTCCCCAATATTGACATAATATGTAGCTACTTCTATGTTTTGTTAGATTTTAATTAATAAAGACAAAAAGGTATGGTAAATTTATTTGCAGAGTTATGCTTGACACACTCCTTGATTTTTCTGTATCAGTAACACACTCCATTTCTGGATCTCAAGTGGGATAAATGTTCTCACCAAATGTGTTAGATCCTTGTGGCCTCCACCCTCTGATATCACATACCCAGAAGCAAATGGTCTTTGCTTTTTAAGACCAAAGGGGAATAATTCTTTAATGTTCATTTTTTTCATCTTTGCTGTTTTTGATTTATCTAACTTGGCAGATATAAAAAATTTCTTCTGAGAAAGAAAAGACCTCTGACCCATACGCCCTTCTAATGAGGGTGCAGGAAATTTCTGTTATAAACACAGGAAGTCAGATGTTTCTTTTCCCCTAACTTCTAAGAAAATTATTATTGCTAACATCTACTCCCACCTAGCAATAAAAGTAATTTAATGCAAATCAAAGAAAATTCCTCTTTGTAGGAATTTATTTACTTTATCTAGAGAAACAGATGTTAAGCAATATTCTCATCAACTTTGTGGGAACATTTACAACTTGTACATAATAGAGGTAAATACATTTTGATTATTCTAGGATTTTGATAATTTACTTCTAATATAAGAGTATGATTGTAGTTTTACAACACAAATCTTGCAGTTGAGGGTGTAGCTTAGTGGTAGAGTGCTTGCTTACCAAGTGCGAGTGTCTAGGTCTGATTCCCAGCACTGTGTAAACAAACAAACAAAAACCTTGCACTGATAGCTTGCCTTTATAAATGGATCTGGAAGTATAAAATTGAAGCACTTGCACAGGGTTTATATTAGTATGAGTCTGAGGCTCCTATAAAATTTATAGTCTAAATCAAATAGCATTGAAAGTACAAATGCTTACTCAAAGTAATTAAAAGTTTATAACCTTTGAAAAGTTTAATTTTGTCTCATAAGAGAGTTTTAGTGTTGAGATACATAATGGTATTTGAAATGTTTTATTTCTAATATTAAATTTACTAGTGTAATGTAGATATACATTTTGATCACATTCATCATAGGGAATTTGTACCTGTACATGATATATCTTAGTTCCCCTTTTTTCTCATTTACTTCTCCTCCCTTCAACCCCTCTTCCCCTCCTTATTCACCAAGCTTTATTTCCATTTATCCTTTTTATCTCTTTTTGAAAATTTTCCCTTCATTCCTTTCCCCCTCTCTAGTTCCCCTTTCCTTTTGAACACATTCTATCTATTTCACAACATCACATATATTTTGGTTCTTATTTACTCTTCTCACACCAGAGGAGAAAAATGCAGAATTTACACGTGTATCCAATTTATTTCACTTAAAAGTATGATTTCAAGATCCGTCCATGAAGCTATAAATGTCTCAAATTTGTCCTTCTTCATGGTTGATTGTATAAAAAATGCCATCTTTTGTAACCACTCATCAGTTGATGGGCATTTGGGTTGTTTCAAAGATTTAGCTATGACAAACTGTGCTCCTATAAACATGGGTGTGCATATATGACTCTGGTATGCCACTTTTAATTCATTTGGGAAGGAGCTAATAAGGGGAATAGCAAGGTTGAATGAGACCTCTAGTCCTAGAGTTTTCAGGAAACTCCACACCGATTTCCACAGTGGTTGCACCGGTCTACATTCCCACCAACAGTGAAGAAGTGTTCCTGTTTCCCCACAGCCCCACCAGCATTTGTTATTGGTTGATTTCTTGATAATAGCCATTCTTTCTGTGGTGAGATGGATTCTCAGTGTTGTTTCAATTTGTATACCTTGAATGACCAGCGGTGTGGACATTTTTCATACATTTATTTGCTGATTGTACTTAATCACTCGAGAAACATGCATTCATCTCAGATGCCCATTTTTGGATTGGGTCTCTGAATTTGCGAGGGCCTGATTTTTTTTTCAGTTCTTTATGTTTTAGCCCTTTGTGAGAGGAACAATTGGATAAGATTTTTTCCCACTCTGTGGATTGTCTTTGCACTGTGATGGTGGTTTCCCTTGCTAGGCAAAAACTTTTTAATAAAACGACATCCCAGTTGTTTCTGCTTTGTGATAGCTCTGGTGTAATTGGGGTTCTGTTCATGAAGTCTTTGCCTGCACCGGTGTCTTCAAGAGTTCTACCTATTCTCCCAGAAGATTTAGTGTTTCTGTTTTATTATTTAGATATTTGACCCATTTAAATTTTAGTTTAGTGTGTGGTGATAGACATGAATCTAGTTTTAGTCTTCAGTATGTGCAAAGCCAGTCTTTCAGCACCATTTATTAAAGAAGTTATCTTTCTTCTAGTGAATGTGTTTGGCCCCTTTGTCAAGAGAAGGTGGCAGAGTATGTCTAAAGTTATTTCTGCATCTTTTAATCTCTTCCACTGATCCTCGGTCCACTTTGTTTTTGCCAGTACCATGCTGTTTTTATCACAGCAGCTTTGTACTACAATTTCAAGTCAGAGATTGTGATGCTCCTTGACTTGCCTTTAGAGCCCAGGATAGTTTTTGCTATTCTAGGTTTCCTTTGGTTCTAATTTTAGTACTGTTTTCTCTAATTCCGTGGGGTATGCTATTGATATTTTGATCAGAATTACATTAAATGTGTGTAACAATTTTGGGAGTATTGACATTTTCACTATATTAGTTCTTCCTACCCAAGAACAAGGGATAGCTTTCCATTTTTTATAGCTGCTTTGATCTCCTTTATTGTAGTTTTCAATGTAGAATATTTTACTTCTTCACTAGACTGAATCCTAATTATTTTACTTGTTTGAATGCTAATGTGAAAGATAGTGTTCCCCTAATTTCTCTCTCAGTGAGTTATTTGCATACAAGAATACTATTATTTTTTGAGTGTTAACCTTGTATCCAGGAAGGTAACTGAATTTGGTTATTAAATCTAGTAGTTTTTTGGTACAGTTTTTGGGGTTGCCCATATAGAGTATCATGTCATGAACAAATAATGATAACTTAACTTCCCACTTATGTATCTTTATTTCTTTTGTTTCTCTTGTCTAATAGCTCTGGTTCACATTTCCAAAACTATATTGAATAATAGTGGTGACAGTGGACATCCTTGTCTTGTTCTTGATTTTAGAATGAAAACTTTCAGTTTTTGTCTAGTTAGTATGATGTTGATTATTGGGTTGTCATAGATGACTTTTAACAGATTGAGACAAATCTATTCCAATTTTTCAAAGGTCTTTTTGAGTCATTAATGGTTGTTGGACTTTGTCAAATGCTATTTTGCAGCTATTGAAATGATCTTCTGGCTTTTGTCCCTGGCTATGTTAGTATAGTGTATTACATTTATTGATTTGCATATATTGATCCATCGCTGCATCCTTGAGATGAATCCTACTTGGTTAGGGTGTATAATGTAGATGATTTGCTGCACTCTGTTTCGCAGTATCCTATTAAAGATTTTTGCATCTATGTTTTTTAAGGAGATTGGTCTGTAATTCTCTTTTTTTGGTTGGCTTCTTCTCTGGTTTTGGTATCAAGGTAAGGCTTGCTTTGAGAAATGAATTAGGGAGTATTGATTTCCTTTCAATTTCATTAATGAGTTTGAGAAGTACTGGCATTAGGGTTCTCTGAATGTCTGTAGAATTTAGAAATGAATGCATCAGGTCCTGGGCTTTCCTTTGTTGGTAGGTTTTTAATTACATCTTCAATTTTATTGACTGATCATTGTTTATTAAGACTTTCTATACCTTCTCGGTTCAGCTTTGGTAATTCATGTGTATCTAGGAATCTGTCCATTTTTTCAGTGTTTCCATCTTACTAGAATACAGGCTTTCACTGTGAGCACTGATGGTCTGTTAGGTTTCTGCAGATCCACTGTGGATTCACGCTTCCCTTCCTGACTGCATGGACCTGAGTCCTTTCTGCCCTTTTCTGGGTAAGTTCGGCCAAGAGTTTGTCAGTTTGACCCAGTCTTTCAAAAACAAGCTCTTGATTCATTGATTCTTTGTATCATTTTCTTAGTATCTATTGCACTGATCTCTGCTCTGATTTTTATAATTTCCTCTCTCATATGAGCTTGGGGCTCGGCCTGATCTTCTTTTTCTAGAATCTTGAGGCTCAACATTAGCTTGTTTATTTGAGCTCACTCTGTTTTCTTGATACAGGGTATTCACCCCTATAAATTTCCCTCATAGAATTACTTCCATTGTGTATAAAGACCCTGGTGTCTTGTACTGGCATTATCATTTAATTGTTGAAAATTTCTAAATCTTTCCTTAATTTTATCTGTGACACATTGATTGTTAAAAGGGTGCTATTTAGTTTCCATGTATTATTGAAGTTCTTGTGCTTTTTTTTTTGTTTTGCCACTGATTTCCAATTTTCATTGCAGTATGGTCTGATAATTTGCATGAGGTAATTTCAATTATTTTGCACTTACTTAATCATGTCCCATGAGCTACTATATGGTCTATTTTGGAGAAAGTCTCATGTGGAACTGTGAAGGATATATATTCTGATGTGGGGTGGAACAGTCTGTAAACATCTACTAAGTCCATTTGTTCAAAAGTCTATTTCATTTCTCATATTTCATTACTAATTTTTTTGTCTAGTTGATCTGTTTGTGAAAGTGGGGTTTTGACATCCCCAATTACAACTGTACTAGTGTTATTTGCATCCATTAGTATTTGTTTTGTATACTTGGGTGCACTGGTATTTGGGGCATGTACATTTTTGACTGTTAGTTATTTCATGGACTCCATTACTTCCCTATATTGGGCCTTATGGTTTCCATTATTTTCCTAAGCCCCTTTATTTTTTTATCTGTATCTCCTTTAGCGTCATTAAGTATGTCTTTCACTATGGTCAAAAAATCCATGGTTATCTGAGAAATTATTTGTGATTTGATATTCTCTAAAACCTCATTCATTTTGCTTTGTTACATCTTTTATCCCTTCAGGGAGTCTGAGTGGGTGCCTGGCAGACTGTTTTACCTCATTGCCCCCTGGGTTTGTCTTTGGTGAGCTGGAAGCCTGAGGTCGCATCTTGTTTAAGTGTCTTCTCCTTTTCTGTTTTTTTAGTTCAATTCTTTGATTGATGTTTATAAATTGTTTAAGGCAAGTATCTTTACTGCCAGTATTTAGAGCCCTCGGAGGATGACCACTTCTCAGAGGTATTTTCCAGGTGTAGATGCCTTTTGGGTTTTGAGTCTATGCAGGACCCTACTTCTTCAGTCTACTGGGAATGGGAAGTCACTGCCCGCTTTGCCCGGCCCCTGCTTCTTTGCTATGGACATATGCATTTTCATGGCCCTTAAGCAATCTCAATCTTGTTATACCAGGAAGAATAATTGACTAGAATAATTTTGTCACCTTGCTTAAGTGGTACAATCATCAGTAACAATAGCATCAAACAACCTAGAAAATGACAAATTTTGGTAACTTAATTTACTGCTTATAAACATATGAACTAGTTTGTAGTTATTTACCCAAATCTAAAGCAAACTATGAATTTATATGAAGTAAATAACCCTCAACAGGGAGATTTTACCCTTGGGGAAGAAAACTTAAAAGGGTTTAGGGGGAAAAGTAGAGAAACAGAAGAGGATGAAACGATTAGAAGAAAAGCTGGAGGACAAAGGAAGATCATTCAAACTTTGAGAAACTGGTGAAGAAGACAGGAGGAAAGGAGAGAAGGAAAAATAAAAACAACAGCAGATCACAACAACAAAAAACCTAGAAATTGTGTTCACACTCAGATAAAAAGCAACAATAAGCAACGCTGGAATCAAAAGCTCCTTCAGCCAGCCTTGCAGGCGAATGGGCTTCACCTTGCAGAGCCCCTTCCCCCAAGGCCTCCTCCTCCCTCTCTTTCTCTCTCTCTCCTTGTCTCTTGGGTTCTAGAAGAGCCTTGAAAGAAACTGGTCGTGCCTGTGGCAGGACCCTGCACCCACCTGCTGACGTGCCGTCTTGTAGAGAAATAAAAGGTGTGTGAGGGGGAAAACAAAGAAAAAAATGAAACACAGTAACAACAAAAAGAAGAAAGAGAGAATAAAATAAAGAAAAAGAGTCCACTTCAAGGTGTGTCTCTGCTGTCACTGGTGGACAGTGCGGAAAGACAGAGTTTAGATCCGTGTTGATTTATCCCAGCAAGCCAGCCATAGCTTTATGGCAGGGCAGTGGTTAATCTCAGCAAGCCTGCGTCTTCAGTTCTGGTGGAGTTCAGACTGGTTTCTGGCTGTGAAGCTGCAACCAGGTTTGTTCATCCTGCAACAGTCTGAGAACCTCCTGCTGATTTGAACTTGGCTCCCTATCGCTTCATATTGGGCTCCCTGAACTCCTACCAACCTGAGCTCAGCAGCCTGACCCGCAGCTGTTCAGAGTTCTGAGCTCCGCTGGCCTCTCTCTGCGACTATCAACCAATTACCCTCTCCTGGGTAATGTCTGGACCAGCATAACTCAGCAGCCACTGCAGTCCACTGTATCTGTGGCTCTGTTCTCCTGGTGTGCGGGGGCCTCTGGGATCACACTAGCCAATGTGTGTCTGCAGGTTCTCTCTCCAGATCCTTCCCGGGTGTTGAGGACACATTTCCGTCCTTCTCTTCTCCGTGTTGCTATATTCCAGTATCTGGACACCACATCTTGAAGGGGGCTCTTTCTCTGCTGCTCCCCGCTCTGCCATCTCGGTTCTCAGTACCAAAATATTTTTTAGATGTATGTATTATCAGATACATTTTCTTCTTAAGAAAGAAACTTAGCTATACAAATTAAAGATGTTTTAATTTTTTTTATTGATTATTTTAAGTATAAGATAAACAGGGTTTCTAGTTTCAACTTGAATATATAAGGAACTTGGAAATTGTCATTCTCGTCTTTGCAAGAAGAAAAAGATGAATAAATTGAAAATCAATACTTATCTTGGACCTCTCAGGGAGCTAAAGCGGGATGGTAAGGCACAATTTCAAACTCTGGAAAGAGAACCGCAGCCAGGATCTGCTTCACATCAAGAGTCACTGGGTTGTAATCTTGCAGGAATACTTCAGTGCTGATTTTGATGGGCAGGAGGATGCTGAGCACGGACCACTGTGATGATGAGAAACTGCTCTGTGCCACAACTTTCAAAGTGTCCCCACAAGTCAGTGGATTTTTTAATCTTTGTTGGGAGAGTTACCAGGATGTCACTGTGAAGATCCAAGAAAAATCCCTTCCTGACGCTAGCAGAAGTGATGGAGAAAGCATTGAAAATAGCTGTACTCCACAGAAGCAGGCCTCCTCTCCAGGGAAACATGCTCCTCAGGGACTCATGCTACTTGGTACAGGGTGGGCATTCCTTTCACTCCAACCATTTTGCTTCACTTAAGAGAGTAATGCATATTATGGCATTGGAAAGACACTTGTGAGAGTGACAGTCCAGCATCACAGGCTCACTCAGAGACTGAGATGCATCTTAAGATCATAAGGTTCTCCCTGTCCCTCACATTGTTCACCAGCATGGCTCCCGCATAACCATAGTAGACAGTGGTTGAAATTGCTACAAGTCACATATTTTTACTTAGCAAGGCCCAGCATCAGGAAAAGTGATAAATTCTAGACCACTAAAGGAATTTTAAGCCTCTGATACATAAAGCTGACACATCATCAAACATATACCAATGCCTACCTTAATGTAACTTCTCATGCTGTATGACTATGTTCTTCAGTTCCTAGTGCACAAAATGTATCCAACTTTCACCAAAAACTTTAAGGCAGGCTATATCAGTCAGTGATTATAGAGAAACATATTTAATACAAGATATACAAATATATAATAATTTACAAGATTGGCTTACTGTTGCCACCCACAAAGTCAAATGTGAAAGAGGCAAGAGGTCTTTCTGTGTGCCGGAGTCTGAAGAATGCAGTCAAAGGCCTGGAGTTCGCTGAAGTGTCTCATGCAAGCTCGTATCAGGAGGCCAAACAGTCTGTGCTGGAAGCCAGGAGACAATGTCAAAGACGAAGGTGAAGGCTGGAGTTCCTCTGAAGAAACAGAATCAATTGTTCCTTGTTTCTCTTTTATACCATTCTGCCAAGAATCCTCCCTGGGGTGGGTCTTCCACACCCAGAGCTATGCTTATTTGAACTAGTAGTATTTTTGTGTGCTTAGCTGTCTTGTTGTGTTGATTGGGCTTGAACTCAGGGCCTTGCTCATGTTAGGCAACTGCTCCAGCACTGAGCTTCAGCCCCAGCTCTACACACCCAGAGCTATGATGAGCCTATCTAGTTGGACATTTCTTACTCAAGTTGACACAATTAACTATCACAATTGAAATTGATGCAAGGCACAGACTTCTGTTATGAGGAATATTTAGGGAAGGCTTATAGCAGGAGAAGAGATAAATCCTAGAACACTAAAGGAATTTTGAGACTCTGATATGTAAAATTAACACAAACATCAAACATGTTCCACGGCCTGTCCTAATGTAATTATTCATGCTATATGACTATATTCCTTAGTTCTTTTTACACAACACCCATCCAACTGTCACCAAAACGTTCAAGGCCCAAAAGGCAACAGGAAGTACAACCTGAAGGAGCGAAGTGAACCTTAGAAACAGATTCAGATGTACCAAAGATGTTGGGATCATGAGATAAGGAGTTTAAAATAATTAAGTTTATTTATTGTTTAATATGTTAAGGGCTGTAGTGAAAGAAGTAACATGCAAGAACAGATGAGCACAGTATATAAGAAGATAGAAACTAAAAATGCAAAAAAGGGGAAGAAAAGAACAAAAGAAAATGGTAGAAACAAATAGAGATTTACAATGCCTTTGATTCACTTACAAGTAGAATAGGGCATGAAGAAAGAAAAAAAATTGGAAGATGAAGATAAGATGGTGAAATCTTTCCAAATTTAAAGAGAAAAAACTAAAAAAATAGAACAGAACATGAAAGAATTGAAGGATAACTTCAAAATGTATTATTTTTGAGGAACTGGAATTTTAAAGAGAAGAAATAGAACAGAATAAATTGTCATGATCTTTTTCTAAGTAGTGGCAGACTCCAAGCTGAGGATTCAGGAGATTTACAGACCACTAACCAGAATAAGTACAATATCCATATCTTTGTATGTAATACTGAAACTCAAAAACAGAAACAAAAATTCTTAGAGTAATCTGAAGAAAAGGAAGGAGCATCATCTCTAGAAGACTAAGGTAGGAATTACAGTGGATTTATCACTAGAAGCCATGTAACAAAAGCGTGCCATAAAATATTTCAATTGTTTGCAGTGGTTTTGTAAGTGTCCCCCACAAGCCTTCTGCTTGGCACTATTGGGGGGGGTGGGACCTTTAAAAGGCGGGGCCTCATGGGAGGAAGTGAGGCCACTGTGGATATCCTTTTAAGGACATATTAGGATCCCTGTTCTTTCTCTACCTCATTCCTGGCCGCCAGGAGATGAGCTAGTTTCCTCCATCACTTGCTCTCACTATCACAAACTTCCCAATAGTAACGGGATCCATTGACCACTGACTGAAATTTCTAAAACTGTCTACCAAAATAAACCTTTCCTCTTAATAACTTGACTATACCAGATGGTTTTATTATCATAAATGAGTGCTGGCCTTTTTCAAATGCTTTTTCTGCAGCTATTGAGGTGATCATGTGGTTTTCATTCTTGATTCTGTTGATGCAGTTTATTGATTTGTGTATGGTGAAACTGGAGTTCTCATTTGACCCAGATATTCCCTTTCTTGGTATCTTCCCAAAAGAACTAGAAGCATACCACAGGGATATATGCATACCTGTGTGTCCTAGTTACTTTTCTTGTTGCTGAGACAAATATCCAACACCCAAAGTTAAAGGAGGAAAGGTTTACTTAGTTCACAGTTTGTGGCGCTTTCAGCCCATAGTTGCCTGGCTCCAAGGCAGCAAGTGGCATGGCAGAGGGGCATCACAGAGGAGAACAATTCATGGTGCCCACAAGGTAGACAAAGCAATAAGGGGGCTTAAGAGCATCTTTGTGCCCCTTATATCTTTATCCAGATGCTGGAATTAGGGTGGTGCCAAACCAGTCAGCAGACTGATTAGTAATCACAAGCTCTTATCCCAGCACCATACACTCTAGATTCCGCCCCCTGGGGGAAAGCCTTAGGACTGCATGAGGCTTTCGGGGGACATCAAGACACAAACCATGACACCATGTTTATAGCAGCACAGTTTGTAATAGCTAAATCTTGGAAATAACTGAAATGCCCCACTAACCAATGAATTGATAAAAAAGATGTGTATTTTTTTATACAATGGAGTACTGCTCAGCCATATAGAAGGATAAACTCCAGACATTTGTAACTAAATGGATGGATCTTGAGACCATACTGTTAAGTAAAATACATTGGACACATGTGTGCAAATATTGCATTGTCTGGTGTGAGAAACTGAAAGTGTAAATAAGAACAAAAATGTATAATAGTTTGAAATAGGAAAAAATTGTTAAAAAGCAAAGGGAAACTAGGGAGGCAGAGGGGGAAATAAAGGAAGGGAAAAGAAAAATGAGAAAAGAAAGATGAATGTAAACTAAGCTTTTGTAAACAGGGAGGGGAAGAGGGGTTGAAGAGGTGGGAAGGAAATGAAAA
Organism: Dinomys branickii; assembly: GCA_004027595.1. Taxonomy (NCBI): domain Eukaryota; kingdom Metazoa; phylum Chordata; class Mammalia; order Rodentia; family Dinomyidae; genus Dinomys; species Dinomys branickii. The sequence continues at coordinate 84,080 of PVLD010000793.1, forward strand.
AAAGAGGAATCAAGGCAGATTGCACACAGGTACGAATTCCCTATGATGAATGTGATCATTACATACATCTAAATTGTACCCGTACATTTAATTTTAAAAAAGTATGAGACTATGAACAAACCATGAAACTCAGTAATAATAATTTGTCAATACTGGCTTACTAATTGTAACAAGTGTACGAGATTACTTAGGATGTTAAAAAACAAGGAAAACTGAGTGTGAGAACTCCCTGTATATTAGCTTCTAAATTTTTGTATAAACATTATTTTATTTTTTTAATAAAAGCTTTGGCTCTGCAAAAGACACGGAAAAAGGAAGAATGAAAAAACAATCGGAAAATGAGTCACCAACTGGGAAAAGGCACTTTCAAGTCTTACACCTTCACTGAGAATATGTACTAAGAGAAAACCCAAAAGTCTTGTATCTGATGATACTAGCGTCTGCTAAAGGCGCACAGCAGTGGGAGTTGCTATTGGTTGCTCGCTGGAACTCAAAATATGGCATCTATTTTGGAAGGTGGCTTGGCAGTGCCCTACAAAGAGGAGCACAGCCCGACCACATCATCCAGTAATTGTGTTCCTAGATACTCACGCAGCTGAGGGGAAAGCGTGTTTACGTGAGAGCGCGTTTGGGTGCTCTTAGCCGCTAACTTCACCACCTCCTCAAACTGACAGCAGCCACATTTTTCTTTTACGACTGAACGGATAAAAGCATTCAGTAGTAAAGAGAAACGGCTGTTAAGTGAAAAAAGTAAGGAGAAGGAGAAGGAAGAGCAGAGGAGAAGGCAAAGAACAAGAAAAGGACGGGCAGAGGAGGAGAGGGGACGGGGAAAGGGAGAGCAGGAGGGAAGGGAGAGGAAAAGGAGGAAAATGCTGAATCTTAAATGAAAATCGCTAAATAAAGCAAATGTTTTTCTCAGGCTGCCTACTGCACAGATTCAATTAGATGACACTGTGTGCAAAAGTCAAAACCCTAGAAGAGCAAAACCAGCAGCAGCTTTCCCGCGCCAGCTGCACACGCGGCCCACAGGGGAGTGTTACAGCGGTTCTCGTGATGCTCGGGATTGTGACACAGACTGAGCCTTAATATAAGTAAACGAAAACAAAATCATTTAGGAGATGGGGGGAATCCCAGGACGGGAAGAGGAGGTGACGATATAACTTCACTGTGTTACAGAGGTCCCCAAGGACCTCAGTGGATGGGACAGGGGAACAGTTTTTGACCAAAATAACTTTGAAAACGAGAGTGTGTAAAACTCGAGGAAAGACACTAGAGAAACACCGCCTCCAGCCGATGAGGTTGTTTCTGCGGGGATGCGGGTCCCTAACTCCAGCACTGCCCCACGCGCTTTGCGCTACCTGTCTCATCACTTCGTCCTCGCTGAGAGAGCACACCCAACACCCACAGCTTAAAGGGGCGGTTCCTCTGGGCCCGAGGTGCCGGTGCCCCGGAGGTGGGCTGCAGTGCAGAAAGCAGCATGGCAGGGGGTGGCAGCAGGGGAACGGGGGCAGGAAGCAGGCAGTGAGGGGAGGAGATGGAGGGCAACGCGCCCTTCCAGGTCACGTTGCAGCGACCACCGCTGGAGAGCAGGTCCCTGACTGCAGCCTGTCATGGGGCCGTGATCCAGTCACCGTCAAACAGGTGAGGCTTTGGGGCCATTTTAGATCTAAACCTCAACATTGCTATTGGGCAGTATAGCAAAAAAGGAAAGGTAGACTGATTACAGATTTTTTAAAAAAGGCTAGAATGAGTCCCATGGTAATGGATTAGCACCAGGGCCACCAGTATGGACTGATGCTTAGTTTAGCATGGACACAAGTGGCTCCACAAGAGAATGTTAACAAATGTGAGTGTATGTTAGTAGGTGTGCGTGTGTTCCTTTGCTGCAACAGCCAAGGAGGTGCCAAACAGAACTGGGGTCAGATCTTAGTCCCTTGTTTCATTGACTATCCCCCCAAAATTTATAGAGTTTAAGCTGACAGTTTTTGTATAGACTGAAATATAGTAAATGAATCTGCACCAAGGTTTGTAACCTACTTTTGGCTTTTTTTTTTCCACCAAATTTAATTACAGTTTCTCTGAAAGGCTTATAAAATCTGCTTATATTTAAAAGAGTTGATATAGCTATGTAACAGATGAGGATCTGAGGATCCAAAACTTAATTCAATAGAAAAGTCTGGCTTACCACAGCTATGACTAATCTATTCTTCAACACAGAAAACAATTTGAAATTCAGAGGAAAATGTTGGTAATTAAAAGAAAACAAGGTAAAAGAAATAAAGCATTGATCTGTCTGCCTGGTAATGCACTGAACATGGTTTTAAACAATGACATTAAGAAAACTATTGTGAGCTACTGTAACCAGAAAAAACAAAGGCCACTTAAGGGAAAGTGGCAGAAATACATAACAACTAGGTGGCTGAAGACTATTCAGAAAACCTTTAGCGAAATTTAATATTTCAATATAGAAATGCTAATTAGATACAAACAGACACTGGTACATATATAAACAAACATATATTATAGAGAAAGATCATACGCAACACATAAAGAGTATTGTATACATATATATATGGATAATGAATGTGATTCAAAATCACGTTTGAATAGTTGGTTTATAAAAGAAGCACTGACTAGTCTCTAATGAACAGTGTATCCTCAGTAAATTTACTCTTGCTCTCTAAAGAACACCTATTCTGTCTATATAGACATATCTCCTCCAGTACATGAGAGGACATTACGTGAGCTGAATGAGGACTTGGGCACACACAGCATGTGTTGAGCCAGTGAGCTGCACCCCAGCACAGACTTCCTCATACGTGCACACTTTACCACTTCTGTTCAGGTGGGTCAAGTACAATGTCGGGAACTTTTAAAATATGAACATTCTCCCTAGACAGCACTTATGAGATACTGCAGTAATACTGCTGTTCATGAGCACTTCTGCTTGCAAGCCAGGTCGCAAACAAAAGTGTTCAACAAAATTTTGCTTTTGTCTGCAAACTCCTCATCAGGTGACAAAAACAACCTGGGGCCACCTTCCCCACATAAACATAGCTGAGGCCATCTTCCCAAAAATTGCAAAACAAAGTTTGTGAACCAAGGTATTACGTATTTATCTTTAAACATTACAGAACACAAAATATACAGAAAAATAAAAGTCAGGCCCTAGGTGGGGTAGCACACATCTGTAATCCCAGCATTCGGGGAGGCTGAGGAAGCAGGATGGCAAGTTGAGCTTATTTTTAAAAATTAATTAATTAATTATTATTATTGATTTGTGTTTTATAAAAAAAAAAACTCAGGTCAAACTCAGGGCCTCGTGAATGGCAGGAAAGAGCTCTACCAGTGAGCCACATCCCCAGCCCCTGGCAAGTTGAGTTTAGCCTGGACAACTCGGTGATTTAGCGAGACCTTGTGTCAAAATTAAAAAAGAAAACAAAACATCTATCTGTATCTGTGTCCGTATTCTTCTTTCTCTGTCTCTCTACCTCTATCTCTAGCTCTATATTTTAAGATCCTCTCACTGGGAAGATCTTAGCTTTAATCTCCAGCAGTGTAAAAAAACAAAAATTTCAGGCTCAATCTGACATTATAAATTTTAACAAAGTCACTTTAATGTGATTAATCTCTTACCTTTGAACGTTTACTTTTGAACAGAAATTGTGTTTAGAGAGGGAAAGGGAATGTAAGAGATTAGAAACTGGTTCACAAGGTGAATATGGAGAAGCCCAGGAGCTGTGGTGTTGGTCGCTTCACGTCTGAAGACCCAAGAGCAGAGGTGGGATGGCGGTGGTGGTCAGTCTGGAAGCCTGCCAGCCAGGCTCTCTGGCCTTCAGCGCGGGAGACCAAGGCGCCTCGTGTGGGGAGACAGTGCCTTTAGCTCACTTCTGCTTTGCTGCGTTATGCAGATCCCCACAGGACTGTGTGAGGCTGCTGACGTAAGTGACAGCGATCTCTACTCAGTCCACTAGTGCTATTCTGTTCAGAAAACACCAAAAAATCACACCCAAGAAAAGTTTTTTACCAGCTATATGGGGCCCCCAGTCAGGGTGACACATAAAATTTTTAACTATAATGTGCCTGTTTATTTGAAGCTGTTTAATTTCTTTAAAATTATGTTCAGTAAAACCTTGGCTTGTAAGTAACTGGTACAGCGAGTGTTCCACAGAACAAGCAAACATTGTGTAAAGTGCGGGAAATGGTGCAGAATTTTGTGGAAAAGCAGCTGCCAGACAGGGCGGCAGCAGCGTGAGCAATGAGACCATTCTGTGCCTCTGCGACGTCACATTTCTACAAGACCCTCAAAAGGAGGCGAAAGTGAGTGTCACTGCATCGGTTCCTTGGTAAAGTTACACTAAAAGGGTCCCACTGAGTCACTAGACAGCAGAGATTCTGTGAGAGACAGAGAAAGTCACCCTACACAATAACCCTCCTTGCTTTGAGTCCCTCACCCCAGCAGTGATCGTTTTCAAAGTTAAGTGCAGATTAATTTGTTTGTTTTTCTTTATATTTTATATTTCCTCCATTATTTTGTACTACATTATAATATTGTAATCATTTGTATATGAATATTTTGGGGTTGTGGAACAAATCATCCGAATTTCTATTATTTCTCATGCTTTGTTGTACAAGTGCTTAGATTATAGGCATGTTTCTGGAATAAGTTATGCTAAAAAACCAAGGTTTGGCTATGTTTTAAAAATGAGATTAGAATTCCTGGGCAGACACTGATCTTTTCAATAAAAAGGCAAAGTAAATTGAGGGAAAAGGAAAAGAAGTAGGAGAAGGAGAAGAGGCTTTATTCCTATTTTTATTCCTATTTTTAGCACACAAATGATGTCTTTGGACCACGATTGCTGCAAAGGACATAACAATTAATGTGTTCATGATGAGGTCCTGAAAACCTACCCCAGAACTTCTTGCAGAAGAGAGTTTATGTAAAATTTGTGCAGCTGCTGACAACTATGTGTAGTGCATCAAACTATGATTCTCCAGATATGTATCACCCAGAACCTTAGCATCTGACCTGACTTTGTAATTAAGGTAGCCATCCAGAAAGAAGTCGCGTTGGCTGAAGGGAGGCCCTAAACCCAACACTGCCAGTCCTCATTGGAAGCATAAAAGGGAGGAAAGGAGGGCCATGTGCAGACGGAGGCAGAGAAAGGCTGTGCAACTAGGAGCCGAGGAACGCCCAGCCTTGTGGGCAGCAAGGGCAGCTGGGAGGCAAGCGAGGCACTGTCCCTAGGAGCCTCTTGGACTCCACCCTGCGGCCTCCTGGATTTCGGACTCCTGGATCTGAAACTGGCAAGAAGACATTGCAGTTGTTTTCAGCCACCAAGTTTGTGGATATTTGCTCTGGTAACTCTAAAAACTAATTCACATGGAAATTCTCATTGGATACATGAATAAATAGTCTATAGTATATAAGAATTTTTAGTAACTGCCTTTTAAGTGGCATGGAATATAAGTGAAGTCAAATACTCATTCTCTAAAAAGCCTATAGATGTTTGTCTTGTTTTCTTTTTCAGTATCTAAAGCTGGAGGCTGTTCTAAAGGAGATGTGCAATTATCTCAAGGCTAATGTTCATTTGATTCAATTTATTTGACTAAGATGAATGTTGGTTATCTGCATGACTCAGTGTTGCTATCTGTAGAGCCTAAGCATTTGCATAATTCTCCCATTTTGCATTATGATGAATAAACCCTGCCCCTTCTTTACCGTGGGACCCATGTGCTACGAGGAAAAAATGGTCCAACATTCTCATCCCCAACATATGCTCAATGCCAGATGTATAAGTAAACTCTCCCTCATAATTGTAGGCAATCAGATCGGTGCTTTTGTATTTCTGCTACAAATTTGTAATGGAAAAACGTGTGACAAACCTGAAATTATGCATTAAATACTCAAGCAGATGAGTATGAGTCTTTCCTGAAATTAACAGCAACATCATTTCATTTGTTACAGCAGTTAACGGCAAGCACTTAGCCCACTGAGCTGTACCTCCAGCCCAAGACAGCAAGGGTTCATATGACTATTCAGTCTACTAGGAAACGTAAACAATCTCTAATACAATCCAACAATAAGGATATATGATGACTTAGAAGGGTTCATTGCACATTGTTATGAAATAAAATCAATGTTAAATTATGCAACATTTAAAAATAAAATTTATACATAGAATGAACATGAAATTTAGACTACATTACAAATTCCATTTTAATTTCTGTTTCACTAATTCAAGTTACTGTTATTATTCTGTTTTGCTATCTAGCAACAATTATTCTTTAATACATAAAAACTCTAGTTAGTTTAATTGACCTGCCTTAACTCCCAAAATGAAACACAGATTACTGGAGGAAGGAAAGCAAACAGACAGCACCATACAAATGTCCTCTCCGCTGCACTGTGATTAAAATATGGAATATCTCCAGATAGCTCATGAAAAGTACCTGGATATTTTCTCTTTCCTTTCAGTGGCCTGTAGACTAAGATTATTGTCCTGTGGAAAGAGTAACTATAATTTAAGGACCTTTGTTGGTTCTCATATACTTTATCTCTAACCTAGATTATAAACATCTGAAAAAAGCAGATATAAAATTTTTAGGGATTTTTAAATAACATTTGTTGCATTAGTGAATAGAATGCCATAATTAAGCTGTGGAATATAGCTGTGTTTTCTAAAATGCTTTGCCCTTTTACTCCTGGTTTTCTTTATTGTTTTTGCTTACAGTATGTCTGAAGACTTTAAAAAGACACTGAGCTCAGTATAAAACAATTGATTTCCTGAAATTTGAAGGTGCAAAACTTATAGCAGTTTAGTACATACAGTTATGTCCTCATGTCCTTTTGTCTAAACATTAAGTTACCTCTCATTCTTCTGTCCATTCAGGAAACACTGACCCCAGCAGTAGCTGCTCTGCGTCAGGCCCTCGCTGAGTGCAGCACGACCTCACGGCTGTTTACCCTCTCTGAGCTTTGGTTTTCTGATCTATACCATTGCAACAGTAGTATACACTTTGCTATGGAAAATTACTAGGTAGCCCTCAGGGAAGGTTTTAAACTCTGCAGAAGTACTCATGGCCCTTCCCAGGCTCTCAGCAGACTCTAGGATTGTTTCAAATATCTCATTTCTGTCACTGTGCATTGCAATTATTTTCCAATTTCTCTTTTTTCTTCTGACTGTGAACTGCTGGAGAACAATGACTAGATCGGATTTTTGGAATGGAATCCAATGAAAAAGTGAATGAATGAATAAATGAATTCCAGTACATCATTCATGGCATTAGTTCATTCCACAAAAAGGTAGAAAATGAGTTTAAAAGTGTAAAATAAATAAAGAAATATGAAGTACAGTTGATTGGATTAATGTTCCTTCCATCTTGGTTCGCTCATTTTTCTTTACAACATGTTTCAATTTTTATCCGGCTTTCGGAGACATTTGGCTGGGGAAAGGCTTCCTCTGAACGTTTTCCACGGTGTAAAGGGAAGACAGCCCCTTGCATTAACTTTAAAAATAGACCAAAGTAGAACACTCTGAAAAGCATCCTGAAAGAGATTTGGTCAGAAACGATTTCCTCAGGTAATAATACTGTCAACCGTTTAAACAAAGTGTTTTCATAAATAAGAGCGTGGCAGCCAGAAATATCATTTTCATAAAATGAGATTTCAATAATTCTGCCTCTGCACAATTTGCCTTTCATTTGTGTCAAAACAGAGTTCTCCTTCCTCTGAAACTTGGATCACTTTCCTTTTTAGATCTCAGCTGAGGACACGCCTCTTGGTCCTGGTGGGTGAAACTCTCCCCTGTCTCTCAGTTCTCCTGCTGCCTCCTGCAGCTCTAGCTCTGTGTGATTCCGTTTCCCACAAGCAGCTTGCTAGAAACACTTGTGAGTGACACTGTAAGACAACATCTTGATCCCTGAAGTGAGAATTACAACTGAAATCAATCTCCTCCCATCAAGTACTTCTGAAACCTTCACACCATCTCACTAATACAAACATCTCCAGTTGGTGAACAGCTTGTATAGGACAATGAGATACATCAGGCCTTGCTTCCCCTGGAGTGCCTAAGCTAGGGCTATTTCATTTTCTCATAGTGTATTTTGCAGCTCTAAATAGTAAAATTATAATAGAAGAGACAGAAAAAGACTCTTCTTTTCTAATATTTAAAACTAGAGGTCTTTTACTGAATAAAAAGTACTTTAAATTTTTGAGGCATTTTTCCAAAAGTTCAAAACTCAGGTGCATTAGTTGGCTTTCTGTTGCCCAGACAACAAAATGCTAGGCTTACACAACCTAAAGGTTTCTTTAAGCTTATGGTTTCAGATGGTTCATTCCATGACCAGCTGAATCCAAGGCACAAATATCATGACAGAATGTTACGAGAAAGGACAAGTGCTGAACTCAGAGCATCTGAGGAGCAGAAAGCAGGGAACAAGGTCAAAGAAGGAACGAAGGTCTCGGTATCATCTCCAAGGTAACGTCCTCATGAGAGAGAGAGAGAGAGAGAGAGAGGAAGAGAGATGGGGAGAGAGAGAGAGAAAGAAATGGGGACCTGGTTTCCCACCGTCCTCTCCAGGGCGCACCCTTAATGCCCTCATCTCCTCCCACTGGTGACCCCAATAGTACCATAGTGGGGAGAAAGTCTTCATTCCCTTCACTCTTTCTTTGAGAAGATCCAAGCCGTAACATTTACCCTCATTCTTATGGTTGATACATTGTGTCAACTTGAAAGTCTAAAAGCTTAACTAAGTGACTCAGCAGCTGTATATCCTGGGGTAAAAAGGAGTGGCCTTCCTACTCTAGGATGTTGTTTACTGTGTCAATTTGAAAAGTTTGGAAGGTTAACTATGTGATTAAGCAGAGATCCAGGGTCCTTACTTTGTATTCCTCCTGAGCCTGTGCAAGAGGAGGGCACAGAGATGGTGTGAACAAATAGCCAGCATACAATATAAAAGAAAACAGAGGCTTGCTCCCCTCCCCTTGTGCTCTTGCTGTATTGCACCACCTTGAAGTGTTGCCCCTGTGCCCTGCCACCCTTCCTTGGAGCCAGATGATTGTAGACTAAAACCTGCATGAACCATGTGCTCAATAAACTTTTCCTTCCATAATTTTGGACGTTGGGTATTTTGTCTCAATAACAAGAAAAAGGTAACCAAAACACTTATTTAGTTAACCATTTCATTAAGAAAACAAATTCTTCAAATTCATGTTCTCCACCAATCACTTAATATCTTAAACTAATGTCAAGTAAAGAAATCAAGAGAATCAAAAGAGTTTGAAGTGCTAGTGTTGACAATTCAAACTTATTGCAGAATGGTGTTCCTAAGAACTTCCTCAGTAAAACAGGTTTGTTACTTTGAAACTTTTGATGATTCTTAGCACAATCCTCAAGCATCAGAGGTGTCTGTAGACTTAATAATATGTGTTTCTGGGACCCATTAGTACTACAAAAATAAGGTTTAGTAAGTCTAGAGTGCAAATCTTTGTGCTGATACTCAAAAAGTTTTTTTCAAAATGATAAAACTTATTGACCCTGTTGGGCTAGGAAGTAGACTGCCTGAGTTTGAATCTTGATTTTCGCACTTGCTAGCTGCGATATTTTTGGAAAGCTCAATTTTCTCAAAGCTAAAATAACAATAATACTTACTCCAGAGAGCCTCTAGATATGTAATGTAATGCATAGAAAGTGCTCAGAAAAGCACCTCCCACATCCTGTGAGGCTAGCTGTTAGGATTCTGCTTCTGTGATTATGGTGTCGAAGCCACAGCAAACACTCATTGGTCCTTGTCTTTATATGCTCTTTTGGCAGCTGGCATTAGTTTCTTATTTAGCAAATAGTAAAGTCAAAAACCATAAAACAACATATCTTTAAATGGCCCGTTATTTTGAAGATCTTGGAAGTCTTGTAAAATGTGAGGTCTGGAGAAGAATTAAGCTATAAAAGAAAAAAATTTCAGAGCATTTTTTAATCATCTTAACATAAAATCTTAACCATGTTCCTTTCATGGAATCTCCCGCGTTATAGTTGACATAGTATCTTTCTTAGACATCTTCCTTTCTTATCATTCCTTTAATACTGGTGTAATTTTACTTTTGCGAGTTATGTTGAGATATATTGAGCTACGCTCATGAATACCTTTGAACACAGTTCACAAGTGTTTCCTGTATAGTAGCCCCTGAGGTGCGCGTCTTGCTTCTCTATGCTCTGTATTCGCCCACATTTTCATTGCAATCTCACAAAGTCAGGAAAGTGTCAATTATCTTAATAGGAGAATATTTTAAAATATTTTAAAAGCAGCATTAAATGTGCCATATTTATTTACCCTTTTGTCTACTGATGGGCACCTCCACTGGTTCCGTATCTTGGCTATTGTGAATTGTGCTGCAATAAACCTGCTATACAAGTATCTTCACAGAATGCTAACTCTACTTCCCCTATAGCAAGGAGTGCCATGCATAGCTCAGTAACATGAGAGCTCTGTTTTTAGTTTTCTGAAGAACCTGCATACTGATTTCCAGAATGACTGTCCTAACTTACATTCCCACCAGCAGTGCAGAATTGTTTTTTTCCCTCTACATCCTTGCCAGATTTATTATTTTTTATATTCTTGATGATAACTATTCCATCTGAGTTAAACTGGAATTACAATGTAGTTTTGATTTGCATTTCCCTAATGGCTACAAATTTTGTATACTTCTTCACATACTTATTGTCCATTTGCACTTTTTTTGAGAAGTGTCTGTTTAATTCATTTGTTTATTGATTGACTAAGCTGATTCTCTGGTGTTGAACACTTGAGTTTTTTTTATATAGTTTAGGTATTAATCTACTGTCAGAAAAATAACTGATGAAAGTTTTCTCCCATTATATAAACGTCTCTTTACTCCACTGATTAATTCCCTTGTTGTGCAGAAACTTCTAGGTTGATGGAATCTACCTTGTTCATTCTTGCTGTCATTTCCTGTACTATTCAGGGAGTCTTTGCGTACCTGTGACTTCAAGGGTTATCCCTATGACTTTTTCTAACAGTTTCAAAGTTTCTGGTGTGGTACCTAGACTTCTGATTTTTATTTGACTTGTGTACAGAGTGAGAGATAGAGAGCTAATTTCAGTCTTCTCCATATGGATCCCCAGTTTGTCCAGTACCATTTGTTAAACATGTTGTCTTTTCTTTTTTTTTTTTTTTTTGCGGTACTGGGGATCGAACTCAGGACCCTGCGCTTGCTAGGCAAGCGCTTATTCCACTGAGCTATATCCCCAGCCCCCCATGTTGTCTTTTCTTGAACATGCATTTTTGGCCCCTTTACCAGGCGTTGGATGGTTGTAGTTGCGCGAGTTCATTTCTGTGCCCTTAATTCATTCCCCTGGTCTCTCTGTGTGTTTTATTACTGTGGGTTTATAGTATAAGTTGAAGTCAGGCATTGTGGTGTCTCCATCTTTACTCTTCTTGCCCTGGATTGCTTTGGCTATGCTGGATCTTTGGTGTTTTTCTATTGATCACATGATATAATTCTCTAGTTTCGTGATGCATGTCGATGGCATTTTGATGGAACGGTACTGAGTCCAAGGTCCCTTCTGGCAAATGGCTATTTCACCAACACTGTTTCCACCAGTCCATGAACAGGGGGCTCTTTCTATCCGCTAGTGCCTTCAGTGCTCTGTAATTTTCATGGTAGGAATCCGTCGCCTCCTTGCTTAGGGCGATTCCCAGATACTTTGATTTTTCTTGGAGCAATAGCAAAAGTTTTCCTGATTCCTTTCTTCAGATGGTTCATTACTGGTGAATCAAAACTTTACTGGCTCTTTAATGTGGAATCTGTCCCCATGTCCACACTTTTGCCAGCCTGGTGGAGATCTTTGCACTCTCCAAAACGATGCAAGTTTTCTGTTCTGTGTTCCTCACTCTGTCGCAAAGCCTCACTGGCAGAGGCCTCACATCTGTTGGTATCAGCAGCATCTGCAAGGCAAGCCAGGGCTCTGAAAAGTTGGTTCTTCACAATTCTTCCAGGCTCTTCCATTGCCCAATTTAAAGAGATTTTCATTATTTTTATGTACTTGTAACTGCAGCATCCACTCCCCAGTTTTCTACCACTGCTACAGTGAATTACTACAAATGGTGCCTAAAAATAGCAGACTTATGATACTGCAATGGTGCAACTCAGAAATCTCAAATGAGTCTCACTAGACTAAAACCAAGATGGTGAGGGTCTCTTTCTTTTACAGAATCTAAGTATGATTTTCTAGTATTACCCAGCTTCTAAAGGCTGCATGCATCCCTTGAACAGTCCCCTTCCACCCTCAAATCCTGTAATTCCTCATATTATATCACCCTGCTCTGACACCAAAGCTTTTGCCTCTGTCTTTCTTCTGTCAGAATGCTGAGCGCATCCAAATAATCTGAGATGATCTTTATATGTTGAGATTAAATGATTATTAACTCTAGTTCTATCTGTATCCTTAATTCTTTCTTACAGGGCCTGGGGATATAGCTCAGTGGAATAAGCACTTGCCTGGTAAATGCAATGTCCTGAGTTTGATCTCTGGTACCACCAAAAAGAAAAAAAATTATTTCTTACAGCACATAGCATATTAACAGGTTGTGGGAAATTGCTTATGGGAATCTTTGGAGGGCCACAAATCCTCCTGTCACTCTACCGCTAACAGATATCACCTCTTTGGCAAAGGGTAGTGGACAACACATTGGTCACCATGACAGTTTGGTCAAGTTCAGGCTGCCTCAGGAATGCCTGTAACAGGTCTAGAAACTCATGTACTCTGCCCTTATCTAATGTGCTATTCTCAACTAAAATTTCATTTCCCAGAGAGACATCTGGAGTGTTAGCATGATCCTAACTATTGATTGTCACAGTTCAAAATTGATCTAATCGTGTGTGTTTAAACATGAAAATAAGTAACACTAAGAAGACAGTAAAAGGTAAGGAGCTGTCTTGGGCACTTTCTCATCTCTGAGAAACAATGCCTGACATCAGCAGCTCCAAGGAGAGAGGTTAATTTTGACTCACAGTCTGCAGAAGTCTTGTGCATGGTCTTGGCTGGCAGCATGGCAGAGGGGCCTGGCAGGGGGGTGACCTCATGGTTTGCACTGGGAAGCACAGTGAGCTCAAGGGATGGGGAAGGGAGATAGGCCCTTCCTGGCCATGCCCCCATGGACCACCTTCAGTGACCAGGCTTTGGCTCCCAACACGGCATTTAGCTATTAACTTACCAGTGGACTCATCCATGCACGAGCACCACACGCCCACGGTGTGCTCCCCTCCTGGAAGCCCCACCTGTGGTCACATGGAAGGGACATCTATGTAGAAAACATATCGCAAAGCTAGAATTTATCTTATCTTTCTTGTTTTGGAAGGTTGTTCTGATTCGGTAAATAGTAAAATCAAGGATTTGTACTTTTAATAAAAACAACATGATTCATTCATGTCCCCTCTTCCCTGCTTTTCTCTCTGTTCTCCTTGTTATGGTCTGTGATGTAAGCAGGAATGAACTCACTGACCTCATTAATTCAGTTGAAAGGATGTGTCAGTAGTAACCCAGAAAAATTAAAACCTGGGTTTAAAAAGTTTAAAGTATCCTATTTAGAGCTTTGATATACTTTATGATTTGTTTTCATACCAGTGTTTCTGAAGGGTTAATATGCATAGGAATCACCTAAAGATTTTGTCACATGGCTATTTTGATTCAGGTTGCTGCAGGTAGGGTCTGGGTGCTGTAGTTCCAGTAAGATCCCTGCCCTGTTCGTGTTGCTAATGCACAAACTACTCCCTCAGTAGCAAGGGTTTCTGTCACACTGCTGGTTGCCGGTATCACTTCATCTGCACATGTGAAAATACTATGCATTTGAATGTCATTGTACTATTGTCAATAATAGGTATGAGAAGAAGCACAACTATCTTAAGGGTTTTTGCTGGAGCAAGCAAAGGTATGGGAGTGCTGCTTTATTCTGAAAAATTGCCATCGTTAGTATTTGCATGGTCAAGCTTCCTTTTCTGTCCTTAATTGAAGGTAAGTGTGTCTCAACCTGTGTGTCAACAGTGAGTGGAAGAGTGGCCCTGGAAGGTGATAAAATATTCAGGTATTCATTTGGCTACTCAACAGCCTTTGACTGAATCCCTATTATTCCTTGCTGGGCACTCAGGCTGCAGAGATTATCTCCTTAATATCAAGGAACTCACAGTTCCTGAAGGACTTACAACTTAAATGCCATACTTAGCAGGGCATTGGGTGTAGTATCAAATTTGAGGTTGACCCTCAGAAATGAAGAGGTTATGCAAGTCAAGAACGAAGGAATATTAAGGAGTGTGACGCTGACGGAAGACAAAACCAAAGTCCCAGTACAAACCCGGAGCTCACAGCAGCTAGGTGAGAGACAAACGAGAGCATCCAGCCCTGCCCAACTCCTGTACTGTACGTACTTCTCATTTCTGCCACCTGGCATTACCTCATATTTCCTGAATATGAGGCCCCGCTCTCCTGTCTTCTTACCTTTGGTACCGAGGGTCCTTCTACCAGAGAACACACATGTGAGCGCACACACACCCAGAAAAGAAGGTTGTTTCATCTTTTCCCAAATAGGAACAAATCCTTCAAATTTACCTTAACGCAGATTAGGAACTGTTTTCCATACCAAAATTTTGTTCTCCTTCCTCTGAGCATTCATACCACTTAGTCTACTTAAATTTGTGAGATATTTTGTGTATTTCTTTTTCGTTTTCCTTGTACTGCTTAGGTTTGAAATTCTTGGAGTACTAAAGTTCTGCTCATGCAGGGGCATCATGGATTAGAAGCTAAGGGATAGATGTTTTGGAGGTTACAGGAAACAAACGAAAAACACAGTCTGACAACTCAAAAATCCTCCTGGGTTCCCTGGCACACGTTTCTTTAGCTACCTGCTTTGTACTGCTACGTGATTCGGACTGCTGCGTGCAGTCAGGGAGCACAGGAGGCCAGGCTGGAGAAAAGTGTGCAAATATGATGAGTCTGAAATGAGACCGTGGGCCTGAGCAGCAGCCAGAGGAGAGAAACAGGAACAACTTGGGCCTCTGGGTTAGAAGAGGGATCTTAAAGAGATCAGGACTCATTGTGACTGGACCTGAAATAATATTTTGTAACAACAGAAAGGCAACTCAGAAAAATCATGAGAACACCAACACACACACACACACACACACACACACACACGTTCACAAGAACCAAATATACAGAACCACGCAAGAAACAGGACTTACTCAGAAGATAAAATAACATTTCTGCCAGCAGACCTGTAGTTTAAAGCAGTAAGCTGGCTTCCAGTCAAAAGACAAGGGAACCCCAGGAGCAGATACCAACTTCCTAGCACTTCCTAGCAGAAATGTGGAGCTTTCAGTGGTAGGAAAAGCACAGTTTTTCTGGCCCAGTGTACAGTGGAGAAGATGTTTCTGCTCCCAAGTGTGCCGAACGTTCCCTTCCTTTCTTCCTTCTCTCTCTGCCCCTGTCCCTTCTGCGTCTGTCTCCTAGTCCTGTCTCGGGTGGCAGCGATTGGGCAGCGGCGGGGACCAGGCCTCGTGCCGCGCTCTGGGGCGTGGGGTGTGGGCCGTGCAGAGCGGGTCCCGCGAGCAGGTTTAGGCTGGGTCCCGTCACGTTCCCGCTGCACCTAGCGCAGAGCCGGCAGCCGGCGCGACCGGCCTGGGAGGGGGCGCGGCCTGCAGGGAGCCTGAGCCGTCCCGGCCCCGCTGGTGGGTTTGGGTCCTGCTTTCCTTGACCCGGTGCGGAGGAAGGGAGGAGGCGGGAAGAAGTCTGCAAACAGGAGCCGAGGGGAGGGGTCCTCCGGCGACCCAAGGAGAGCCCGGAGCCCCGGGGGACACAAAGGCCAGCGCCCCGCGTGTCTGGAGCAGCGTGGGCCGCGGGGGCTGCGAGGCTGTGGAGTCCCGCCCAGCCCAGCCGGGGAGCGAGGGGCGCGGCCGAGCGGGGGGAGCTGGGCGGCGCGCAGGGTGCACACGCGGACGACAGGTGCCGTGCGGTCGCCCAGCCCGGCGTCGCGGCCGCTGACGCCCGCCCCCTCCCCACCGCCTTCCGTCCCCTCCTCTCCCCCCCTCCCCCGTGCTGCAGCGCCGTCCCCAGCCGCCCGCGGTGCTAGGATCGGAGTCGCCGCGCGAGTCTGCAAGGCCGGGTGAGTGTGGCCGGCGCGGGGCTCGCGGAGGGTGCCGTCCCCTCCCCACGCGGGAGCGGCGGGTAGTGGGGCGACGCCCGGGCCGCGGCGGCAGGGTCCCGGGGAGGAGCCGGGCCCGGGGCGCGCGGGGAGGCTGCGTGGGCCCGGCCGCGCCCACGGACCCGCAGCGGGGCCCCGAGCAGGCGGGCAGCGGAGCCGGGCGCAGGGTCCCGGAGAGCGGCGCGAGCTTGCTGCGCGGTGCCCAGTGCGCCCGTGAGTGCGCGCGTGTGGCGCCGAGCGAGCTCGTCCTGACCTGCTGTGGCCGCGGGGCGCGGAGCAGGGGTCACCCCGCCTGGCGCGGCAGCCCGCGCCGCGGTCGCGTGAACGGGGCCGGAGCCACGCGCACCTTCCCGCCCTCCCCGCGCCCGGGAAGCCGCCGGCCGCTGTGCAGTAAGCGGAAGGGCTTGCAGCCCGCTGGGGGCCGCCTGCTTTCCAGTACTGGAGTTTTAGTTGTTGTTATTTAAACTTCACGGATGGCACATCGCGAGTGATTCAGGGGTTTTCAGACCGGGTCTCCTCACCGGTCTGTGCACCTTCCAGCGCGGGTCCTGATAGGGACACGTGTAGCCTTCCTGTGGCAGATAAGAGCCGAAGCGCTTCATGGTAAATACAGATTTTTATGCCTTAGTTCATAGGGTAGGAATAATCTGTTGCTTTTCCTGGAATGAAAGGAATTTTTCTCTTCAGGAGTTATCGTTTCAGATACTCTTTCTAAAGGAGGTGGAATCGATCACAGCAACAGTGTAAGAATCAGACCGTCTGGAATTCTAAAGCAAAGCTGTGTGTGTTCAGGTCGTTCGCTGGCTGCTGTGCCACTCCCTCGGGGAGGTGGTCTGTGTAGTGTATGATTTGTTCAGTTAGTGAACACTTGGGTGTGTGGATGTATTTCGGAGGTCACGACGTCCTAGAAATCACGTTGAGACAAGCGAGTTGCTGCATTTTTAGGGAGATAGAACAGTCTTCAGATACCCAAAGGGAAAAACGAGACGAGTTCAAACCTAAAAGCCACGCTCAAAATAACAGGCTTTCTACACAAAGTTTTAGACATAGGTGACTAGGAAAAACGCATGAATAGTGCTGAAATAATTCTCTTACGTAAAATAGACTCATTAGTATGTTTTTAAACAGATCAACAAACTTAGTCCTGTGAGCTGTGTTTGGTAGAAATGTGTGTCGAATAGATACTTTCCATTTCTCCTGTAAGATCTTTCTAGTGTAGGACAGAAAATAAAAGTATATTTTCTCTCTAGAAATCCAACTCAAATATAAAGTAGTTATACTTGTGATGTTTCATAATGCCTGAAATATAAATAGCCTTTTAAGGGCCCTATTTGTAGATGTCCAGCTATAGAATAGCATATTTAAGATAGTTTCATGTCATTCAAGAATGAGGAAGGAAATGTAAAGTTATTTATATCTGGTGACTTGAAAGAAAAAGTTATGGAAGACTTCACTACTTAGTTTTGCATCCATTATGACTATAGCTTATTCCACATCGAACTTTAAAACATTTAAAAGATGTTTTAATTAATGTATTTCACTATAAACTTGTGACAACACTGAAATTGAATTATTTTAAATAATATATCAATGGAATGTTTTGTGATTAAATTTTAAGAATTTTGGCATAATTTTCAAACAAAATAAAAAAAAGTTGAATCTTTAACCCAGTATCATATTTATTGACTAAGATATTGTACAACCTTGAATTTTGTCAGAAATTGTACAAACAGATTAATTCTCAAATTTATGTCTCTTAAAATATGTGTGTGTGAGAGAGTAGTGGGTTTTCAGGTTTGGTTAAGATAGCATCATATGTATCTCTAAATCCTAATTAATACTTTTTTAAGAAATAAATATCTAACTAGCCTTAAGAACGAGTATTCAGAAGTAGGAGGAAAGGGAAAAATACAGCAATATTCAAAGAAGCCACGTCAAGGAATATGGTACTGATGAGAAGACATTTTGGAGGAAGCTGTGGTTCAGATTAGCTTTCTCTGGGCTGGACTCGCTAAGGAGTTGCTTGGCTTCTATTTGCTAGAATATTCCAATTTATGGCACTATTTTGTACCTCTTATTTAGAAATATTTACCCAGACCACTCTTAAATATTTATATTTATTTCTTTTCTACACATTTGTAGAAGCAAATGTTTTTTTTCTTTCTTAAGCATCAGTAATCAGAGTGGTTTTTGTCTCCAGACTACCTAGATTTACTCTGCACTGGCTAAGTGTCTGTGTAATATATTGTTTTGTGTGCCTCCTTCTTTACTGCTATAAAAAAGCTTTGGGGAATTTTTCAGTTCTTTTCTTGACCCAATTTATTTTCCCATAAACTAGATGATTTGCTTGGGGTTGGGGTATTTCTTGGCCAC
Source organism: Dinomys branickii (assembly GCA_004027595.1). Lineage (NCBI taxonomy): Eukaryota > Metazoa > Chordata > Mammalia > Rodentia > Dinomyidae > Dinomys > Dinomys branickii. The sequence goes on from PVLD010000793.1 coordinate 102,665, forward strand.
CCTGAATCATATCTATGTCTTTACTCCTTTCTGAGCAGTTTTTAAATGTCTTAAAAATGTCATATTTTTCCCTCCCCTGGCTTCAGTTTGGGAGCCTTCATCTTCCTGTGTCTTGAGGCCTGAACGGAGCTTCTCGGGAGGGATGAAGGGTACAGTGCATGCCAGCGTCCTCCTCAGTGCACAGTGGGAGACTCAACCCTAAAACTCAAAATGGTTAGAGCATGGCCTCTTTTGCTACAGAACAATGTGATGCTCACTACTTCTGGTTACTAAATTCTTTTACCTGGTGTGCTTTCTGGCCATTAATAATATTTTGACAACAAGCCCTCCCTTTTATCAAATCAAAGCCAGATCAAATTAATTAACCCACAAATCAACTCCTTTCACCCCTGATAGAAATTAGCAAGGAGTCAACAAAAGACAATGGTTTTAGCAGTGAACCTCCTGGGAAAAGAAAGTAAGGCAAACTCAGTTTGGCTTTTTCATTTGTTTCATTTCTAGTGCTGAGGATGGAATCCAGGGCCTCACACATGTTGGGCAAATGCTCTACCATGGAATTATACCTCCTCTTAATCGTAAAATTGTTTTCCTATGTCCAACAAATTTCATATGCTCTTTTGCTATTCCACATGATATCAAAGGTATATTTTTAAACATCTGTACCTCCTGTCAAACTCAGTTTTTCTTGGGACACCCATCCTTGGAGTCACAGTGCTTGACTAGCTATCGAGCAGGTTGTGTCTGATGAAATAAATATAATTGTCCTCCTTGTTTTTCCATAAGGATTTTTGTGCTTTGTGCTACAGGTTATTTAGCTCACAAATGCAATGTAAGGCTCACTATTGCTTGGTGAGGAGGCCTTGCCTATAATAGCATGGCCTTGTCACACTGGGACCCTTCTGTACTCTTCTCTTATGTGTTTTTGCAGCCTGTCCGAGCTGCCTGTTTGGGTGGTATTACCGTTACCTTCCCTACCCTCGCTTGCTTTCTTTCTCTGAGTTTACATCTTTCCCTGTTGCTGCCAGTCCTATTACTAGTGTGTATGAACCTCTCCACTGCTCCTCCTTCCTCAAGAATGTGAAGTAACAGAGGGTTTCCTTTCCACTCTGTGATCTGCAGTCATTCTTCAGGACTTTGTTCAACATCTGCGTCTTTGAATCTCACATATTTGACTTTGACCTTAGATAATTTACTTCCTTTTTTGGATCTCGTATTCACCCAGACCCAGCCTCCCCATCACTTCACTCAGGAGTCAGAGTGTCTCATACTCTTTTCCTGACCATGCCTTCTACCCTTCCAAACCCTTTGCTTGCTCATCGCCACTGAACACCTTCTTCTCCCATTTCTGTTTTCTGTACCATTCTTTCCAATGTTTTCCTCTTTTATCATACGCATCTTTGAGAGCAATTTCAACTCCGCACCAACCCTTAAATTTCTTGCCACTACATTGATCCCTCATAATCTACTGTCCCAACTTCAGCTACAGTAGAAGGTCAGCTTCACCATCCTTGCTGGAAACTTAACTGCGGGTAGCACTGCAGCCGTACATTTGGTCAACTAGGAACTGATTTGGCTCCACCCACAGTTTAAGGGCTGATTAACAGTGCTGTGCAGTTATTTTACCTTTTCTTGGTTAACTGTATATCACTCCTCCATTTTCATTGGTTTGCTAGTCTTTCCAGATCACCCTCAATCTTCCTTCTCAGCAAATGACCATATTTTCCAATGTCAAGACCAGTCTTGAATACACTAGACATTTCTTTATTTGGCCAATTCTGAGCATAAACTATTTTTTAAAGATGAGTTGTGTTGTTTATTTCTATGATATCCATATCTTTATTTTACTTTTTTAAGGACTTGTATAAATGTCTTTATGTATCAAAACACCTCCAGCTTCTCAGATGACATTCAGTTCTTTCCATCCAACCCTATTTGATGTGAATTGAGAATCTCATTACGAACAGGCACTGGCTCTTTTGGATGCACTTTTCTGTGAAGTGTGAACCTTAGACCTCCACTACAGAACTGCTTTAGTGTCACTCAGTAAATTCGACTGTCTCCTCTGGAGTCACCCTAAGGTCTAATCTTCCCTTTTCCTTTTGCATTCCAACTACAGTATCTCATTGTCCAGTTATGCAACCTTTGTGCATATTCTTCTCCAAATACGCTTGTCTGAAACATGTTTGGCCACCTGATTTGGGCTTCTAGAAATACTGTAATTCATTTTAACCTTTATCTTTAGTTAATTGTTTCAGAAGGTCAAGGTTGCTTTGCTTTCTGATTCCATAATGCAAATCAGACATTCCTCCATTTGGAGGCACCAAAAGAGTCTACCAGCGTATAATTATGTCTTCATCCCAAGTTCAGCAGGATTGCTGAACCAAGAACATTCGGCATGGTTCTAGACACTGTTTTCCTGCTTTAGGTTAGTCCACGGGTTAGTCTTCTTTTGGAGACTGTTCAAGGAGTCACAGGGTCAAGTACCTTTTTTTCAGTTAATGTACATTCCTTTGTGTGGCCCCAGACAAAGTGTACTAGGACAGACCTGGTCAAAATCTTTGCTGGAATATGCTTGCAAGTTCTGCAGAATAGATATTAAGTAACCATACTTAAAACAAATTAATGGATTTAAATTTATTTGGAATATTTAATATACTTCTATACCCTAAGCTTTAAATTTGTCATTTTAATTGCTACCCCATTTGATGAGTATGAATGTCATTTTCTGGAGGAAGAGAGATGAAACAAAACAGAAGTGCAGTAGTCAGGCCTCCTGCTGCAGCGCTATTATTTGATTTTCTTCGTATGTAAGCAGCCAGTATACTCTTCCGATATCTGGTAAAAAGGTCACTGTTGCCACTTGATCTGACAATCATTACAGGAATTTAAAAGACTTTTTGTTGTTGTAATTCTTAAAAGCTTCATTTTTATTTTATTTTTCTCACTTTATGATACTCTGCTTGGAGGACTAGCTGCTGTCTCATAGCTCTCTCTATAAAGTTTATTATGGATCATGCTTGTCAGGGGGAGATAGAAGCAAGCAGGGTTTATAACACAGTTTCTGAATCGAAGGAGTTTAAAGTTTGCACGTGGCAGTTGATATAAGCAAGAAACACTCTCCAAATGCTGCATGTCGGCACTTAATAATGAGCCTGATAGGTGGGGACAGGTTTAATTGGTCTAAGGAATGTAGGAAACAAGGCAGCGAGACAATTCTGTGGGGTGGAAACATGAGAAAAGTATTCCAGGGAACACAGAACTGAAGATCGAGGATTGGGATTATCATGGTTGCTGTAGCTTTTGTTGTTATTGTTAATGTAGAAACTGGAGATTGAACCCGGGCCATTTGCACTGAGCTATGTCCTCTATCTGTTTTTCTGCTCTTTTAAATTTTGAGATGGCCTCAGACAGTTGCCCAGGCTTTAAGTTTATGATCCTCCTGCCTTGCCTGTCAGTGCTGGGACTGCAGGTGTGTGCTCTAACACTCAGCTTTTAGTTGAGATTTTAAAACAAGCCCAGGATGTTGGACTACACAGGGCCCTATGGGATGCAGGTGTGTATGTGTGTGTGTGTGTGTGTGTGTGTGTGTGTAGCAAGTGTGTGAGTATGTGTACATGTACAAAGGGTACCACAGAATCTCTGCAAGCTGCAGCTTTGATGTGCAATGTTTTATAGACCACATCTTGCTGTTATACATGGCTCAGGCTGGCCTTGAACTCCTGGGCCCACACAATCCTCTTCCCTCTGCTTCCCAAGAAACTGAGACTACAAGTGTGAAAAGTGTGATCGTCACTTTCTGCTCCTCCATTTCAGCTTTTACTTTCCCTTGCATAGTCTGTGGGAGCAGGCAGTACTCCTCCGTTAGATCTCCAATAGCTCTACTTCTCAGAAACTTTCCCTGAACTCCTGAGTCTAAATTTGAGCCTTGATAGACTTTCATGTAGCCCCCTGTCATTAAGTGTGTGGCTCTTGCATGACCTCCTGCTTTCTCTGTAAGACTGATGCTATGTAGAAGGAGGTGCTGTTTCTGTTTAGTGCTCTATTCTTTGTGCAGATACTTGATACTTGTCTTGTAAGCACTCAATAAAAATGTATACTATCATGTGAGCCTGTTGAGGTCAATGGGATTGTGTAAAAATTATGTAAGGTAGAAAAGGCTTTAATTGCAACAGGACCAAGATGTCAGGCTGACTCTGACTCTGCTTTATTGGGCAACATAGAAGGATATAATGCTTTCTAGAGTTTGGGGGAAGGGCTATCTGGCATATGCATTAGTTTTAATTAGGTTTTTATAAACAGCATCAAAGTATTTACATATTGATATGTATTTCTAGACTTACTGAGAACACTTTTGGGTATCCTTTCCTTGTGTCTTAATTTGCTCAGGCTGCTACATTACAATTATGCACAGAGACTGTGTGAAGGAAGTCCAAGACTGAGGGAGGGCACACTCAGGGTTGCTGCAGGTCTGCCTCCACAGGGGCCATCTTATTCCAGGTGCTTAAGTGCTGTGAAGGACAAAGGGATTCTTGTAGTTCTGGGGGCATTAATTCCATGCAGAGGGCTGTACACTCCTGACCTAGTTATGTTCCAGGGGCCCTGCCTCCAGACACCATCAACAGATGAAATTGGCAGGGTACACAAAATTTTAATGTATATCTTGGGACTGAGTGTTTTTATCCTGGAATTTGAAGATTCTATGACTTTAATCCTTGTGTTGTTACTGGAGGTGTGTGTGTGTGTGTGTGTGTGTGTCTGTCTGTCTGTCTGTCTGTCTATGTACTGTTCACCTATTCATCTATTTATATGCATTTACTGGCACTCTAGCTGTTTAAGTGCAATGTTCTATCCCATTTGGCAGCTTCAGATATGTCTAGGTAGTAGATGACATGTGGTTTATAATTATCCTTCTTATTCATTATTTTGGTTTCTGTGGTTTCACTTAACTGCAGTCAATTGTGGCCTGAAAGTCTTAAATGGAAAATTTCAGGGTGCAGCCATTCTCAAGTTTTAAAAACTTTTTATGGCAAAATATTGCCAAAACTGTTCTGTGCGTATTATTAGTTATGGCCGTTAATCTCATCCTGTGCTGAATTTATAAATTAAATGTTACCATAGGTGTGTATATGTGGGGAAAATAACAGAGTATTTATTGGGTTTGGTAGTATCTGAACTTTCAGGACATCCAGAGAGTGTCTTCTATCAGGTTAATAACCCTTAGTTATTGTGGGCTGATCAGGCCCACAATCTTCCAAATGAGTGTATGGTGAAGGCTTAAATAAATAAGACAATTGAAATGACTGTAGGGCTCCAGGAGGGTCTGACTCTCTTACTGAATTTGAGATTCTCTGAGTTAAGACACGGGCTTTTCTTGGCAGCCCATATTTATTTGGTTTTCAAACAAAGGAGGAGGATACTCAAGACAACGCTGGAATCTAGCAGGACTTGGGAAATACTTTTCCAGGTGGTAAATTATGTCAGGCAGGAGAACTACCTTATTTAGGTAGTTCTTTAGGCTGGCATTTATTGTAGGAGAGTGGAATCTACAGATGTAGTCTCCTTTAAGTTAGTTGGGTTTGAAGCGAGTCATCCTCAGCTGTGTCCTTATCTTGTCCTTTGAGTTTATCACAGCTTCACAGGCTAATACAGGCCTCAGTGGTGACCAGTGACTCATAGAGGTTCATTTACTATGAGTCCACTGCCCATCTTCAGACAAGGTGCCTAGGCTTCAGGCAATGTACAAGTAAATATAGAAGGCCAGTTTGTCAATATTAAATCCTACTCAGAGCTACTTTGTAGTGGTCTCCAATGGCTACAAATGTAGACTCATGGATAATGGGTCACTACTGTGCTAAGTTAATAAAACACAGGACAAAGATTTCAATATACCATTCATATAATATGAACTTCTAACTTGTGTATTTGTGAGCATAAACCTTAAGGTAGCTCTATGTGTGCAGTATTTAGGTTATAAAGGTAGCATGGAAAGAGATTTTGGTAAACACAATAACATTGTCAGTACTGGGGAAGTCAAGATTTGAAGCAAGATATTCTTATACTGGATTGTGCTAAACACTAATGAATGTGATTAGCAGAAGGCAATCTTTTTGGTGAAAACTCTTAGGGAAAAATTCCATATTTTCATGTTTAAAATATTTGCAGACAGTAATTACAAGGAATATTCCTCCTTGTCCACTGCTACCACAAATGATAATTTGTCAGAGTCTATTTCTGGTTCTTTTACGTGGTGGCCTGCTCAGAGCAGCTTGTAAGCTCTAGCTGTGCTATGCTAAAAGCACTCGGCAGTAGCAAGTGAGAGAGCTGCGATATTTCTTGCTAAGAGTTTGTGTTTTGCTTGGGGAATAAGTCATCTTAGCTGAAATTGCTATCTTTCCTTTCTCCTCTTTTTCCCTTCTCCCTTTGAAGCTGTGAATTCATCTTAACCTAAACTAGGGGCCTCCAGTAGCTCACCTGCTAGCTTGGCCAGAGAAAGAAGGTCCCACGTGGAGGATGTCGCTAGGCCATCCTCCACAAAATTTATGTCCCTTGATTCTGCTCCAGGTTCAAAGTTATTTTGATGGATGAGATCTTTTGGATTGTGTTTCTAGGATTCTACAGGAAAACCGTTTTATTCAGAAAAATAGGTCAGCCTTGCTTACCCAGTGGCAAAAGTGACTAATTGGGTTGACTTTTGCCTTTAATCAAGAGCAAGGTGCTTAGCTGTAGTCTTTTTCTCCCCCTTGTCATGCTGGGGATGGAAGCCAGGGCCTCATGCGTGCTAGGTAAGCATTCTACCACTACACTACACCCCTACTCCCATCTCCTATTTATTTTGAGAAAGAGTCTCACTAAGTTACCCAGCTTGGTCTCTTTCAACCTTCCTGCCTCAGCTTCTCAAGTAGCAGAAATTACAAACCTGTGCCACCTGCTCAACTTTACATAGACTTAAAGTCAAGAGAAGAAAGGAAATTGAAAGGCCCAGGCAATGGGGAGAAGATAAGACACCCATATAGGCTGAGTGTACAAAAATATGGTACCCAGACAGGGAGAGAAAGGATGAAAGAAAGCCAGAAAGGTCCTGAAAAAGAGTTGTTTTTTATACTTTGCCTGGTAGTTTTCTCCATTTCAGAGAACTGTTAGAACATTTTTTTTTCTCAGCAGCATGTAGTGGCCTTAATTATCCATCTAAATCAGACCAGGTTCAAGTGAGTTTAGTTCTTTTCATTGGAATATCAGTTTCGATTACAGTGAAAATTAATTAGGAGCTGCATGTTGTCCCATTCTGTTTGGCTAGGATTCTCTACCTTAGCTGTTCTTGATAAATGACAGTTGGTCAGTAGATACAAATTTCAAGGCTTTCTGGCGCACTCCATGTGTTAAAAGCCATTTTTAATGGCACAACAGTCATGCCTGGTCATAACTTCAACCTGATGGCCACACCTCTGTCTAAATACAGTCCTGCAACTCTACGTCAGGATGCTTCTTTTGCTTGACTACTATGTAACGTGCAGTTACCTTAGCTGTACTCTGTGCCAAGTCCTTCCTTATTTCCATGCCTTTGTCTTTCACACATATTTTTCTGCTCCTGGAATGCCTTTGCTTGTCTTGTCTACACTTTCTCACTCTCCAGTCCACCTTCTGGCCTGGCCAGAAGCGAGAAGGTGCTGTGACGAGGGGGCCACCAGGATGCCCTCTCCTGGTTCTGTCAAAGGTTTCTGTCCCCCTGATTCTGTGCTAAGCTCCTTTGGGTTAACGAAGTGTCACTTTTTCAAGAAAGTGATTATCGATGAACCACAGATGTTTTTGGTGTCCCCGTCACAACCTGTCATAATGGCTCACTGCACAGATTTGTGTGGCTTTGGTCTCTGCCTCCTTCAAGCCTTGCTTAAAGCACTCCTTCCAGGTCTCATGTTGCCCTGTTTCAGTTTGCTTGTTTTCGTTTTTAGTTCTTGAAACCCCCTCTCTCAGAATGTGATAACAGGCGCTTGATCAGTGTGTGGGGATATATGAATGTCTGTGTGAGGGAATGGTTGGAGGGATTGAGAAAGATTGACAGGGCAGGACAGGTAGAGTCAATATCAAAGAACAGTCTAGAATGGAGTATGATGTCATGGAGTCTAGGGTGCAAGATAAATTCAAGTGGCAAAAATACCAGTCCTACAAGAATTGCTAAGGAGGACCCATCAGTATGCAGGGTTAGTGTGGTATTTTTGTAAAATCATGAGAAAACTAAGTATTACCAAATGGTTTGTGAGATAAAAACTTAGAGCATATATTTACTAAACAGTAGCTATGCCCAAAGTCATTATATGGTTATTTGAAATTAAAGTGACATTTCTAGTGTTGAGCACATTCAAGTTGTTTTGTTGAAAGAACATGAAAATAAATCCAATCTTTCACTGATACATATGTGAAAAAGGAAGAATAGTATTGCAGTGTATGTTATCAAAAAATTGCAGATGTTCTTTGGTAAGACACCACAATTGAGAAGTCGTAATTTTTCAAAGGTTCACTTACAAAATGGTCGTATGAGACTAGTAGTTTCCGTTGTTCTGTTGTGTTCTTTGAATGGATAATTTATTCATGTGTCATGTTGTACATCATCAGGAGCAGTTGGCCATTTGGAAAATATTTATCCATTGAACTGTTTGAATTTTCCAAATGGTGGAGCACTTTATCATGCAGTAGGAAAATGTGACATCAGTTAGAGTCACCACTGATCTAATTAGAAAAATTTAAATGTGATGAAGCCATTGGATTCACCATGGCAGTTGTCGCTGCTCCGCTGTGGGCTGAGAAGGTGTTCTAGGTTAGTCTCACTAAGATGCAAATCTACCCTTAAATAGAAGACAAAGATACATGGATTTTCCCTTAAATTAGGGCAAATATTAAACATTAAAATAAGTTTTAGTGAAAAATTTAAAATTTAGAAAAATTGAAATGATTTCGTATTATTGCAAAACAACTGTCAAGTACATTTAACTCTTGTAATTCCATGTAATGCAAGAAATAACTCAGGATTTCCAAAGGCTAATACGTTAGACAACTATTAGCTCATGTGAATTAAAGCAAGTGTGATAACCAGGATAAAAAAAGTTCTGAGGACAAACTACATCAGTTTCTGACAATGAGCATTTACACTGTAAACCTACTAATTGAGAAAATTTACACAACTGCCAATTCCACTGGAGTGAGACTAAATCTTCACTTGTTATGTAGCCTCTGGTGGAGCGTGAGTGCAAGCGTGTGCAATGTTAGGGTTTTCTAATGAAAATACTCTGGACTTTGCAGCGTATCTGAAAAGTCTTGGAGCACCTCCAACCTTTCTGATGACATCTGCTTTATATCTACGGTGTCTTGAATGAGGAACGGTAATCATACTGTGCTACAATAACTTTACATAAAGTAAAATAGTAGTATCAGGTAGCAGTAGTCAATACTGGCTAAGCACATCCTGTGATCCCAGCATCAGAACGTCTGTAGCACCTTAATCAAATCATTAGAGAAGAGCAGGAGGTGGCAGCACGAGATAGACAAGAAGTGTGCCTCAGTGTCATACGCAAGCTTGGGGACAGAGACGGGGCCGCAGCCAGGTAGGGACCACCCTTTTCATTACTGTGCTGCACAAATTTTCTACCCGCATACAAATTTTTATGATAGCTTGTAAATGGCCAACTTTTGCGTATCAAACAGAGCAGACTGTAGTTTAGACTCTACAGTATATGACTTATACCCTAGGTAGGTTTCAAGGACCTGTGCGTTTCTAAATGCAATTCATAAAATAAGAACAAAATTAATATATTTTAAATAGTTTTCATAAAAATTTACTCAAATTAAAAAACAAATGATTTTTAATTTTTCCCCAGTGTAATGCTATTTACAAACTAAATGTTTAGGAACTTGTTTCTATTCTGTGGTCACGCTTGAAGAATGTTTTGTTTGATGTACTTACAGAAGAAAAGGTAGAAGGTTTTGTGTTGTTTTCTTTTGTACTTTAAATAGTCCCGATAAGAACACAGTCAAAGATTGTACTATCTTTCCTTTCTCCATTGTGTTCCTCCCATTACCCCTAGGTTGTTTTAAAGATTTGGTCTTTCTTGTCTTTTTGATCCTTGAATTTCAGAAGTTTGATTATGATTTATTGTGTTTTTTTCCTGTATTTATGATGTGTTAGGTTCGGTCAGCTTTTTTAGTTTATTAATTAATGCTGTCATCACATTTGTGCATAAAATCCTGAGCATTATCTGTTCAAATGGTTTTTCTGTTCCTGTTTGTTCTAGTTTCTTATCTGGTAGCATCTAGGCCATTTCTTTGTCTGTATCTGTTAACTGTTTCCTCCTGTGACCATGACTATTTTTTCTTTTTTGTTGTAAGCTGTATATCACACCCATGTGTTATATATAGACACACACACACATACACAGGGGTGCATAGGTGAAGGAATAAGTCTAAGATGCAGTTCACCTGAAACTATTCTTCTTGATAGCAGTTTTACTCAGATTAAGGTGACCACTGGCTTCATATTTTTTCAGGGTAGAATTAGAACTCTGTATCATGTTATAAGCTGAGAACATGTGATGCTTTTATTTTCACCCTGCAGCCCAGCATCCAGCTTTGAGGCTTCTCAGAAGTTCTTTTTGCTCTCCTGGAGCTCTGTGCTTTGAGGGTCTCTGCCCTGTTGTCCATCAGCAGCTGCTGCCTTGTGCTGGTTGAGGCTTTGGGCATCTCAGAGTTTTCCGCTCGCCTCATTTCCCTGCTTACGGCTTTCAGCAAGCTGTTGCCTGACACTTAGGGAAGGATGCACAGGGCAGACAGAGAGTCTCCTTGGCACTCTTGCCTTGCTTCCTGGATGCACCATCTCCTGCCCTTGAAGGCCAATGGAAAAAGAGTTGGCATGCTGTTGGGCTATCACGGGAAACAGCAACAAGTGTGATAAAAGTTTAGAGAGCTTCTCCTGACGGTTGTCCATGGGAGATTCCGTCACCTTCTAGCACTCCAGCAGGGGTAATATAGCTATGAGTTCCGTCCCCCTCAGGGATTGGAATGTCATGCAGTGTTGCTCTGTTAGATTTCAAGTTTTCAGCTTTCTGAGTTCCTCTTTTTAAATGACATGACTCAGGTAAAACTTACATACAGCAAAAGAGGTGTATATGTTTCAGTGAGATTTGGCCAGGTGCGCACATCTGTGGAAGCACCACTACACTCAAGAAGACAAACATTCCCATCACTCCGAGAAGCTTTCTTGTGGCTGTTGGCAGTCCACGCCGCTCTCTTCCTCTTTCCCCAGGAGTCACGTAATGGCCTTTACAGATTCGTTTTCAGTTTTGAGACTTTACACACAAGTAATTTTCTAATATTTCCTCTCCTGTGTGGGGACTTGCTCAGCACAGTGACCTTGAAATGCATCTGTTTTGGTGTCTGTATCTCCTGAGTAATAAGTAGCCTGATGCACGGATGCCGATGCAATAGTTATTCATTCGCATTATGATACACACTTAAACTGTTTTACATTTATGCCTATTACAAATAAAGTTTCTATGAACCTTTATATACAGATCTATATTTGAGTATATGTTTGTGTTGCTCTTGAGCAAACATGTAAAAAATATACAACTGAGTGGAAGTATTATTTTAAGACATTGCCACACTGTTTTCAAAACCATAAGTAATCCTTTCTTGCCAGCAGACTACGATTAGTGAATATATGTACACACACACAATTATTCCACATTACCAAGAACTATTGACAGTCTCAAACTTCTGAATTTTAGAGATTCTAATGGGTTTATGCCCAATGACTAATAATTCTGTGTTTATAAAAAGGATATTTACTGGCTGTTCATGTATCTTTTTTAGTAAATATCTGCTCAGATCTCCTGTTTACTTTTAAATTGAATTATCTGTTTCCTATTGAGTTGTAAAACCTTGTATAATGTAGATCCAATTCCTGATGATGTCTGTGTTACCAGTGATATCTCTGTGTGTGACTTGTCATTTTGCTAATGATGGCTTTCAAATAACAAAAGATTTTTGAAGAGTCTTCAGTTTTTTTTTTTTTTTCTGGTACCAGGGATCGAACTCAGGACCTTGCGCTTGCCAGGCAAGCGCTTATGCCACTGAGCTATACCCCCAGCCCGATTTTTGAAGAGTTATCTCATCATGTTCTTCATTTGTTTCCTGCTTTGTTGGTTGTTTTTGTTTGTATTTAAGCATCTTTATAGTTTTGCCCTTTACATTTAAGTTTATGACCCTTTAAAATTAATTTGTGTTTATGGAATGAAGTATGTAAGAGTTCTTTTTTTCCCATATGGATATCTGGTTATTCCAATGTCATTCATTGTGAAACTTTTATCTATTGCATAACTTAGAAACTTACATTGAAAAATTAATGAAAACCTTGTATATTTGTTTTCTGGACTCTTCATTCCACTGATCTCTACCCTGTGCCCTCCCAAGACAGTCCTTACTATGTTGTCCAGGCTGGTCTTAAATTCCTAGAATCAATCTACCTGCCTCAGCCTCTCAAGTTACTGGGAGTACAGGTATGTGCCACTGTACACAGCTCCAAACTTTCTCAGTTCCTGTAGCTTTACTGTAAGTTTTAAATCAAATATCTATGTTCTTCTCTGTTTTTTGTCTTCTTTAATATTGACTTAGATATTTTTTGTCCATTTAATTTTACTATGATTTTCTCAATTTTTACTGAGAAGGATTACACAGAATGTATACACTGGTTTAGGGAAAACTGATGCCTTAATGATTTTTAACATGATATATCTCATTTATTGAAGCTTGCTTAATTTATCTCACCAGTATTTATAGCATTCAGTGTGACAATCCCTCAGACCTTTTGTTAGATGTGTTCCTAAGTGCTTTACACGCGTAAAGCATCCTAGACGAGCCTCTGAAATCATCATTTCCTAAAGCTTGCCATCAGCACAGCAGTTACAATGAACTTTCTGTGGATTCTGAAATCCTGCTGAATTTTCTTATCTTTGCCCATGGTTGTGGATACCTGGAATCCTGCATGTGTAATGAGATCTTTGTATGACACACAAGTGGTGGGTTTGCCTGGCTTCCTTTTCTTCACCTCGCAAGGCCTCCTTCACACAGCCCTAGAGGGAAGTGGCGAGGGCAGTCCTTCCTCAGGTCCTCTCTGCGGTGGGGACGTTCAGCGCTGCACCCTGAAGTGTGACTTCAGCTGTAGATTTTCGTGACCACTTCAACTGGGTTTTTAAAAATGTGCTTGTGTAGGGTGTCTGGCCTGTTCTCTTTCTTACGGTTGGTGTGGGGGCGGTTTGTGATTTTCTGTGACTTAAGGAACAGACCCCATGTGATGATATTGTGGGAGCTAACTTTGTGCACTGTATAGATTTCCTGTTTACAGAAAGCTGTTAGAGATGGGAAGGAAAAAGATCTCTATCCTCAGAATATTTTTTAAACCTGCTATGCCTTCATCCATTGGTTTTAAGACAGTCTTACTTGATACAAATGTATCGTATCAATGTACTCAACACTACTTGGTATTTCTTGTCAGGTTCAGTCCGCTGTCCTGAGTAAAATTTCTCTCTTATTAGTCATAAATTTCTTTCTTATCTAAAGATCAAACACTCATCTCCAAACCCTCTGCACATTCCTGAAACATGTGCCTCTTTTCAGGCATGCTCCTCTTTTTGTTCATTCCTGCCATACTTTTCTAATTACTACATCTCTCTTGTAAGAGCAACATCCCCCTTCCACCTTTAAACATAAATGTTCCCCAGAGTACTAGCTATAACTGTCTTCTTTCTCTGCATGTAGCACTTTGTTATTTATTTATTTAATCTTTTTGAGACAGGATTTCACTCTGGCCTTGAATTCACTTTGCAGCTCAGGGTGGCCTCGAGCTAGCAGTGATCCTCCTGCCTCAGCCTCCTGAGTGTGCTGGGATCACGGGTGTATGCGCCATCACTCCTGGCCAGCACTTTGATCCTGAACAGTCTGAATTAAAACTCTGGCTTCAGTGGCATGCTTTTGTGAAGGCCACAGATTCATATTTCTAGTCTTTTATATTCTTCTGAATTAAAGATGTCAATACACAAAAGTACATCTGCACAATGCTATGCTAACACTTCAGAGCCAATCCGTGGGTACAGAGAAACCTCCAGGGGCCTGTGGATTGCTGTGCTCCTTCAGCTCCCTCCCTCTATGAACGCCATCATGATTCCGGGCAAAGCCTCGGAGTCCCTGGTTTCTCAGCACCAGGGAGCTGCCACTTGGTGCAACCTCGAATTCTGTACCATCTCCAGCAGCATCCTTCCCTGCCCTCTCCCTCAGCTTCCTTCCCCGCCCGCGTGGCTTGGCTGTGCTCCGTCTATGGTGAGCCTGCGGCCGGTCTTCGTAGTCATTCTGCAAACTGAGCTCAAATGCTGCGCATTCCAAGAAAGCACTCCTCCTCCTCCTCTTGTGGCCGTGTCTAAGGGGGGTGTTTCTTATTAACGTGGCCGGCTGGCCTCCTACCTAGTCTCCATCTTTACTGTAGCCAGTAAGAACATTCAACGCATCTGTGTGCCTTTTGTATTAGTTTTTGAGTGTAATTAAGGGAAGATTTTCATTTTTAGAAGCTGAATGAGTTTTGATCAGGTAACAAATAAACTTATTAATGACACACACTGTGAACGGTGTTTCCAAGGAGCTGCTGTATTTTATAGACTCTGACAGCTTCATTTTACTTGTACTTTGCAGCTTTCTTGCTTGTGTTCATCCCATGTATTACTCAGAGTTAATAATGCAATATTAGAATATTTTACACTAGTTGCATTTGTTGAACACTCAGTGATGTACAGGTACCATGGGCTTCTCGTAACGCAGTCAACCCTGGGAGGTGCATCAGCTTTGGGAACTTCACAGTGATGTTGTCAAAGAATAGTGAGAAAATTCACAAGTGGTGATTTTCAGAAAGTTCAACTTCTATGTATAGTGAGATCTCACCCTTCCAAGTAAACACAGACACACACAGCTGATGCTTATAATGCAGAAAAGAAAAACAGAAAAACGTTTACATTTATTCTTCTCATGTCGTGTGCCATGTACAAACGTCTTCACATGAAAAGGCTGAAGGCAGAAGGAACTTGATGGTGACCTAGGCTATCTAAACTTTTTCTGTGTTCCTTCCAGACGGGTCAGAGTCAATTGTTCTGAGTTTTAATTTCAGTAGAATATGACGGACCTGCTCGGTCCCAGGTTAGAAAAACTGTGATCTGCACTGTCTGCTTAGACTAAGGCTGGAAGGATACCTACATTCCGATGAAAAGACAGAGACAGGGTGATGACAGTCATCATGGCTGTTTGGAAATCAGGATGGCTATTTAGGAAATGTGAGACTTGCAACTAGACTGCTTTTGAGAAAATGTAAAAATGAGAAGAATCACATGGAAAATAATCTGGAAAAATATTTAAGAAACTATAGATAACTGAAGCGGTTTAGTGAGTACAAATACTAGTGTGATATGTAGATGCAGCGCAAACCTCTGTGTGGACTGAGACAAAGTGTTTATGACAACTTTTGAAACCTGTTACACGTACAGTTTACAAGGACTAAGTGGGTGAGTGGTGCAGCGCATTCATAGCAGGATGCTCGCCTAGCATGTGTGAAACCCTGCTTCAATCTTTAGCAATGCAAAGGAAATTAATCAAATAAAATAATTGTTAATTTTTTCAAAGCTGACCCTGGAGTGTGTAGGGGTCACCAAAAGATGAGAAGGGGACCAGAGTGTATTGCACTGGGACAAACTTTGGTCAAGCGATCAGAGTTCCTCTCTCAGTTCTACACCTTGTCAGCACTGGGGTTTGCACAAAGCCACTAAAAGCTGGACTTCTGCCATCTGCAAGTGGAAAGGATTACAATAAATAATTTCACATATCTATTCCAGTTCTTATGCTGTTATGTAATGACCTGTGTTTTTACATTGGCTTTTATGTAAGACATACTGAAATGGGAGTGAAAACTGGGCTTTACTCTGAACAGTAACTTTAATTTTCTGTATTTTGAGTCAAGTAGAGGGTGGAGGCATTTACAAATAAGACTGTGACACTGGATGTAGTGGAGGGTACTTGTAACCCCAGCATTCTGAAAAGCTGAGGCTGGAGGACTGCAAGTTTGAGTTTTGCCTGGGCAACTTGGTGGAGCCATTAGCAACCTCCAGAGAAGGGTCCCCCTGAACCCTCCAGGGCTCTCACCATCCCCTGCACAGCCTGCGCATCACTTTTCACTGACATACTGGTTCTGCTTTCCTTGGGTTTCATGCGTCACTGTCTTGTTGTGGACAGGCCTACACTTCTTGATTGGTTTTTCTTGATTAAGTGGCATAATTCCATCTAATGGTGCATAGAAGCCGAGAGGTTTCATGGCTCTCCTAGTTTGTGATGTTTTCTTTCAAGAAGCTTTGGGGAAATTCCAAGAGTTGGAGTGGAAGAACAAGGAGCTTCACTGTTGTCTTTAATTTTAGTATCTTTTATTCAAAATAAGACAAGCTCTGGACTGTTCGAAATGTTAACTGAAATGCTCCCCAGGTATGGCTCTCTACCTTGGAAGCCACTTCACCTATGTCAGGTACCCTTATATCTCCCATTTTAGTTGGATTTTAATTGGATTCCAAGTGATTTCACAAATACCCTAAAATGAACATGGCAATTAACATCTCCTTTCTCCCAATGGAACCAAATCTTCCTACAATGTAAGGTAACACTGAGAAAGTGAGTAGATGAAAATGTTAACACTGAACCGCTATTGAGAACAGTTAACTTATAAAGTCAATGATTAGCGCCAAGGTATTTTGTATAACAAACACTAATCATTTTTCAAATCTGACTTTTTAGGAAAAGAAGATCATACAGAACAGAACTTCAAGCTTGGGCCTTAAAAGATTTTTATTTCCCCATTGGAAAAAGCATAGACTGGTAGCAAATGCCATGTGCTCCAGTGGCATGAGGTGTCTTTAACTTGTGTGGCAGTTTTGGTGCGAGGAGTAGAACAGAGTCTAAAGCTCTGCACCCCCATTTCCATGTCGTGAATTTCATTGCCTGAACTTGATGTGCAGATTACTAGTTCATGCTTTGGGATGTAAATTCTTATTATATGATCTCTGAATAAGAGGAACCCTCGCTATTGGCACAGATATTAGTTTCTTGATACTCACTCATGTTCTTCAAAGTGAAATTGTTATTTATTTGCAGAGTACCAAAAACTTGATATATATAAGAATTCCCTTACATAGGCTTTGATAAGTTGTAAAAATGTTTCACAAGTATAACATGTTCTGAGCCTTTGTGAGTAGATGTAATAAATTTGCTTATCACTGCCGTATTTCCTTGCTTCGGTCAGCACGAGTCTCCTGTAGAGGGCAATGACCATTGCCACTTGCTGTGTGTCCTCTGAGTTCATTGTGTGGCCTGCTTTAAAGTTACCAACTGGGTATGGAAAATTTAATCTTTGTTGTAAGAAGTCGCCCAGATAACCAGGAAAAGAGGCGTATCTTTTGTAAAGCAACAAATGATTTAAAACTTGAGTATGAGACTAAACATTTTATTCTCTTTTCACAGTATGGATTTATGGGTGTCAGTAAAGCCAAGCACTTTATATGTTTTTACGCATCCTTAATTAAACCGTTTTACATCACTACTTCTCCATTTTATAGATGTTATAACAGAAGCTCAATGAACTTTGGAAGCTTGTCCAGTGTCACCTTGCTGCTAAGTAGAGCACTAAGCAGTACTTGTGATAGCTGGAATGCATTCATTGCAGCTTGGGGGCCAATGCTTTTCAAAGATACATAGTTTAATTCTGCAACACAGTCTTAAAATTGTTGGTATTAATATTCTTATTTTTCAAATGGAGAAAATTGAAAAGTTTGGCCAAGACCTTGACGAAGGTCATGAGTTAGTACACTCAGATCATCCTCTATATCCACAGCTTAAGCTCCGCACAAAATACTAAATTGTTTGCATCAGGGCTTAGCTGCCAAGGGTGCTGAATTCTTGTGAACAGTCTTCCCAGTCAGAAAGTCTCTAAAGACATGCATGTATGCACACAGACACACACAGACACACACACTTGACACCTTTGTAGAAGGGGAAAAAAGTGTACATATGCAAGTGTGTGTGTATTGTGTGTTTTTATTTATGGACATGATATTAGGTATGTAAACAGTATACTCTGCAGCCTTTCTGCCTGAACAGTAAAATTGGTGGACTTGGAGAAGACGCAACCATCGCAGTTAGGAAAATCAGCTTTCTGCCCCACTTGCGTATTTGCATCAAACACAGCAGAGCATTTCTGATACAACCTGCTGTACAGTGGCACCTCGGTTAAGGAACTTACTTCTTTTCATGATTCTGGCCACAAACCAAATCGGATAGGAATGAATCAAGTTTCCCTGAAAGGTGAGCATTGAAGCTAACTACTGAATTGGATACAGTTCTTGTCCAATTTGGTTTTTGACTGAATAGGTGTTAACACGGATTTCTAATGAAGATTGGACTACAGTGTTTTTAGACCTGGATTTAAAGGAAAAGAGGGGAAGCTAACTTTATGGGGAGACATTTTTAAGACAGTGTTGATCATTCTGAATATGAAGACCTGGGAAAAATAAAGGAAATCTTTAATAAATAATAATAGACATGTGGTCAGATTGAGTTTAGGGAGAATTTAGGGGTGAAGGATATATTGTGATTCCCAGTTTATGCTGAAATCATTCCTGTACTTACAGGTTCACCTGGACTAATTCCCATTACAGAAATTTGATGAAAATAGATGAAAACAAAATGGATTTTATGGGGTAAAATGAGTCACATTTCCTTTTTAACTCAGAATAATGTATACTTCCAAAAAATATCTTTAAAAAGTGATTACCAGGAAGGAATTATTTTAGAAATATAACTATGAAAAAATCAGAGAAGAAACTGCAAGAAGTTGCTGTACATATTTCAGGAATGGAATATTGAAAACATTTTCCTAGTCCCTCATGGCCTGCAGGACCCACTACACTTGGCAATGACATTTAATTTGAAGAGGTATTAATTATACATATTCACATTTCAGTGATTAATGCACAAGCTTTTAAACATAAATAAAACCTGTGTGCTCAAAGGTTTTGCTTTTTAATTATATTATGTAAACATTTTAATATCAAAACCAAAAGACACAAAATGCTACATCTTAGATTTATCTCCTTAACATAGAGTATACTAAATGTAAAGAGGCCGTAGAATTGCCCCTGTATCCAGTGCAAGAAGTTGCAGATCATGTCCATATCATTTAAATGAAGAATTAATGTTCACTAGATGTAACTTGTGTCCAGTATGGTAGCTTTAGCAGAGCAGATGCCATTGGTGTGGGGGACACCTGGTTTATTTGATTACTGCAGGCGCCGTCACTGCTGCCTTTAGACTTGACCTCTTTGCTTTGGGAGTCTTACATGTTTGGGCTCTTTAGTTACAGAAATTTAAGATAAATACCTTCTGTTCTTCTTAAAACACCTGCAGACAGCTCCTTCGTGTGCACAGGCCTCATCTGTTGGCCAGGGGAATGCTGTGTCCAGTAATAAGAATTGGAGCCAACTTTCCCATGTCCACACTTTTGAAGAAGCAGCAGAAATTACTTTTTAAAATAATAAGCAAAATTACGAATGATGGACTCCACTTTTAAAAGATGACGCAGACTCCATTTTTAAAAGATAGTTAAGGGGTCCCAGCTCCTACAAGGCCTTATTCAAAACCCCCAAATCTAGGCATGATTTTGATGAATCAAATCATAAGCAACATAGTATTTACTGTCTTGCTTGCCTCCACAGTGCCTACAGGTTTTCTGTGACAGCAGTTGCCAGAATTATTTTCCTTATCACGGGAAAAATAAGTAAATAAAACTTCCTGCTCCAGCTTCAAGGAGGAGAGGTTTACTTTGAGTCAGTTTGAGAAATTTAAGTCCGTGTTGGGCAAACACACATGCAGAAACAGCCGGCGGAAGTGTCTGGGCAGAGGCGAGCTGCTCGCCTCTTGGCGGTCAGGAAATAGCAGAGCAAGGCGCAGGAGGAGGAAGGACGCCCTCCTCCCGTGACCCTCACTCCCAGCCCCGCCCCAGACTCCTCAGCAAGCTCAGCTGCTGAGCTCAGCAAGAGGCCATTGCGCAGAGAGTACTGTGCCACGTGGTCCCATCCCTTACACAGACCCCACCCATGCGCCACGAGGCCTCCAAGGGAGCGTTCTCCATTGAAACCATAATCGTGGCATTGAGGAATGCGTCCTCTCTCTTGGTCAGCCCCCATATCCTGTTAATAGCCAAAGGCTGAAGATTCTTTTTCCAAAATCCTTCTGTAGTTGGTTTCCTTTCTCATCCCCATGGGCACCAATTCAGCCCAAACCAAGGTCTGCCATTTGTCCAGCTGTTTTGCATTGTACATTTCAAATCATCTTTTAAAAATGGGGTCTGTATCATTCGTAATTTTCCTTTTGGCTGCCCAGTTGGTGGCTTATATAGTAGAGTTTTGACTTGTGCACATAGTTCGCAGTGCCTTGAGAAATCCTTGTTACCACATTACATCTCTCAGCTCCTCCCCCTTTCTGGCATAGTATCCAGCTTCCTGGGAATACCCTCGGTTTCTCAAGTGTGACTATGTCCATTTTGATCTCCAAGCATGTTTTTCCTTTTGGAATTTTCTTCATGGCTCTGCTCAGGTGGTTTCACTGGACAAAGTTTGCATCCCCGATTTTCATTACTAGAGCACCATGTGACTGTGAGGCTGTGTGGTTTATGGCACTCTTTCCCTGCTGCAGTGTAAGCCCTGGCAGAGCAGCGTTTGACTCTTTATCATTCCACCTTTGTGTCTGGAGGAATGCCTGGGAAGGGGCAGGACCAGCCCTGAGTACTTGATACACAGAACAAGTGAAGTAGGAGGTGATCCAGTGACATCAAAGGATGTATGTCAGTCAATATTCTGACAAAGAATTCTTCTGGTAATCTGAGCAACCTTGCCGAAGATAACAATATGTAATATAACAACCATTGTTAATTCCTATCTTCTTGTTTTGAAATTTTGTATCTTTTTTGTGTTTGTGTTGTTTTGCTTTTGTCTTTATTTTTTCTTTTTTTAAAAAAAAGATTCTGACAAAGAAAATGCAAATACAGGATCAATTAAGTATGGTAAAGTTCAAAAGATTCTCAAACTTTGACTTAAGTTTTGAATTTAACAAGCAGTTTGCACCAACTTTGGAAGCAGAAGCTGAGCAACAGTAGATATAAGAATAAGTATGATTTAAACAATGGGACACAGCTCCCAAACCCACTCTTTCAAGAAGCATGACAATAAAAGATAATCAATAGGACTAAAAATGATAAATGCCACGAAGGGGTCTGTTTGCTTTTTATTAAAATGTAGAACTACATAGAAACTTGGACAAGCTCGTCAGCTCTTCTACTGCTTTGGCATTCCTGATATGTCACAGAAAGTTCTATAAATAATCCTTACTGAAAAGTGGGAAGAAACACCTTTTAAAGGCTGATTGACTGCAATATTAAACACTTTCCAATTTTTGAGGAAAGAAAACTTTCTGTTGTCAACCTATGAGAAAACTTGTTTTCCTTGTTTGCTTTTGCCAATGGCTGTTAAAATTGGTGTTGGAACATGCAGATGTTATCCTCCCCAAGATAAGTTGATTTTCAGTTCTGTCTTCCTTTAGCTTCTCTTACAAAGCTAAAATTTGCAGTTTGATCTTGAAACACTTAGATGCCTCTAGTTGTAGATATAGGCATGTCTGGGATCTAGGTCTGCTCTTAGACATTGGAAATAGCTGTTTGCTCTTATGCTAGAGACTTACTGCTTAGACTGCCCCTCCCTAACTGCATTCTAATTTTGAAATCTGATCTCTAATACCTGATACTGCAAAGGAGGCATTCTGTGCCTGCCAGTACCTGGGAAATATCTTCCTCAGGTCTATATGACCTTGTTACATGTATCAAACAAGGTGTTCATGTTTAATTAAATCCTGGATTTCACATGATGGGGAGTTTTCTGACCTGAACAATAACCATGCCCTAGTTATTAAGCCAAGAACAGCAGCTGGGTCACTATTCTTACCATAGCAAGGTTAATTACTCACCGGAAAAAAGGAGACCACCTTCAGCATATCAGGGGGCTGTTAAACAACTTTGGGATAGCAAGTACCTCTCCATCTTTGTGAGAACATATTGTTTCCACTAGCTGCCAAGGATTTGTCACCAAAGTTATTTTAATTTGTTTGTTTTTCTCTTATGTTGTGACCATTTCTACAACCAGCTACACGCTGTGTTCATCAGCAGTACATACCACTTCTGAGGAAACTGCTGACCTCCCCATCACATCATCACTACTGTAATGGAAGAAGGCGCATGGCCTCCCTGTAGGCAGGCCCAGGACATTCACACCTTCCAGCATGCTAGCCCTGCACACATCTGTTTCCTAGTGCAGTCTTACCTGTTGAATGGCTCAAAAAGGCCCACTTGTTTGTTTATACATATGTGACTTAATGTGTCTAAACAACTGAAATTGAAGTAAGGACAACTTGCTTCCCATTCCTGTTTTTAATAAGAAACAATGTCAACCTGTTTTCCAGAAATTATAGTACCATGCAATACAGGAAAGAAAGCATTTCAAGGAAGGCTGACTAGTCAGCCTATCTGTTGAAATCGGGTTGAGTAAGCAGATGAAAATTAAAGAGTTTGGATGTCAGGTTAGAACTGGAATGGGAGATTAAGTAATTGCTTTTTTTTCTTTTGAGTTCTTTCTTTTAGTTAATTGTAGTTTTTGATTTGTGGAATACTAAAGGTTGAACCCAGGGCCATTCTACCATTGAACTAACCATACCCACAACCTCCCGGTTATTATTGTTTTGTTTTGGGACAGGGTCTTGCTCTGTCACCACATTGTGTGGATAGGGCTTGAACTCACATTCCTCCTACCTCAGCCTCCCGGAGTGCTGAGACTGTACGGATGAGACACCATGTCTTACTTATAGTTATATTTTGAGATAACATCCTGCAAAAACAATAAGGATACTAAGGAGAATGCAAAAAAGTTAAATATCCATTCTAAAGGTTGAAATATAAATCTATATCTTGAATAATTCGTAAACCACTAGTCAATGAGCAAGAGAATTTGTTTCTTGATTGATTTTTAATATGAACTTGTGAACCATATTTTGAGATAAACTAATTTCAGTTTATAAACTAAGCCTGATTGATCTAACCTGAATTTGGGGTAATAAAATACACATTAGCTCAGGAGTCAGATGAACAATCTATATTTGAATATTGGAACTGTCATTTTCTAGCATTTCAAATGAAGAAAAATGATCTGAATATTGAGCATTTTGACCTCTAGAGATAATAATACTGGTATCATATGGATTCTGTGAGGATGAAATGTACACAGAGTTCCCAGGACTGTTAGACATATACTAGGGAGCTGCTGAATGTGGATTCTTTATGCTTTTTTTTTTCTGAAAGTGGGAAATAGTTCGCAGACCCTCTGAATGAGGATTTTTAGCATTGTTGGTAAACTAAATTCAAACTAGTCAGTTCCAATGACAAACAACCAGCAATAATGTGTTGGGAATTCTGTGAATGATTTGCAAGCATGACACCAGCAAAAACTAAAGGAAAAATATGCCAGAAAATACACCAGAATGGCAACGCATTTGACTGCAGAGCAGGCTCTGACCAGCAAGGCTTTTGTGCTTTATCTGAGTGTCATTTGTGTTTGGGTCTAGGCGCCTCTTCAAGGCCCATGAGATATTCTTGGCAATCAGGAGTTTTTGAAAAACTATTATTATGATCACATTTTACTGTTGTTTCGTTGTTTATAATGATAAATACTTTATTTTGCAATAATCATTTTTATGGACTGTTTTCCTCTAAAAGTTAGTTTCAGATCTGAAAGATGTACTTGGGGTGTATGTGTGTGTGTGTGCATGTGTGTGTATTTTAGTTTTAATATTTTGAGGGATGTTTATGGTATTCTGATATTTAAGAAGGAGCAGCATCATGGAATGTACTAACACAAGTATTAATAAAACAGATTCAGACATGGCTTCTGTCTTGGTGTTCCACTCTTGTGGAACCAAACTTGATCAAAAGGGTTATAGAATTAGAAATTGGTAGCTCATGCCTAGGATATTTTAGAGAAAGTATTTTACTTGAAAAGTGCGAAAACACTGAAGTCAAGTATTTACTACTGCAGTACACTGGGATGTGCAAGTATTAAAGAGCTTCCCCAGTTTTTCTGCTCCTTTTATAATTGACAGTTTAGCAGAATTTTTGTTTTTAACGAAAATGATATATGATGATATAGTCTTTGCTTTTTTGCCTTTGATTTTTTATGCTTTATGAATGGAAGTCACTCCTGTTCCTCTTTCCTGTTCTGTTTGCTGCCTTAGACACCCTGTACCCTGGTGTCTTTGGATTGGCCACGGCGCTCCCAGCACCCAAAGTCTCTCCCAGAAGTCTGAGCGGCAGAGTGAGCTCCAGTGGCGCCATGTTCTGCACGAAGCTGAAGGACCTGAAGATCGCGGGGGAGTGTCCCTTTTCCCTGCTGGCTCCAGGTCAGGTGCCACGGGAGCCCACAGAAGAGGTGGCAGGAAGCTCAGAGAGCAGTGAAGCCACGGTGCCCATCTGCCAGGATGTTCCTGAGAAGAATGTGCAAGAAAGTCTTCCTCAAAGAAAGACCAGTCGCAGCCGGGTCTATCTTCATACTTTGGCAGAGAGTATTTGCAAACTGATTTTCCCAGAGGTGAGGGCTTCCCTGTGGAGATATTAGTGACATTTTCAAATTGTCAAAGAAAAAAAGTTTTTTTTAAGGAAGTGCTTAGAAAAACTTGTTTTCTCGCTTTTTTTTTTTTTCCTTTTTGAGACAGGATTTCTCTTTGCTATTCAGGTTGGCCTGAGCTTGCTTGTAGGCCAGGCTAGATTCAAACTCACAATTCTCCTGCCTCAGCCTTCCAAATGCTGGGATTACAGGTGTGCACCACCACACCTGGCCTCACTTTTAAGCATATAATAAATATAGAATATTTTCTTGAAATACATGAAAACATTTAAAGTCATATTTTAAACTGTGTTTAATCTCCTAATACCTTATTTCTTCTCAAAGGGCCCCTACAGTCTGGCATACTTTATGACCAACTGTGTAACTCCGTTAGCCTCTGCTTCATCAGTGAAATGGAAGTCACATTTTACCCATCTCCTAGCATTTTAGTGTCAACTAAAATTATAGATTATTCTTGTTACATCGTGTGTCCTGAAGAGTAGGTATCTATTATTTTTAAGTTAAATTCATTGAAAAATGATGCTTTTTCTACCAGGCTTTACTCTTCTAATTTCAAAGAGTGTCATATATCCCTGGCCAATCTGCTGGAGTGTAAAAAATCTCCATTTTTCTGTTGGCTGTTTGTCTGAAGATTCTTCTCAAACCAAGCTTGATCTGGTCTCTTAAGTCAGAGTTCTTAGCCTGTGATTGCTGACATTGCTGTGTTTGAGTTTCTGACATTTGTTGAATTCTGTAGCACAGCCCCAATTTGAAATGGCATGCACCTGCTTTGAGCCCCTCACTAAGAGAACCCTGGGAACAGGGTATAATCCCTTAAGAGAATGACGGTTTGAGGAGTAGGTAGGCCACGTGTAGTGCTTACCTTTCCCTGTAGAGCTAGAGAGAAGTTGAAAATCATTATGCTGTGTCCTTCTCTCAGTCAGTGTTCAAGGTTCTGTAAGCTCATTTAATCTAAAAGTGTGCTCATTGACATAACTCAGAATTCATTTATCATAACGTGTGGGTAATTTTTAATTGACACAGAACCAGCATTCCAGTCTGTGCAAAGTGCCAAAGATCCCGCACTCACTTACTTTTAGTACTAAAAGGAATTTCAAAGAAGCCCTGTTTTCACCCTTAGGAATTGCTAGAAAATTTAGGTGACTTGACCAGAATAGAACCAAGTTCATGGCTAGTGCAGTGACTCCTCAAAACAATACAGGCTGCAGTGACTGTGAAGGAGGAGTTTTAAACTGAAGCTAGAGGGAAGAGCACCTAGACTTAGCTGAAAGTGCACCACATTCATTGCAAATATGACACCATCTCAGTAGTAGTTTGGCTGATGACCTTTGCAGTTGGAATCCATACTCAGTTATGCTCAGCCTTTGGGTTTGGCTGGTATAAGGGAGGTTGCCCCTGCCCTTGAGAAAGTCTGGGAAGCTTCTAGGCTGTCATGTCCAAGGGCAGAATGAGACACACAGCGATGAAGACATGGTCGTTGTGGAGAAGCTGAATGTTCCACGTTCTTTAAGCTCCTCAGGTTTAGGGTCTGTAAAGAGCTTGTAGCAGAGCACAGCCATAGTTGTAGCAAAACAAAATCCACTCACTGGATCGAATCACTTGCTCTGGCTGTCCTTACACAAGTGATACTGCCCAACTCAAAGACCTATTGAGTCAGTGGCTCCAAAGAGACCATCAGGGTCCATATGTGTTCTAAGAAAAAGTAGTATCGTAATTTATCCTTATGAATAAGAATGTTCTTGCTCTAGAAAACATAGAAACTGTATAAATGTGAAAATCCAACTGAAAGGGTGATTCATCCATAAACTAAGACAATGAAATTCTACTCAAGAAAGTTTAGCAGTGTTGCTTCAAATAGCAGTTATTCTTCAAATATTCATATATAGTGTATTAATGACAAAAGAATCTGTTTTAACAAGAACTACCTACTCTTTCTTCATCAAATTCACTTCTATTTCCAGTGGTTAAATTTTCTTTCAGTATATTTCAAATTTTAAGTCTTACATGTATATCAAAGACATTTTCATAACTTATTGCATTAAAAATATTGCTGTATTTAATTTCATTATCTTCCTGGATTAGTGGAAATCCTATGACAAATATAAATAGTTATTAAGGAAAAGGGATTTCACACCATTGAACATAGCAAGAAGATTTTTCACTTTGAGTGAGCTATGGAGAGAATCACTGGTTTTATACATATATACATATATAATACATATATATATATGTATAACGACATTATTTATCAGCATTTTGCTTCATAACTAACACTGCCAAACAAGGAGACCTTAATTACTAGCACCTATTTATTAAGGTATAGACGCTGACATCCAAATACATTGCAGAATAGGCAAACTCATGAAACAGAAATCAGTAAGAGAGTATCAGTATTTGGTGAGGACGAGCAGCTCAAAGAAAGGAAATCAGTGTATGTTCAGATAAATCCTAGGTTCCATTTAAATAAATGATCAATTAATATTTATGGCGGAACTGATGGAAGGGGCCAGATAAAAAACGGGGAGGGAGAGTAGGAGAACACTGCGGAGAGCTCTTGACTGGGACCCACAAAGCATCAGTGTGAACGTGTAGTTAATGCTTAAGTTGGCTCTGTGTAGAGTCTATGTTTATGAACAGAACAGAAATTTGGCTCAAGCCAGGCTGCAACTGAGGCACTGGAAGGTCATCCAGATGACTTCCTGACCCAGAGCTGGTGAAGCTAGAACTCCTGTATTAAGAGCAGACCAGGCGTTACCAGACTGGATCCTCCTCTGTGTGGATGCAGACCCGACTGGACTCTGTTATGGTTTCAATGAGGCCAATGTCAAGAGCAAAGCCCGTGGGCGACCATGTAACCAAAGTCATGTCAGCTTGAGCCTGTCATTTCTTCCCAAGTTTGAAAAACTTAGAAAATTAGTCTCAGTTCCCAAAACATCAATTCAGTAAACTTAATTATTCAAATAATAATGTTTCTGCTGCTTACTATGAAGTCTTAAGGATAAATTTCCAAAAAAGGGTGTCTTCTAACAAATTGTTATGTAAGTAAATTCTAGAAACATTTCTTCTCAATTTCCAGTTCGAACGGCTGAACCTTGCACTTCAGAGAACGCTAGCAAGTCATAAAATAAAAGAAAGCAGGTAAGTTGATGACTCTAGTGTCTTTTTTTTTATTTTGTGGCACCGGGATCAAACTCAGGACCTTGTGCTTGCCAGGCAGGCACTTATGCCACTGAGCTATATCCGCAACCCAACTGTAGTGTCTAACTCCCAATCCTAGTTGGTCACATTGCTAAAAAGAGCCAGCACCCACTGAATGTGTGGACTTTTATTGATCAATATGGTATGCTGGAAACTGAGACAAATGTTTCAGCTGCTATTGATTTGAGAGTAAGTGCATTCATTTTTCACATCTTATAGATGACTAAAATCAGGTTTATTCACAGTTTTGGGGGTTTCATAGTTGTTTCAGAGAAGGCACAGCCAGGGTTCAAGCTGGAGCTTTGAGAAGTCCTGGTTTTGACCATGTTACCACACACTCTTCTTCAGCACGCTCCTCTCGGGCGTGCTCTATCCCACGGAGGAGTAACACCCATGATAGGGGATAGGTAAGGCACAGAGCCCCCGAAATCAAATCAGATTCCTTTCTGAAGGGGATTTCCAGAGATCCAAGTGGGATACCAGTGGGCACCCTAACACACACACCAGGAGAAGGGGCAGGTATCCTAGGAGGTAAGAGGAGGAAGGACTCCAGGCTTGGGGTATGGAACCATCTATCAATTCCTAGGGAAGGGGTTCTGTATTTTCACAACCAGCTTGGTCTGCTTATCTTTGTTTCCTTGCATTCTGTTACAAAGATTTTCATAAAGAGGTTGCTGAAGTTGCTTCATACAAGGTGACATTTTAATAACATATGCTTCACATACTTGTAACCTGATACATTTACTAGTGCGTAGAGTGACTTGCTTTTGACTGTCATCTGAGGTTCCAAAGATTACTTGAATTTTAAAAAATGGAACAAATACTTGAGTTCAAATTTTCAGAATAGAATGAATCAGTCCCACCATGAGAGAGATTTGACAAAAACATTCACCTCTCTCAACCCATGAGTTTATCATCGGCCCTGTGGATATTCTGCCCTTCATTTTCCTTGCTGACTAACTGGCTGTAGACTGTAGGCAGCAGGACCAAGCCAAGAAGGGATCACGGATGGGCCAGAGGAGAGAGTGTGAATCTGTGTGTCTGACAGAAGCTTTGTTTATATGAGTGATATGCAAAGCATTCCAGAATGCCTCTGACCTTAATCCTCATCAGGTTGATAAGATAGCCACAAGTCATTCTCTCTCTGCTACTGTGGCTGTCTGCTGAAGTGCTTGGCAGCCCATTTGTGCAAAATTTATTCTCAGAGCTCTGTGTTCTGAGATGTTCTGATAGCTACATGGAGATATGCAGTGAAGCTGTTTCCAATGGTGTCTTTCTGAAAAGAAATCTCAAAACTTAAACAAACAATAGTCATTTCATTTGGAAATCTTAAGAAACCTGTTACCACTTCCCTGATTTATTAAAGAAAAAGCGTTGTTTGGGCTTTTAAATAATAGTCCTTCAGTTGTTGACATAAGATTTTTACTCCGGAAACTGTCCGCCTTGTGCTAAGCAGCCCCTCTGCTTGGCTTGTTTTAAGCTTGGTCATCCGCTCCAGTCCAGGCTCTCTCCTTTGCAGGCCTGTTGGCAAGTCAGCTACCATTTCTGCTGTTCTTGCACCAAATGCTGAACACACCTTAACCACATTTTAGGCTGTTTGAAGTATTACACAATAACTGGATCTTGAGTGAATGATGCAGCCCACTGCCAGCCCTGTTTTTAAGGGACTGAGTTTGAGTGCAGTCATTACAACTTGTTTGGGTTAGCTGCTCAACTTTGTTTTTCTCTGTGATCTTTTTGATCCCATCATTCTGTAATGACCACATGGCTGGTGTGTGTTTGTGTACGTGTGTGTGTGTGTGTGTATGTGTGTGCATGTATATATGTGACACATACATGCATTTGCTATGTGTTTGCATTTCTGAAGATGAAGGCAGGGAATTTACTGGCACCACTGTGTGCTGCTTGGCTCAGCCAAGCTCAGCTGCTCACATCTCACGTGTGCTGGGAGGTGGACGCCCTGGAGGGAGGTTTGATCTCACTTTAGAAAAAGGAAGATATTGCTTCGATGAGAAGAAGGAGCATATCTAAAGATGAAGATTGTTGAATATAGAGAAATGTCTAAGAAACACCTAGGGGGGGTCTCTGGATCCAAGCTGGATATAACATGTAATGATTCTTAACAAACTTAGATAGAGTGTTTCTTCCTAGTGTTTCACTTACAAGCAATATTCCTTCAAATGACAAAGGGATGGATTGAACAGCTTTCCTTCTTGAAAATATTTTCTTCTGTAACTTCCCAACATGTGCCAAGTTTTATTGAAAATTTAAATGTACACTTGCTTGTAAACGTGGCCTATCTAGTGGAAAATAGAATCAGAAATAGAGCCTTTGGTGTGTAAGTAGGCAAATTTGAGGCTAACAGGTTATTATCATCAGAAATTATCAAACAACAATTAGGCAAACATGAATAGCCGAGATGTCCAGTTGAAATTATTGAAACCTGTTGACCAAGTGTATGTTACTGTGTTGCCAACTTCTCTCCTGTAGAATGCCTTGCAGTGATATGAAAGAACGGATGTTTTGTTACTAATTTTTCCATAGAGGGTTAAGGGTGAACATTTAATGTAGTATTGCCTGAGAGACAAATATCTAGCATCTTAAAAGCAAGAAATATGCATCTGCTTTAGAAAAAAGCACAGAACGGTGATTTTTAAAAGTGAAAGCACCCGTCTGTAGATTTGCCTGCTTGACTGGATGGTTAGAATACCCGAGGGTTTATTTTTCTCTTTGTGTCTCTGTCTGCCTCTGCCTCTGTCTCTGTGTCCATCTGCTTCTCTCTGTCTGTCCATCTCTCTGTCCTTCACTATCTCCCCTTTCCCTTTCTCCCTCTCTTCCTCTCTCCTTCTATCTCGGTCTCTGTTCCTCTCTCTCCCTCTCTCTGTCTCTGTCTCTGTCTCTCCATCCCTCCCAGCTCTCCAGGGCTGAGGTTAGAACCCCGGGCTCACAGTACCTGCAGGGCAAGCACTGTGCCACTGAGCCTTCCTCTCCACTCTCTGATCCCTTCTCAGCCCCTCTGCCCTCTTCTTGCACAGTGTGTGCACTCCTGATTCTCCGACACTGTGGGCTTTCTTAACATTGGCCTATTCATTCACTCATTCATTCACTAATTTTTTTTTGGTACTGAGAATTGAAATTTAAAGAGCACTTCAAGCCAAGGCACGGTGGCACATGCATATAATTCTAGAACTTTGGGTGGCTTAGGCAGAAGGATGCCATGTGGTTAGACTTTGTTGCAGAATCAAAATTATAAGGGCTGAGAATGTAGTTCAATGTGAAGGCTGTAGGGTCAATCTCTGGTTTCCATAGATGGATAGATAGGCAGACAGACAGATAGATAGATAGGAAGAATATGGAACTTCAACAGCAAATGTGCTTTATCAAAATGAAGAAATGCTTTATACTGAGTATATCTGGGGCTTTTTTGAAGTTGTCTTGGATGTACCCGTCACCACTGTGTTCCTACAAAACCCTAAGTCAAGGGTCCCCCTACAAAACTGTTGTCATTTCTGTATATGCTACATAATCTAAATTTTCAGCATTTAGCTATCGGTTTATAACTTAAGATAATTGAATTACTTCCAGGAACTCCTCAGATAAAGAAGACCTTGAGAAAGTAATTGCAGAGCAAGCAATCGCAGCAGGTAACAGAATGTTTCAAGTCTGTGTAATTAGCGTGTGTGTCACATACCTGCAGAAGTGATATTTTCTCTAAAAGTATCTTGTCAATTTGCTGGTGGACTGTAGTATGAAATATTCCATATTACTTGTGTTTGTGTAAAGAATAACTTTTTCGCATGCTGTATGTTTCTGTTTTACCTCAGACATTTCCTCTTACCATATTTATTTGCTGAGAAATAGAGAAGGCTAGGTGGGAAGCTGGCTCACACACTCACAGGCTTTGACTCCAAAGTTGAGTGCCCCTTATACACTAAAATTTCTGCTCAACAATGTCAAATAAAGACTTTTTAAAAGTTGAAATCAGTCCTGGAAAAATGGGTTAGCAGTCTTCTCATATTAATGATTAGTTTTTGGGAAAAATAGACGAATCAAAGTTTGAGTATATGGACCAAGAGGTTACATCTTTCTAAAAGTACGAGTATGTTATTATTATTATAATGGCTCATTTATATTGAACTCTTCCTAGAAGAGGAATGTGATTTTAAACATATCTCTACTATCACAATAGTACCTTGAAGAGGACAGGATTGTTTCCCCTACATCACAGGTGAGAAAAGTATGATACCTAGAATGTAAAGAATAAAAGAAGTTTTGAAAGGAGAAGCTGTTGAAAATAAATATTTTGAGCAAATACTCATTTGGGTAACATTAAATAATAATGTTTCTTATGTTACTCAGGGAAAAAAAGTTTATAACTATCTCCAGGAAAAACTGAGTTGCACTGACTATAAATTAATTGCAGGAACTGGTACTTACACTTCAGAAGCCCTCTGAGGGGAAAGGCCCTTCATGAAGATGGGTTTACTGTGGGTAACAGAAAAGTGGGAAGGCTTGGTCCGAAATGGATTTGATTCTAGAGTTCTAGCTTTCTCACTGTCTTTCTTTGGGCTGAAGATTGAGCTCCCTTGTGCTAAGCAAGTGCTTTACCACTGAGTTACAGCTTTAGCCCTTCATCCTGGAATTCTAATTACTCTTTTATAGTTCAAGTTAAGAGAAATGAAAGGGAATATTTTGTATTGCATTGATCATTTTTCTAGAAATCAACTCTTTGGGAATTTCCAAGAAGAGTCAGCAGAACTTAAGAAGCTAGTCTGTGTTGGTAATTGGAACATAGGTATCTGACTGAGGTTGGCACTCTTTAAGGTATAAAAGGTAACAGAGTAAACAGGTTAACTGAGGTTGAAAACTGGAGAAACAGACACCTACCGGGTGGACACAGTGATGTGGCAGACAGTGTGTGTGTGCTTTCAGGAATTCCTGTGGAGATCGTCAAAGAGTCTCTGGGTGAAGAACTTTTTAAACTATGCTATGAAGAAGACGAACACATCCTGGGTGTGGTCGGAGGCACTCTGAAAGATTTTTTAAATAGCTTCAGCACCCTTCTCAAACAGAGCAGCCACTGCCAGGAAGCGGAGAAGAGGGGCCGGTTGGAAGACGCCTCCATCCTGTGCTTGGATCAGGATCACGATTTCTTAAATGTTTACTACTTCTTCCCCAAGAGGATCACGTCCCTGATCCTGCCCGGCATCATTAAGGCAGCTGCTCATGAACTGTATGAGACCGAAGTGGAAGTGTCCCTGGTGCCTCCCTGCTTCCAAAGCGACTGCTCTGAATTTGTCAACCAGCCCTACTTGTTATACTCTGTCCATGTGAAAAGCACCAAGCCGTCCCTGTCCCCCGGCCGACCCCAGTCCTCTCTGGTGATCCCGGTGTCGCTCTTCTGCAAGACATTCCCGTTCCACTTCATGTTCGACAAAGACCTCACCATTCTGCAACTCGGCAATGGCATTAGGCGGCTGACGAGCAGGAGGGACCTGCAAGGAAAGCCTCGTTTTGAGGAATACTTCGAGATTCTGACTCCCAAGATCAACCAGACCTTCAGCGGGATCATGACAATGCTGAATATGCAGTTTGTCATACGAGTGAGGAGGTGGGACAATTCCGTGAAGAAGTCGTCAAGGGTAAGGGCAGTGCGCATCACCATGAATGTGCAATGTGATTACGTATTTAGGGACTAAACCCGGAAAGGTGAAGAGGTACAATCACTCCAAGTGTGCTCACGGTACATTTATGTCTAAAACCACAGCAGTTTAACCCCTAGAATGGATTTAAATCCTTTCTACATTCATTTGCTTTGTTATTTGATTCCGCACTTCCCAAATGTTTATTGATTACAATCTGCCTTTTTAAACCTTGCAGGATATTTTATAACTGAAATAGTAAATGCTTATATTAAAACATGCTTCTGATTCAAAATAATGTTTCACAATCAAGGCTGCATGCTGCCAAATTCCACTAAATGGATTTTTATACAGCACTTAATAAACACAGATATAAATAATTTGATTAATTGCTAACAACATACAGGGAAGGTATGTTTTATAATACAGTATCAAGGTAGAGAAATTTGGAAATTACCTAATCTCAGGAAGGAATCTTAGAAAAAGTTATTTAACCTTGGTAATTATTTATTCTACGCTAACACATCGTTGATCGTGTAAGCAGAGCTTAGAGAGCAGTTTACTGCTCATCCCAGCAGAAGTGCTGATGGCTCTGACAAGGAAAATACTGTAATATTCTTTATCCTGAAATAATCAAAACGTTTTTAAAGGTGCCTCATGCACAAAGATACCCACTGCAGCAACATATCAGAAACACAAGTCCTATATTTTTGTTTACAGCAAAATAAATACCATTTCACAATCACTTTTGCCATTAAATTATATATTTTGGTCAACCTCCTGTACTATTACAGACCTCTCTCACTTTTCTGGACATGCTTCACTATTCTGTTATCTGGTTTTGTTCTTTCTTGAACCAACATCCTGTTCCTTTTGAGTGTTGCTGCAACAGACACACATGTACACGTGTGTCCACAAGATGCAAGTTAATCTTTTGAGTCATCACTTGGAGCTCTATGTTTTTCAAAGTATACTGGGCAAAATTCATTCTGCTGCTTGGTTTGGGCTTTTGTTTGTGTTGTAGAAGGCAGGGCTGGCTAGGTCCTTAAGGTAAAGTTGAAATGGAGATTTAACCTCTTCTACAAGATCCAGTGTTTCACTCCGGAAAAATAACTTCCATGGATAGCTCTGTGGTGCTTATGGCGAAAAGAAAAATGTTAAGGCAAAAATCTTGTATTTGGGGATAATTTAAGTTTTGTATCTGCCAGATGGAGCAAGTAGGTTATGGGAGAACAGAGGAGAAAAGGTAGCTGGGTATGGTGGCCCTTGTCTGTAACCCCAGCACTCGGGAGCCTGAAGCCGGGGGACTGAAAGTTCATGCTCAGCCTGGGCAACTTAACCAACTGCACAAGACTCTGTCTCCTCTTTTCCTTCTCCTCCTCCTCCTCCTCCTCCTCTTCCTAATAATAATGATAATAATAATAATAAACTGGGCGTCTAGCTCAGTAGGAAGACCTTGAGTTCAAGCTCCAGTTCTACCAAAGGAAGAGGAAGAGGAAGAGGAATAGAGATAGAAATAGAAATAGAAATAGGAATAGGAATAGAAATAGAAATAGGAATAGAAGGCCAAGGAACAGGAGAAGAAGGAGAAAAGCAGATAAACCAGGAGAAAAGGAAGGAAAGAAAGAAAGGGAGAGAGAGGGATCAGGGAGGAAGGAATAAAGATTATGTTCTTTTTTCCTTTTTTAATTAGTTCATGTCTGTGATCCATAATGAATATATCTGTCATGGGGAATTGTTAACGCATGTATCTCATCTCAGTCTTCTAATTTCCCTGTCTCATTCCTCTTCCCATCTGCAAAAGATGTACCTTTCTGATTTCATGAGTACCACAAATTACACAAAGAAATGTAACTCCAGATCAACTGAATGATAGTATCGAAAGACTGGGGGGGGAGGGCACGAGCATGCTGCTCACAAGGAAGCCTTGAAGTGAGATCATGCTGCACTAGTCACTGAGTGTCCATGTGTCTGTTCAGGGTGTATCCCAATATAACCTTCCAGTGTCTGCGTGCATTTAAGGGCACATAGCAGATCAGAATGGTAAGAAAGCAAGTGGGAAAGAAATAAGAGTTTAAACACCCAAGAAGATTAGCCTTGTATTCGCTTCTTCTCTTCATCTCAGAAAGGTGTTGGAAACTTGAATGAATCACGATTGGTCTCATGTGCTTCACAGGGTATGGATCTCAAAGGCCAAATGATCTACATTGTTGAGTCTAGTGCAGTCTTGTTCTTGGGCTCTCCCTGTGTGGATCGATTAGAAGATTTCACAGGGCGAGGGCTGTACCTGTCCGACATCCCCATCCACAACGCGCTGAGGGATGTGGTGCTGATTGGGGAGCAAGCACGCGCGCAGGATAGCCTCAAGAAGAGGCTGGGGAAGCTGAAGGCCACCCTGGAGCAGGCCCATCATGCTCTGGAGGAGGAGAAGAAGAAGACGGTTGACCTCCTGTGCTCTATATTTCCCTGTGAGGTAGCGCAGCAGCTGTGGCAAGGGCAGGTGGTGCAAGCTAAGAAGTTCAGCAACGTCACGATGCTTTTCTCAGACATTGTGGGGTTCACCGCCATCTGCTCCCAATGCTCGCCACTGCAGGTCATCACCATGCTCAACGCACTCTACACTCGCTTCGACCAGCAGTGTGGGGAGCTGGATGTCTACAAGGTAAGGCTGTCTCCCCCGTCACACAAAGGGGAGGTTTCCTCTGCGGGTCCTGCAGGCCACACCCCGGGAGCAGACATTGTGCCTTAATTATGTGGGTGTTCTCAGCCAGAAATAGCTCCACATCAGCTCGAGACAGAGCTGACTGTTTCCGGAAAGTCTAACTGTTCACCGCATTGTCTACTCAAAGAATCACCGCAGAATGCAGGGAAGACAGTCTGAATGGAGGCCTGGAAGAGGCAGAGCCTTAAATCAATGGAGCAGCCCTTCAGCGTGGAGACTGAGGGGTCATTAAGTGTGAGAAAATCCGAGACCTGAGTCATGTAGGAAAACTTTAGCCTGTGTATCTATAAAAGTAAAGGGATGTGAGACCTATAAATTTGTCTCTGAATAGATGAGTAAAGGGCTTGTTTGACATTTTTCAGTCAGTTACTATTAATCGAGGTTACCTTCACAGGCCATCTCTGAAGCCTGGCCAAGGGCAGAGAATGGGAGCAAGGGATGCTTACCCTCAGATTTCATCCTGTCTTACTTGCTTTGTAAACTGAGCAAGTGAGATAAGCTTTCTCACTGCTCACAAAGAGAAATTACCACCCACAGCACCTTCACGCAGGAATAGTATGTTACATCCCATAACTTCGGTAAAGAGGATTGTTGCAAAGATTACAATAGGTAATGTACATGGGGCGATCAAAATATATGGTAAATGTATTTTTAAAAAACCCTAAATTGCCATTTGCCCCCCTCAAGACCCTCCCCCTCATTTTGAACATACTTAGCCCATCTTTCCTACCCCTTTCTGGAAGTGTTTCTGCAAGTTCTCTTTCGGGAGTGTCTTTAGAAGGTGTGATTAAAAGTTCACTGACTGCAGCTGCCGAGGGCCGTACAACAGAACACAAGTTCATAAGCACATTTTGGTGCATCCTCCTTCACCTGGTTCACTCTTCTGATACCATGCCGCTTCTGGCTCTTGCCAAAGCCGAAAATCACTGTGAAAGATGAACTTTTGGAACCTAAACTGGACAAAGAGGCACCCAAGCTAGCGCAATCAGAGATGTAAGGGAAGAGGATGCCAGGAACTGTTATACAGTGATGGGATTTGAAGTGAGGGGCAGTATCTTCAGGAGGATTAATGGCAATGTATCTTTACTGTAATAAACTTTCTCTTTTACATGTCATTGTACTTGTCAGTAACACTTCATGGGTTATGGATCTGGTATCCAGGATTTACTGAGTACCTATAATTATTGTTCCAAGAACTTGTACAGAAGTGACTGCTCCTGACACCCAGTAAAGTTTTTTTGATGTAACTATAATTAGGAAGAGGGTAAATGAAGAAATTTCAAGTACTATTAGCTCTTTTAGAGTTAAAAACTTTCTCTGATTTAAATTATTTTGCCTTGCTTTGTATATTGGCCTTAAGAATAAAATATTTATCACATTTATCTGGGTACAGCCATCTGTTTAATTTGCTGCATAATAGTCTGGAATTCCAGGGCTTAACCCAGCATGAAATAAATAACTGAAGTGGAAGCAAATATATTTATGGGAATGCATAAATCCTTGCACCCTTGCCTTATTTCATTTGAGAGAGAAGGAGTAAAACCTTCCTTTATGAAATTTGTTACAGGAAATTTCAGATGGAGCTGTGAGTCCCTGAGGGGTAGCTGTGTGCACATGGGGGGAGGGGCACCATCCGTGGATAATTACATATCAAATAATTGGCTTCAGTTGGGAGAAGTTTGATGGCCTCTTGTGGAATTTGCTGTATTTGTTCATAGTCAAGTTCCATCTTGGGAATGTCTTCTTGCTCATAACTGTGGGAGTGACGTCTTCCTCATGGCGGATGGCTGTGACTGCTGCCAGGAGCTATGTCCTCTTCCCCTTGGGTCATCCTGATCATGAACATGGGGTGCAGATTCTAGACCCCTGAGCAAAGGCTTCCAGACTCCACTCCTTCCTCAGTTCCCCATTTGGTCCACAGCACTAGAGCTGTATGATACCTCACCTTTCTCTGGGTCCTCATTTCCTCCTCCTGTTCGCTTCCTGTTCCACATGAAAGTCCCTGGGGAGAGCTGAGAGGAGGAAAGGAAAGGTCTGAACACCACCAAGCAGATGTCCACAGCCTGATCTGGGCGGCCAGTGACTTCCAGGGAATGGCCCTCCTTGTTTATCCTGGGCCCTGTTTGTGCCAGAGCCTGCTTACCTATCTGTGCATCTGTGCCCGGATTTCTTCCTTGGTCCATCTGTGCATGTGTATTAGTGCGTACTCACAATCTGTCATGAGCACATCCCTCATGGGAAGTTGGGACACCCACATAACAACACTGTCCTCCCTCCTTCCCTTCCCCCGAGGGGTCTCTTTCCATCTGCAAAAGGTCTGCCTCCCTGCTGCCTAGCATTTATCTTTGATTTTGCTCCTTAAACTTTTTATACTTTAGGTTTCTCAAATAAGAGAAATCATGAAATATTTAGCCTCCTCTGTCTGATTTATTTCACTTAAATGTATGATTTCAAGATACATCCATCTTCCTACACATGGAAATTTGTAGGAAGACAAATTCATTTTCTTTCTGCCTCTCAATCTTTTGATCACTGCACTGTGGACTGCACTGTTGTATTCTTTTATCCATTGCGTTAGCAAGCTTTTACTGTTTATATAGCATCTGCCAGCACTAATGGGCCATGGGTAGGGAGCAGGAGATCGTGGTCCCTAAAAGCAGGGCTCACATGCTTGGGGAGACGAAGGGCACAGCCCACAAGGGCCAGAGTCCTCAGTGACATGGTCAAGGGTTCTTCCCATGCAGGTGCAGGGTGCCCCTGGGGCAGAGCGGGACCCCTCACTCCATGTTGCAGTGGCAGCAGGACTTCTCCAGGCTGTCTATGTGCTGAGCACCCGCGATAGCTCAGCTGTTATGCAGAGCCCTTTGCATTCATAACTGAGGGACAGTTTAGAGGAGGCATCACTGCCTATTCACACATTACTGGGCACTAGGAAAACAGGAGGGAAAATAATACACAGGCTCAGCTTATATTTTTGGGAGGGAAAAATGAAGGCAGTTAGCAAATGAGTACATTTATGGTATTTCAGTTGTCGTAATACTTCAAAGGAAAATAAAGCAGGTTAAGGGGTGACAAGGTGCAGAGGGTAGGAGATGGCATTTCTTCAAGAGGGTGGTCAGAAGTCCATCTCCTAACAGGGTGGAGGTCTGTCAGGATGCTGGGTGGAATGAAGGGCAAACCGAAGGGTGTTCTGCAGAGTCTCTTCCGTGAGGAGAACTGCTAGTCAGAGAATGCCTGGTGTCTTAGAGGGATGGTAGGAGACCAATGGCTTTGGCAGAAATGTGGACAAGAGGCAGAACTAGAAGACAGAGTCAAAGATTAGTAGAAAGACAGGTTAAGAACAACTATGGAGCTTTGATAAGGGTTTCAGTGTTTATTATGTGTGAATGGGAAAGTATTGAAATTAATCATTGAGGTTTTGTCCCCTTTTTCCTTTTTCCTTTCTCCCGTAACCCCTTCATGATGGAGGCTGTGGTTGAGAAGAGTAGTTGACCTATAAATTACAATAAATATTTAAAAGGGACGAAAAATGCAACTATTGGAATTGGAGGGATTACTTATGGTTGTAAATTAGCCTATGGCTTACTGGGGGCCGTGCACAGCGTGGTGAACAACTGCCTATGACATGATGGTGATGATGAGGTGGCAACAATGGTGATGATGGAATTTATGCGGCAGCCTGGTTCCCAAAGCCTTTAGGGCATTATTGTTCTCGTCTCTGGATTTGACACCTTGAGTTCTACCCTTTGTGACCCGTCCCTGCTGGGTACTTCATGAGTGTTACGAGATAGCGGAAACCCTTTAGAAAAATTGCGTCACCTTTGCTCTTACAACTATTAGCTGCTGAACTTTACATTACATATTTTTACTATAGTTAATATTCTATTTATTGAGGGGCAACTTCATGCACCACAGTATTTTAGTGAGGGAACTATAAAATGATATAAAATGATTCTGATATCTTAACCAATTTATTTTAGATGCAAAATATATCATTGGTTTCAATCAAAGTTATTTTGCATGGTAAATATTTAAAAAGAGGTTAAGTGGCATGAGAGGTTAGTGGTAGGTCCAGAGCATAAGTCCCCTGGTTCTTTGTTCACAGGGTTGTTTGGCTCTGCAGTGTATAGAACTGATGGAAGAGTCTAAATACTGTGAAATTCCTGAAAGGAAAGTCACTTCTCAGGATATCTGATTTACCCTGGTTAATCAGGGTAAATTATTCACATTACATGATTGCTGGGCACTGGAGATTTCTGCTGTCTGATTTTTGATTTCTGCTATGATGTATGCAGTGATTCTTCCTGTGCTTTTATTCATAACATGCAAAATACATTGTGTCTAGGTGGAGACCATTGGTGATGCATACTGTGTGGCCGGGGGGCTGCACAGAGAAAGTGACACCCACGCTGTCCAGATAGCGCTCATGGCGCTAAAGATGATGGAGCTGTCCGATGACGTCATGTCTCCGCATGGAGAACCCATCAAGGTGAGGCGGCTGGTGCAGTCCAGGGGACAGCATAAGAGCGAATGTTCGTTAGTGGTTATCCAAAGAATAATGGATTAATTGGGGTTTAGCTGCAGGGAGAGCAACTTGCCTTATTAAAACAGGAAATTTCCTACCAGGTATTATAGACGATCACAAAATCATTGAGGGATCTGGAGAAGCCATTTATAAGTTCAAAAAATGTCGGCTAAAAAAGACATACTTCAGAGCCACTGCTTTTTCCATGGCCTGGAAGCTGACTGCAGAGCTATATCCCCGTGGTCACAGTGAGAAAACTACCATGCTCAGAAAATGGTTGCCTTTCCTGTTGACTACAGAACAAAACTTCGCCTGTCACAATTTGCACAAGGAAGGTGGAAAGCCTAGACCCTGGCATCAGAAGATATGGGCCTGGACAATGGACCCTCTGCCGAGCATGCCATGCAAAACCCAAACGTTTTCACAGCTGCGGTCACACTCAGAGCAAGAGAAGTGCAAATGCAGTGGGGAGCTTGCCTTCCACACCTCATGCAGATGCATTTGATTGACTAATTTAGATGCATCTGGAAGCTGCAGCCTTCTCGTTTTTAATTTTCCAGAGGGCCTCATGTAAGAATGGATGTTGAGTACAAGTCCGCCAGCGTTTCCCAAGGCATGTAACATTTTGAAAATTTTAGATGAGCCAGATTCCAGCATAGTCTGTTACTGCAGACACTATCAACAGGCTAGGTATTAGCATAAAGGAGAAAGAATGAGCTACAGTTACATGTCCTGCTCATAACAAGTCTTCCATTAAAGTTTTGTAGGTCCGTCTTCAGTGGATGACCTTCAGACTTGGGTCCTTAAAATAATGTAGAATCCTATCTGCTGTGTTATAAAATATAAAAAGAAGAAGTAAAAAAATTAAAAACAACTATTATAATAATTGGAGGTTTAGCCTTTGCTTTCTTTAACCTTAGTGGAAGCTCTCTTGGGTTTTGCAACTGTTTTCTAAATCTGCTGTCATGCATTGTGTTTACTGCACAGTGTTCTAAACCTTCATGGGGAACACTTTAGTACCTGAGGGTGCC
This sequence comes from Dinomys branickii, assembly GCA_004027595.1. Taxonomy (NCBI): domain Eukaryota; kingdom Metazoa; phylum Chordata; class Mammalia; order Rodentia; family Dinomyidae; genus Dinomys; species Dinomys branickii. Next base: position 144,616 of record PVLD010000793.1, read on the forward strand.
TGAATTGTTGTACTTGCAACACTTGGAATCCATTCCAAGATGGCTGCTTGGAGAGGGTGATGGACAGCTTGGATTTCACTGAGACCGTTGGCCACACTGTTCTAAGTGGTGTTCCAGCATCACAGTCTCAGAGTAATCACACTTTAGACAAGTGGTTCATGTCCTAGTAAACAAGACTGATGGAAGGCGCATGACCTGTTATGTAATGGTTGATACGTTATGTAAACTTGAGAAGTTTAGAAGCTTAACCGAATGACTCAACAGGGTCCAGGGTCCTCACTTTGCAAACATCCTCAGCCTGTGAAAGTGGAGGGCACAGCGGTAGTGTGAGTGCTACACGCACCCTAGGGCAGGTAGCCTGCTTACATCACATGAGAGGAAAAGGCGCTTGTTCTCTCTCTTGCTCTCGTTGCTTTTTCTGCCTTCTGCCACCAGGAACAGTTGCCCCTCAATCATGCCACCCTGCTTGGAGCCAGCTGATTATAGATTGAAACCTCCATGAACTGTGAGCTAAATAAAGCTTTCCGTCCTTAATCTGGGTGTTGGAAGACATACAGGGACATTTTCACTTTGTTCTACTAAGGCAGTCGTGTCTACCCAGTACGTAGCAGGTTTCAGTTCCACGTCTCCATAGGAGGAGTGTGAAACAATTTGCGGCTTGTTTTAAAAGCACCGCATCATTGAACTTTTCCAGACGTAATTTTTAATTGCATTCTCAGAAGAGAAATAAAAGTATGTATACTTTTCTAATTTATGTGCAATAATTCAACACATCAAAGCAAATATTAAAAATATCCAGACTACTAACAGGGCCAGTGATTTCCACATAAATGAATTTATTACTTAAGGTGTATGTGTTCAATGAGGGAGCAGGATTAATGGCATAGTTTTCCTTACTTATCTAAATGGAAGTTTGTAGATTTTTACACTTGGAAGAATTATATATGGCTAGCTTTACAGGTAGTATGTGGGTAATTGTAGGTTAGTTTTACTGACCAGTGAAGTGAGACGTTAAACATATCTTTTCATGTCCCAGGGTGATCCCAGGAAATATTAGATGGTTTTAGGAGATAGGTGTGACACGTCTCAGAGGCAGAGGGGAGCACGTTGTCACCTAAACATTGTCTCGTTTAATCTGTGCAACAACATAATGAAGAGAAAGGCATGACTTCTTCTGGACAAGAGTGGTCATGTTCTGTGAGTAGGAAAGTGGAATCTTATCCAATCCGGTTTTACAGCCCAGGCTTCTTCTTCTTTTTACCCTGCCACTGTATGGAATAGAAAGCTAGAAGCTATTTCCTTTTGTTCTTTTCAAAATCTGTGCTTTTCTTCGGTGTCACGTGTACAAACCATTCCCCGACTCCCTCCTTGCTGGTTTCCTCACAAGTGTCCTTCTACCCAGGGTTAGAAAATGTGAGTGAACTGAAGGTAGAGATGCAAGCTGCCTGTCGCGGTGAGAGTAAGAAAGTTGCAGTAAACGTAAAAATCACCTTGCAGCCCCCGCCTTTTCTGCACCCAGAAGCCTGACATGGGAAACGAGCTGTGCCCAAAGTGGCCCCCACAAAGACTCCCCGGGAGGTTCCCTTCAAGTTTGCAGCGGGTGTCGGAATTCTAAGTTTTTCATCATTCCACATTTGAGTCTTTTTCCTATGAAGAGAGATGGATTCTGGCAGCATGTGCACCTTATATCTTGGGTCGTTTCTTGATCATGAGTGTGAAAATGTCTCTGAAAACTGTGGGTTTGATGCGAGGCTGATCATGGAAGGAGGGGAGTCATGGAAAGTGGCGCTGGGAGGAATCAGCAAGACTTGGGCTTTGTGAGGAAAATGTGTTTACTGATGTTGATAAAATGAAGAATAAACATGCTATGGTAGACTTGGCATAAGTTAGAATAACTTAATGTACAGAGAGAAACTCATTTAAAGAAGGCCCAAGAGAGCAGAATCTTCTCTTCCAGTTGTGCCAAAGTCATGGCTTATATTTAAAGGTAGGAAATAGTTTTCTATTATTTTATTATATAGTGATTAGATCTGTAAAACCATACTCCCTTGAAGAAGAAAAGAGCCAGATTCAGCAGGCGTCTTGAGTTTTTTGCTCTATAAAGTAAAACTCTGGCTTTAAGACTCACCCAACACAGTGTTCTATGTGGGAAGACGTGATCAGAGGAAAAATAAGGTCATGCTACCAATTACTAGTGGAGTTTGGTTAGAATGCAAATCTTCAAATTCATAATGTAGTGTTTCTGTTTGAGAATATCTTAGATTTCATAATACAACACTTTAAAAAGCAAACGATTCTGGAAAGCTGGTAGCAGGTGTCTGGAAAATTGAGCAGAAATGGAGTCCTCTGTTTCTTAAAGTACATCTAAAATACTGAGTCTATGACTTTGAATTAAAATGTATATATCTAGCAAAACTTTTCAAAACATCAACTAAACATAAAAATGAAAAATAACGAACATGGTGTCTGTCATATAAAATGTTAACTTTTTTGTTGTAGCAGTAATTTCAGAATCTGGGTGTCCTTCAAGTCATCAAGTAATCAGAGCTTTTGAAGGATCTCATTTTAAAATATTCCATCTCAGTATCTCTCTGGATCATTCATGATTCCTAAATTTTATTCCTGCTCATCCCCTACTGCCTCTAGATTGTACCATCTAACCTAGATGGTACAATTTTATTGTTCTGTGGGTCTGGAATTTAGTGAGTGCAGACTAGGAGGTTACGGTCATTGTCCTTTGGGCTGTGACAACAACTGTCATTTAGATATGAACTGGCCCACAATGGCATATATGTTCGTACATGTATAATGAGACCTTGGTTTGCAACGGAGCAGTGGTTAGAGGTGGGGCCCAGAGAGGAGACTGAAGCGTGAGGGTCCTCGGTAGTCTGACCGCTGACGGCTTCGCAGCTGAACGGGCCCGGAAGTGGGGGCCTGTCAGAGGGGCTGACCCCTGGGACGTGTCTCGCGTGGCTGCTTTGCTTTCCTCTCTACTCCTCATTTCTCTGTCTGCCTCACTGTCGTGAGGTGAGCGGCTCTCCCCGACCGTGCCTTTTCACAGTGATACTTTTGCCTTGGGGCTAGCAGGCCGTGGACTGCAGCCTCTGGAACTATGAGCCCAAAATTGCCCTCCTTTAAGGTTTTGTCAGGTGTTTGGTCACGGTGATGAAAAGTTGACTAATAGAGCAATGCAGCTCCAGTTTTCTCTCTGGCGCTTTCTCCTTCGTTGTTACAATTCTTTCCTGCTTTTTTGCTATCTGAATAATGAGAAGCATTTTGCATAAGGTTGCTTTAAAGCAGAGTATCTTTGAAATCTTTTTTGTTTTCTTGAAATGGGATGGCATCATGTTGCTCAAGCTGCCTTGACCTCCTGGGAACAGGCTATGGCTGTGCCTTACCCTTCGAGTAGCAGGCACTGCAGGCACAAGTTATGCCCAGCTTTTCAGGAACCCAATTTAGATCTTTGGAACTAACTTCTTTTGTCCTTCTATCACTGTTTTGGGAAACAACTGAAGTTCGGAAAGCAAGTCTGTCTAACTTGATGCAAGGAACTGGTTTATACAAACAACCCTCAGATCCTGGTGAAGTCTCTGTGATGACCCAGAGAGGTGTGCAACTCATTTCAGATTTCAAAAATGGGCACAATAAGGGCTGGGGATATAGCTCAGTGGAATAAGAGCCTGCCTAGCAGGCGCAGGGTCCTGAGTTCGATCCCCAGTACCACCAAAAAAAAGAAGAAAAATGGGCGCAATAAAGATGATTTGCTTAATAAACTTAAGTGCACACATAGAAGAGACTACTGATTTTGCACTGGTGACTTATACACCCACCGTGAGGAGCTGAGGGACGGGGGCTGGAGGACTTTGAGGAAAGGAGTATCATGGCGGGAGTGACTGGTGATATAATTTGTAGGATTGTAGTTTATCAGCACATCTGTTAGTACACAGTGTTTACTCTCCTTGTGGAAAGTTGGTACACGAACATCACGTCATCACGTCTTAATTCCTTTTTCATTCCCTTTCCATTCTCTTCCCCCACTCCACCTAGTTCTTGATGCCCACTGTTTTGGTACTCTTTGAGCATGTAATGTTTACATTTTTGGGTGGAGTTGGTACATGCTCAGGATACATCCCCACTCCTCTTTTCCAACCCTTATCTCTCCCCTCACTGTTTCCCCATCTCTTGGTCTCCTCCCTTGGACCATTGATCTCCCTACTTCCTACTGTCTTATTTTACTTTACTTTGTACGTGTTCTCTGGGTTTCTCATACAAGAGAACCCATGTGATGTTTTAGTTTGTATATCTGATCTATTTTAGTGAACTTTATGGTCTCAAGGTGCATCCATTTTGCTACAAAGGAATCCAGTTTATCTTTCATTAGTGCTGAGATACTCCATGGTGTGAGCAGCACACTTTGTTCATCCATTCATCTGCTGATGGACATATGGACCACTTCCAAAATTTACCTGTTATGAATTGTGCTGACCCAGCTATTCCCCATCTAGGTATTTTCATGAATAGTTAAAGATATTATACTATGGAGAACCACGTATACCCATGTTTGTGGTGATATAATTGAGACAGTACATTCAAACAATACTGTCAAGTGGAAAGTGCTTTACCAGTAAACCATTAACATTGTTAATTTTGCTTTCAGATGAGAATTGGACTGCATTCTGGATCAGTGTTTGCTGGAGTTGTTGGAGTTAAAATGCCCCGTTACTGTCTTTTTGGAAACAATGTCACTCTGGCTAACAAATTTGAGTCCTGCAGTGTGCCACGGAAAATCAATGTTAGTCCAACAACCTACAGGTACTGATAACATTAAGTATCACAAATCTACTGTTTTTATTTTTCTAAAATTCCAGTTTTTCTCTGTTGATTTCATTTATTCTCCACAAGTCTTGTCTTAGGTGATCTTAAAAGGAAAAGAAAAGCAATAATTTTTATAACTCATGAGCCTCATGACATATTTATAGCCCAGTGGCAATTCTGAACAGATGTCATATCTTCTTCCATAATTTTTCTTTAGAAATTATTTATTAATGATCTTAGTGTGCATTAGGTAGTCTGATATCAGCTGTTGTACTGCAGTACAATTCTAGCATGAAGCACTCAGAGTTAGCATAGTTACAATCACAAGTTATAGGGCACAGTACCTAAGAAGTCTGCCTTTAGTCAGATGCTAGATACACATTGGGATCCTTAGGCTGCCATCCTTATGGCTTGACCAAATGGCTGTGGATTAAGTTGCTCCCAAGACCTTCCACGGTGAATATTTAAGGTACTACAGCCTACAGTAGTGAGGCAGGTGTCACGCTCGCCTTACAGCTTTGCTGTAAAGGTGCTCAGTAGGATCAGTAAGTAAGAGACAGACACAGTGAGGCCCAGGAGGGTTCTGGATACAAAGCTTCCCTATCCCCTCCTCTGTGGGATCACAGCACATCTCCCTGTCACCACATCAGTGGGTCTACCAATGAGATAGTGCACTAAACTTGAGCTTTGGTGTCTGGACTCATTGGTTTGATTATGTAGGCATGATTGGTTGACTCATTGGCCTTGTTTTGTCAACATCTCTGTCTTCCTCCAGGGTCAGGCTGACCCAAAGCCTCAGCCTTCCAGTAATATGATTGATTTTTCTGAAATCCTTCCCTAATTCTGCATCAACTCATTAGCATAAACTCCAGGATGATCCAAAGGAGTCAAGGAAAGCCAGGATATTCCTATAACCCAGGAGATTCTGAGAGTTTTAGAAGATCCCTTCCTGTAATCAAGAACAGGACCAATCAAATTCCCTGTTATGCTTCTGTGCTGCAGAAGTAGATGGCCAGCAGGTCACTAAATATTTTTGCATGTTTCCACAGTCTTATGGGCTAGTGGCAGTAAGTACCTTGAAGCCCCTGTCTCACCTACTAAGACAGGAGCTCGGTCTTCTCTAGCATCTTGCCATCTGTCTCCTTAACAGCATGCAGTGGGCAACCTGCATCCCTAAAATCCTCAATTGTGGTATCACTTGTCCATCTGCAACCAGAAAATAAACCAGGCGTCCAGGTAGAAGTCTCTCTGTGGTATAAATTTTGTTATATTAAAAAAAATAGTGGCGCCCTTAAATAATAAGATAACTTTCCAAGTTCACTTGGTAGACAAAGCATCTTTCCTATTCTCAGAGGTAACCCCTTTGGAGTATCTTCTTTGCAGCCCACTCCATTGCTAACTTTGCCTTGCATGGCATAGCCAAAACAGAGCAGTGGCAGGAACCACACCGTTTCCACACAGTGGCTGCTCCGGTCCTGGCTTTCCTTCCATTGCACTGGACCAGCAACCCTGCCTCTGCTTGCTCTGAACACTTTTGCTCTGAACCACGTCATTCCCTGTCACCTCTGCAAGAACTGTCTTATCTAAAGATGACTGCTTCTGTCCGTGGTCAGTTTCTCTTGCATGAAATGATCATTGCTGATAGAATACAAGTATGTCTTTCTTTGAAAGCTCTTCAAAACCTAACACTTCCCTATTTCCAAGTCCATCTCCTGTTACCATCTTGTATTTCAGCTTCTTTACTCAGTAGAACTCAAGGGAATTACCGGGCCTCACCACCTCTGTGTTCTCTGCCTCTTTTTCGCTCTTGCACAGCCCGGTCACGCTTGTCCCTCGACCTCAGGGCAGGGTTCTTGCCCTGTATGCCTGGCTGAGATCGTGGTCACCACCCCCATCTTCCACAGCTTCTCAGCCGCAGGTGAATGACTAGGCAGGGCGCCTCCCCTCACACAGCTTCTCACTTAGGTCTGGGTGCCGCGCCTGCAGCGTTTGCTCCCCTGTGGCCCGCTGTTTCTGCTCCTTCCCCATCACACCCTGGAATGTTGCAGTGAGTGTGCTGTCGCTTTTCTGTGAGTGTCTGTGAGTAGCTGTCTTCCTGGGGCTGGAGGTGTGCGCCTGTAGCTCCAGTCACTTGGGCAGCTAAGGCAGGAGGACCACTTCCATCCAGGAGCTCAAGGGCAGCCTGGGCAACACAGCAAGGTTGTGTCTTGGGTAAACTAATTAAATGAAATTTAAAAATCAACTTTCATGGCTGTCCCTTTTTACAAAATTTCTAGTGCATTCCATAAGTCTCCACAGAGCTACAGACTAATTCAATGACTAATTGATACATTAATAGTAACTTGACTCAGCGAATCCCCACACACTATATCCTGATGGAATCCACTTCCCACTCAGCCAAGTTCACCAATGACCTTAAAATGGCACCACGGTTGGCATAGCTCCTCAGGCCCTAAGCCACACATGATCATGTCTTTCTCCTCTCCACTTGTGCCCACACAGTACAACCAGCGGGAGCTGAGGTCACCTGCCCTGCTACGGTCCACCTAGCCACCACGCCTCACCCTCCTAAACTAACATCAGGTCAACGCTCCACTCTGCACTGACGTTTGTGCACAGGCATGGCATAGCTTTTACTCCTTTGATGTGTACTTGAGTAATGCTTTCCCTTTACTCTTACACAGGAATTATTTATGTTTTATATAAAGGGCAAGCAATAATTAATATGTTTATTTAGACAAAAAATAAACACTATAAAGTACTATTAATGACACAATGCTAGAGAAAAATAGACTTCTGTCACTCAATATGTCCATGTCTTTCTATGACTTATTTTGAATCTTCTCAATATTATGTTGTGTGATTACTTTAAATTGATCAAACGTTGATCGAATTCACGTAAGTAGAGCCCATTCACTTTGAGCGTTCCTCATGCCGTGGCTTACCAGAAAATTAACTTTGTGGGATGAAAAATCAAAGAAAGAACCTCAAATCTTTAGCATTTGCCAGTTTCTGTGGTGTCAGCATATGCCCATTCTGGCAGGTTTCAGGCCCTGGATAAACTGTTTTAATACTAGTTTCCCAAACCACTGTGATTCGATTTCAGCACATCTCTATATAGGCATGCCGTACATGTTGCATAATACATATTCTAGAACATGAGAAACCAAAGTCTCCTATCTACCCATGGCTAGTTAGAGTCTGTTCACCAAATTCTGTGTCTTTTGAACAGTAGTTACTCAAAAATATTGATGTTTGTAATGAAACCATAATTTTGATTAGTTTTATTTTGCAGACTACAGTTTGATAAGTTGATAAAGATTAGTTATGAGAATACTTACAAGCAATATTCTACTCAGAGATGCCTTCCTGACACATGTGTTTCTACTCAGTTTGTTTCTCAGTACCTAGGAAATCATCACTGAACCAAAATACGATTCAACACCACCACTCAACCGTCTGTGACTTTACACATGACACCATGGCTGGTAAATAGCAGGCCATGATTTGCTTGAGCAGAAATGATAAGTAATTTTCTTAGAAGCTGGTTTAGAGCTCAGGGTTATTTAACATTTTTATCCCTGGCCTGAATAGTAGATTAGAGAGAATCCTTATTAAGTTCAAATTTGATAGAAAGCTGGGAAAACAAATGGGAGGCAGAATCAGTAACTTAATCAGTAAGATTTGTTTAGCTTAATGGACAAGTAGTAAGTACCAAATAGTGAAATTTGATAGAGAGATGAGTTTTAGAAAAGAAGTGCTACAGATAATACCAAAAAGTAAGTCAAATCCAAATGTGTATGATTAAATCTCATAAAATTTCTGTTAAAATAGCAGAAAGTCCTTTTCTTTTCACAAATTTTTACCCATAGCATCATCTTAGTATTATGTACCCTGTTTATAAATTGATAAAAGGACCAATGACTGACCATTTTCAATTAGAAAGCTTTATTTACTTGCATTACAAGCATATGTGGGATTTGTTCTCACTGGACCATTATTAGACACTGGGGTTATTTTATTTTTGTTATTTTTAAAATATTATGAATTTTATTGCTATTTAGATTATATCTTTACAAAAATATTTGGTGACTATTGATGCTAGTTAGTAGACGGATCGTTTCTGTGGGTTTGATTCTTCACTGCAGTACTTCGGGGATGTGTGAGCATCAGGAAAGTCTTTCTGTCAATCACAACTGAAACGATAGGGTTAGTGATATTCATTTGGTTATGCTGCTTTCTTGTCCCAAGTGATCATTTCTGTTAGTATGAAACTCTAATCTTTTTATTTTAATCTTTTCAGATTACTCAAAGACTGCCCTGGCTTTGTGTTTACCCCTCGGTCCAGGGAAGAACTTCCACCCAACTTTCCCAGGGAAATCCCCGGAATCTGTCATTTTCTGGATGCTTATCATCAAGGAGCAAACTCAAAACCATGGTTCCGAAGAACAGAGACCGATGGAGGCAATGCTAACTTTTTAGGCAAAGCATCAGGCGTAGATTAAGAAGAGGCATGCTTGTTTGTTCGCGTTTGTGGTCTGACTCCTTTGAGGGTGCATAGAACCTCTGAAAGCACTTTAGGATGACACAAGCTCGTGAGCAGCATTAAAATTTTAGGAGTGAACTCACAGTCGGCTCTCTCCCAGTTAACGTGACAAAAATGTATTCACTTCAACACTTCAACTTTTCTGTTTAGAGGAAACTTCAGAACGTGACCTTTGGGGGCATATTCTGCTCTGTAGCCATCACTTCCTGGGCGCTCAGAATTCAGCACCATGTACATACCTCTGGTCCTCGTTGTCCGCTGTGTGGAGTGGTGCGGTCGCCCGCAGTCTCTTGCTGGGGCAGTGGTGTGGTTCCTGAAGCGTAGTCTTGGTTGTGCGGCCATGGAGAAGCTTTGCAGTAGAACACCCAGTCCTCAGCGCTGTGGGTTCTTCCCCTCTTAACTCCACAGTTCATTTTATTTCCTCGTCTAGTGGTTAGCATAAGTAACAAAGTAGGCTGAGCTATTTTTTCTTTGCTTGCTCTTTTTGTTTTTGCTTCGTCTTTAGAAAACAAGCAATTAGAGGTTAGATGCAATATGATATAAAATACTACTTATGTAAATGTCAAAGAATATTATCAGTTTTAAAGTTAAAAATATTTGCCATAATACAGTATGTCATAAAGTAAATATATTCCTTGGGATGACATTTACTATTTTTTGTTCTCTACATGGTAAAGCCCATTTCAACTGATATTAGCAATTAAATTCCTATTATTCATTTAAGAATCATAACTGTAAAAATATTCAGGATAGAAAAAGCTTATGGGCTATGTTTAAATACAATAATATTCTAATTTAATTTAGCCAGAAGTGAAATGGGATTAAAGTACCCATCCAGGAAGCTTACCATGAATTAGAACAGCAAAGCCCTTGTATATGCACACACGGGTACAAACACACACACAGAGAAAATAATTTGGACCTAGTTAGCACATGTTCTCCATTGCCATTCTGAGCCATGTAAGTTTTTAAGAAAAAAAAAATCTAATTCCACAAGTGAAAAATAAGTCTTTTTCTTTATCATTTATCTTAAATACTTGTGCTGAACATTTTCGTGTGTGTATAGGTACGAGGAATCAAGATTTTGTATTACTGAGTGGACATCTGTGAACTTTTTAGTTAAAATATCTTGATGATAATCTCCAAAGAGACCACTAGTGGTGGTAGAAGTGGGGGAAATTTCTGAACATTTTTCTGGAGCTTGAACCTCTCTCTCTCTCTCTCTCTCTCTGTCTTTCTCATTCCTCCCTTCCTCCCTCCCTCCTTTCTTTCTTTCTTTCTTTGGCATGCCGATTCCATGTGTGGAACCTGTGGCTTTGCACAGACCTGGCAAGTGCTCTATGACTGAGCTGCAACTTCAGCCCTGAAGTTTGAATTTTTATGTTTAATGATGTCAATCTAAATTCTCAATGAATTTTAATAAGTGCTGAGTTTGGTTTGGGAAATGATTTGATTTTTAAAAGAGATCAAATTTAAAAGCAAGAGAAAGGTGAACATTACAGTTTTAAAATCGGTATTAGCAAAACCATAGATGTGCTGACTTATCTGGAGTTCTGTGACTGTCTCCAGTACTCCCAAGCTAGCCATGATGTCATCAGAGGTAACAATCACTACTAATGGACCTCTAGCCTCCCAGGGTACTACTGCAGAGATTACAATGACTACTGTTTACTGAGCAGCACATGTACTAAAGGATGAGATTTGTTTCATTAAACACTCACCTGGTAATTTGGGTGTATCATAGCCTTGGAAAAACAGATTTTCACTCTCACAGTGATAAGAAGTTAAATAAATATTTATGAGGAAAATAAGCATGTAAATACTTTTCTGGTGAAACTGAATCTTTATTGCAAGGAAAATAATTGGAAATATAGGATATTAGAATGCATACAATAGAACGCTGTCTTCATCAAATACATGTTAAAGGAGACCCCCAACTCGGTAATAAATTATGACTAAGAGTAAGTTAATGCGAATCTGGAAGCACCTTTCTGGGCTAGGAGTGCAGCCCCCGGCTGAGGACTTGTCTGGTGCAGGTACCGGATTGGTTCCCAGCACCTGCTGGAGCAGGCAGTATTTTCTCTGTGTATCTGAGGTAGACCCACACACAAAGACAGAGAACAAATGGGGAAATGTAGATAATCTGGGCAAAGAAAGCTGTATGCGAGTTCCTTGTCCTATTCCTGCACCTTTTCTATCATTTTGGCATTTTATCTAAATAAAAATTACCAAAACTTGTATTTTCCTAGAGAAATTATGTCATCTGTGTCAGGTTCCCCAGAATACTCTACAAAGGCCCGTGGATTATGAAAACTGAAAATAAAAGAAGCAGTAAAGCTGGTTCACTGGTGTCCACTGTTTCTCCAACCGTTTCAAAGCTACTAGATGGGGGAGATGTCAGATCTCAAAGGAAGAGAACCATAGGCTAAGATAAAATTTTGAAGGGAATTTCTAAAAATGCATGCATAAGAATGGGCATGCATTTGCATGGATGGCTGTGGACATGTGTCTAGATTCCAGAGGAAAACAACTCACACTGACCCTGCGCCCCACCCCATCGCTTCCTCCCTTCTTTCCTTCCTTCCATACTGGAGGCCAGGCCTGGGGTAGTCCACTGAGCTACGCCCCCAGCACTCTTTATCTTTAATTTTCATACAGTCTTCCTAAGTAGTTCGGGGGACTCTACCTCGTGGTGCTCTGCCTCCACCCCCTCGGTGCTGGCATTACAGCTATGCGTCACTGTGCTTAGCTTGTTGCATCCTGAACAGAAGGCTGGGATATCGGACAGTGGAATTTCGTGTCAATCTCAAGGCCATTAGCTCTGCATACCAACAGTAGAGAGAACGGAAGCACTGCTTGTGCTTTAACCAACCTGCCTTCCAAATGCCTCCTCCTAGGATTGCCAGTTGCATCAAGGCAGACCTACTAAGGCCTGTCCCATGTTGGGTGAGAAGGCATAGGGTGGAATAGCTTGCTCTTTAGTGGGTCTACAAAGGAAGGAAGTGGTAAAGCATTATCTCCTGAGCATAGATCAGGGCTCCTTGAGTTCACCCAGAAATCGCCCAAGATGCGAAGCCACAATGAAGTCTAAGACTATATTTTTTTAAATTTTTATTTTGTTTCCAGCTGACATATATTCAACTCTCTGTCACAGTTCTAAAGAGGACTTAAAACAATAACTGCAGTAGTGCTCGGTGTATGTGTTTGACCTATATGAATCACTATTAATAAAAGAAAACTCCTTTTGTCACATATTTTGTAAGGGCAGCTTGCTAGATTCCTATAGCAACTATCTGAGGTAACTTATGCAGAGAAAAACATTTATCTTGACTGATGTTCTCATGGGTTTTGGTCTGTGATTAGGTGGACTATGGTTGTAGGGCCTTGCCATGTGTTGCGGGGTGGTGGTGGCAACACATCACAGTGGGACAAAACACACAGCACTCAAAACAACAGCAAGAAAGGAAGAGGTTGGTGCAGCCTGCAGCCCTTCCCAGTGCCTGCCCTCCACCGCCTGCAGACCCTCACCATGCCCCACAGCCTGAAGTTTCCACAACCCCCCAAAGTTCCTCTTTACACATGAAGCTTCTAATCCACAGGCCATTGGTTCCAGATCCAAATGACCTCCTTCCATTGAACAATATGAACTGAGTTTATTTCACTCAGCTATGCACTTCGCTGCTGACTTACTGTTTTGCTAATGGCACTTGGACATCTGAACTGGAGAATGCCAGTGCCTTAAGGGGTGCAGGAATGGAGATGGCACAGGGGAGAGTTAAGGGAGGACTCACAAAGGTGCGCTGCAATTCCTGTGAGGAGGACTTCCCGTCTCCCCAGAAGAGAAACCCAACACTGCAGACACAACACGGAAGTGGAATTGTACACAGATTAAACTTGGAGACAGCTTCCTTGTCAAAAATAGAACACTAACATGTCATTTTCAAACAAGATCTATGTACCGTACTTTTCAGGATATCTTCAAGTCATAGTAAGTCTTGGCAACCTCTGCTGAGAAGGGAAGGATCACCGCAGTTTTGAAAGCCAGGTTCTCCCGTAGTGGGAGCAATCAGTGTCTTGTAGCCCTCATTAAATTCAGTTTCCTTCTGCTCTTAGTGTGCCAGTGTCTAGATTTTATTTTTCCTCCCAGGACTAGGGATTTAACCCAGGGCCTTGTGCATGCTAGGTGCACACTCTTGCCCTGAGCTGCACCCCCAGCCCCTAGCTTTTAGACTGCTGAGGAAGTGCTGCCCCATTTAAAATTTTTCTTTTATTATATTAATGATAGGCACTCAGTGGAATCAACTTTAAGGGAGGTTCCAAACTGTACATTTTATTGCCATCTATCTTTCCTTATAGTAACTTTGCTTTCAGCCATACCTGCATGAGACCAGTCCGCATAAGCCCGCATCTCCAAATGGAAACTATCTCTTCACTTCTCACTGATGCCCATTTCTTCCTAAATTCATTGAATGAAAAAAAGCAAGAACTTGATGAATGCATAGATTTCTAATTTTTAAAAAGTAAGCAAAAGAAAAGACATAATAGTCTAAAAGCTGTACTTCTTTTATAAAATTAGTACAGATTCATTTCCAACAAAACAAACTTAGTTTCATAAAACATTAATATGTTAGATGTAAGCATTGGGCTAGAAATGAGGACAGAAATGGCACATCCATGACTGAATCTCAAATATTCTGGAGAAAGTTTTTAGAGAAAGTTGTGGCATACTTTTGGGCTATTTCATCTTTGAAGGTGTATAATGTCCTGAAATTAAATTGTAAACAAATCTCATAAATTGTGAAGCAAATTGGTTGGCAGAAAATGACTTACATAATGCCAAAATCCCAAAGGATTTGCTAAGATATTTGCATATTCTGAAATGCTGCCAATCCCGTCTTCATGGAAGAAAGACATTCAAGTTACCTTCAGAGTAAACTAAATCAATAAAGCAAAACAAAATACAGTTACAAAAATTGGGTGACCCAACGTACTATGTGGTTCACAATGAGAATAAGAGCACCCAAACTGAGGCTCTGCGGAAAGCTGTGGTGGCCATGGTCACAGCATCATTAGAAATATTGCGGCAATTTCTAGAGGTAATTCCTAGTAATATAAGGCTGTGAGACACCCAGGCACTGTTTAGTCATGAGATACCTTCTCCCCTGAATAAACTGGGTCTTGTAAAAAGGAAAAGAATATATATTAGTATTCCAGGCCAGCTGTCATGGCATATGCCCGTAAGCCCAGCACTTGGGAGGCTGAGGCAGGAGGATTGCCATGAGTTCAAGGCCAACTTGATATTGGTGTCTGAGAATTTACTGTTCTTTTACCTCTTTCTACATAGGTAAGATTCCTTGTGAATCTTTGATATTCACTGATACAGAGCAATGGAACTCATCTTTGAAGGTGTATAATGTCACAAAATTAAATTGTAAACAAATCTCATAAGTTGTGAAGAAAATTGGTTGGCAGTGTTTTACAACCTTTCAAATTCTTGCACACTATTAGTAAAATATTTTAACAACTCTCTTCTCTCCTTTCCTCTTTTTTCTCTTTCTACATACACATATATGTACATATGTATGCTTACCTACAAATATAATATGCAGCTGTCAACATATTAGTATGGCTTAGCTTCTTTTCTAAATGAGCATGATATAAATAGAAATCATGGTGTTTTCTTTACCTGGCCGAGTGAGTCATCATTATGCTTTGCTTTGGAAACTTCTCCAATCCGCCAGTGGGTTCCTTTTTAAGATCTACACAAAAACATAAAGATCACCATCCCTCCAAAAGCGTTCCTGTGACCTTATATCCCAAACACAGACTTCCAGAGCCTTGGGAACTCTGCCAAATCTACTCCCAGGCACTTCAGTGGGGTGCGATGGACCTGACCGTGCAGGGGAAAATAATAGATAGGCTTGGACTGAAAAGATAATGAGTAGCTGGCAGATGTCTGTAGCTTTTGGTGTAGACGAGTCCACTTTTTTTTTTAAGATATCAAGAAAGTTAGTGTTTTGGTCCTACTGTTTGGAATAACTCATGGGCTTAACATGTAAAAGTTTTTTTTTTTTTTTTCAGAAAATGCTTAAGGTACAGTACGGCTCAACATTTTTCTCTTTTTGTAAATGTTCATTGTTCTATGTATATACTTGTTCTTTAAATTCGGTATTTTAATTTGTCCTCTATGTACAAGAAATTGACTCATAAACCTTGCATTAAAAACCTTTTTGGTATTAATTACACACCTTTTATTATTATTTTCACCTTCACTTTAAATACCATATTTATTTTGAATTCTACTTCTGGCAGAGTTGCAAAGTCTATCAAACTGTTATTCTCTGTCTCTGAGGTTTGTTAAATATCACAGCTACACAAATACTGTAATAAAAGTATTTAAAAATTCTCTTAAAATTTACAATGAATTCTGTTTAAAAAGAAAAATGAACCCCTTAATCAAGTAAAAAGATTGTTCCAAGTTACACAAATACATTTGTCTTGATGTAGATCTTGCCATTACGGATGAAGGAAAACATCCAAGACACAATGTAGACAAACAGAATCAGTAACTGTCCAGTCCGGCAGCTGCTGGGTGCAGATCAATGCCTCCAAAATCTGTCCTCAGGATGTCAGTGTTCAGTAAGGCTAAATATAGCCCAAACACGTATCTTTAGATATATGAGGCTTTTAGTTCCAATAAAACCCATGAGGTTTTCCAAATCACACAAAAATCGAAGTTTAACAAAACTAAATTTAAAAATAAAGTGTCTTAGGTGTATCCTAGTGTAATTGTTAGTTACCCCGTTTTAGAAGTCCGTTTTGTTTCCTGTACACTCTGTTGGAAGACAGTTTTTCATTACTTTCTATAATTGTGTGTGGTAAAATAACTAGGAACTGGGTGTCCTTTTTCCATACTAACTTTTCAAGAATGTTCTTGTAGCAAGCATCTTTAGAAGATCATGTCTCCCACAAGAGCAAAAGGCCAACTTGCCTGCAGCCCATCGTAAAGCGTGTGTGTTGATAATCTCAGGATTTCTGTCCTCATGTGCAGTCCATTATATGTTCAGTGGTCACTTGTTCTCTTTACATTGCCCTGTGGAAATTAGGGACTCAGGGATCAGTGTGAAATCACCCTGATACCCTCTGTGTGGTGCTTGTATTGTGGTTTAACTCTTTGCTCCTGGCCCAGGAGCCTGTGTCTTCTGTGAGCAACTATGAGCCTGTCGCAGTATACTTCACTAGCTTGTAAAACATCAGACCCTTCACATTTATTGATGGGTCCCTCAATGAACATGAATGCTGATAGAAACTGGGCTTTTTAGAAGAGGGTGAGGAGCTAGATGTAATATTAGATCTCCTAAACTATTCATCCTGAGTAAAATTTTGCAGGTTTGACCAACACAGAGATATATATTTACATTGAATGTAAGGAAGGAAATCAATGGGAACTATGAGTAGAAACCAGTTTTATTACTAAAACTTTGCTAGTGTACTTGAAATATGAGGACACCATATGCTCTTACTTCCAATAGAATCCTCATTTCCATCGCAGACCTCTTCTTCTACCCGGCCTTTACTGTTCACACCTCCATCAGCGCCCTGGTCACGGCCACTCAGTTCATCAGCATCTAAGATGTTTCAGCTCTAATCACCTTTGGAGCCTTTGCCAACATCACCTGTCACGCTCTGTTTCTAGAGCACTCTAGCTTGATTTTTAGCCTGTTCCTCCAATTGTTCTAACCTCTGCCCTCATCCAAGTCTGCCTCCACATTTTCAGGAAAAGTTATAGTAACAGCTCAACAATTTGGTATCAGTTTTCTATGCCTATTTTTCATTACCATAAAAAGTATCTGAGGCAGACCAACACTATAAAGAGGTTTAGAGTTAGCTCATAGTTTAGGAAGCTGACAGTGGAAGCAACGCGGCGCTGACTCTGCTGAGGGCCCCAGGGTAGATGGTGAGAGCTTGTGTGGGGTTAAGATACATAGAAAACAGGAAGTCAGGGATCTTGGTGAGGACAGTCTTGCTCTTTTTTTACAATCCTTTCTCAAAACTAACTCAGGATCCCGTGAGAACTGGCTTAACCTTTTCCTAGGGAAGTGCCTCTAGTATCTCAGATCTGCCAGTTGACTCTCTTCAGGGAATCCCAGTTCATTCTTTTAAAGGGCCCAACCCCACTAACATCACCACTCTGAAGACCCAGCCTCCAACTCAGGAACCCTTGAGGGACAGACCAACCCAAGTTGTCAGTTTCTCTGTGGATCTTTCCACTTAGCCAGAGGCATTATTCCAGGTGCAGCAAACTGTATTAGCAAATACACAGGCTCTGTCTTAGCTTGTGATAAGAAAATCTTAGGTGATTATTATTCATAAGGATACCAGCCAGTGAGCTGAATTTGAACTGAATGCCTTTAAGGTCAAAACGGTACCCATCTTCTGCTGAAGTCTGAGTTTTTTGGAACCTCTGTAGGTAACACACGTCTCTTCCCATCCTGCTTCCCTGAACTAGGTGATATGGTTAACCTCACAGTATGTGGCGTTAGGGAGAAATGGGAGTGAGCTGGGTGACTCGCATAATATTTGCCGTGGGCTCACTCATCAGCAGGCCGTGCTCCCTACTCGGTGCCGCCTGTTACCCCGGAATTTCCCACAGTCACTAGATCAACAGATTCTGCCCAGCCCCACCCTATCTTCAGGTCAGGTGGCAATGTAGTCTGAAAAGAAGTGACAGTGAAGCAAGAATCTTAGCGGGGCAGCACATCAAAATGCTTGTGAGAGAAGCCTGGAACTGCTTCCTCCCTCCCCACATCGGGAAAGACCTCGCCTTGGTCCTTCCCGGACTGGGCCCATCATTTACCCCCCACTGGACACAGGGGGTGGCGTTCTTTAGCTCAGAGAAACGTGAGGTTTGCCTGAGTGGGAAGCAGCAGATGTTCTTCCTCTTCAACGCCTGGGTTGTTCACAGTAAGCGAGGTAAGATACTCTCGAAAGGATGCACACGAACAAAGACTGGTATCATCTGGAAAAGCGGGCAACTATTTCTTCCTGCCAGGAGCAGAAAAGTGGTATTACCTCTCATTGGCTGAAAAATGGCCAAGGAGGGCCTCTAGGGTTCCCTTCCTCCTCTTTCCCATTTGAGGAAGAACGGACCTGGTTCTGGACAGACATTTCTTGCAGTCTTGTTGCCTTCCTCTCTCTTCAAAGTGCACACTGTGGGTAACTACTTTCCAGGAAGAAATTTGCATGAAAAGCAGCCAAGTAGTTGCCAAGAGAAGCTCATTAGCTCCAGAACTGGAAATAGTCTGTATAGAATCTTCTTGTTGCTGATGCAACTTACTTAGGAATTTCTTGTATGTTTTCACAAGAAGTTCCCTGTGCAGTGGATAACATTTATTTTTTCAAACTTGAGGTAAAGGGAGAAGAGGCCAGAAGTACAGTGCATTGGATTTGACCTGGAAACCAGGCAGGAAACCTCCACATGTGGCCCATCTTGAAAAATTACCGGAAAAAGAAGGATAACTGTCAAAGTTGCAGATTCCTGAAAATAACCTTATATCTAGCGATTAAAATAGCAGGACTGTGTCACAGGAGTCTGCATTTTAAACAAATTCTCTAAGACTTTCACTGATTTTCAATCCTGGGAACCTATCTCAGTCACTCCCAAAGGACTGGCAAACTTTGCTAACTGCTGACATTTCTCTATATAGATTGCTAGAAAAGCATGCCAATCCCTAGTCCTCTGCTTCCTGGCCACAGGTACATTTAGGGAGGCAGGGGAACATCAAGTTTCCTAGAATCCTTTCCAGTTTGCTTATTCCAATCTCTACTAGGTTTACAAGGATACCGCAATGATAAGTATATTGAGGCTAGAGTAGAAGATCTAGATAAACCCTAAAAGGTCGGAGCACACACCACAGGGCTCCTTTTGGTAATGAAGGTAAAGGATTCTCACCAAGAGTCTGTGCCAGGGAAGAGCAGCTGAGCCACAGGCTGGAATTACTTTCCTCTCCTCATTCTTAATGTTCAAATATAGTGGGAAATAATTAATTAGGGGAAACAAATCAAGGAATTTAATTAGGGTTGAAGATAGTTTTCTAGGTGTGAGGAGATAAGGAAGGAAAAACAATTTTCAACTCCATAAGACACCCATCAGCACAAAGAACGAAGATACTTTGTAACTCCAAAATCACACAACTGTTAAATAATGCCATCTTCCCGAAAAAGTCACCCCAGAATCTTCATTCTTCTGTCACATATACTGCATGACTCATCCAAACCCTTCCTCTTTTCCATCATTTTTCGTGGAGGACATGAGCAGAAGCTACACATAGCATCAGCCGCTCTCCCTGCTTTGCAGGCTGTCGCAGGGCTTTGAGAATTACCTGAAGTTTATAACATCTTAGTTCTTGTTGTGGTCAGTCAGTTACAGCTGGTTTCTGTTACTTGCCATGCAGAACTGTGAAGAAGAGACCAACAGATTTCCTGAACATCTTGGGAAGATCTGCCTACCTCAGAAAATGTTGTGGCCCGCTGTGGGAGGCACGTCTTATCTTATTTATGAGCTATATCAGTATGTAATTTTCTCAGGTAAATTCAACAGAAGAATAAGGATATAGCTGATGTAGCATATATGTATATGAAATATATTACATATATATCAAAAGAATGTGTGTGGAAGTACGGGGGAGACTTTCTATTATTACTGATGTCTCTGAAAGATTAACAGAAATACTACTTATGATGTGTCTCAGTCACCTTGGATTGCTCTCCTGTCATCAAATACCAAACACCAGTGTCCTACAAAACACACATTTATTGCTCACAGTGGTGGAGGCCTGGAAGCCCAAACTCAAGTATGGACAGATTCAGATCTTGATGACGCTCTCTTCCTGATTTGCAGATGGCCGCCATCTTGATGTATCCCCACGTGGTACAGAGGAAGCCCTCGTCTCTCCTTGTTATGAGGACACGGTTCCCACCTTGGAGGCTCTACCTACACGTCTTCAGCTGCCCTCCCACACTGGAGGGTACGGCTTCAACACGTGGTCTTTAGAGGGATAAAAGATTTGATTCGGTTTTCGGTTCCTAGTAAGGTCTCTAGATCTCAGAATTTGGCTCAGAAAAGATGGTTAACATATTATTAGAATCCTTTCGCTGCTATAACAAACTACCACAAATCTAGAAGCTTAACACAGAATTCATTTTTTTTCTCTGCAGTTCTGGTGGTCAGAAAACCCTAAAATCAAGGTCTCAGTAGTCCTACTTTCCTTTTGGAGAATCTAGAAGGTAATCCACTTCCTTCCCTTTTCCATGCTGAGGACGTCAGTATTTCTTGGCTCGTGTGGTCTTTCCCCACTGTTCTAATCTCTGCTTCCCTGACCTCCGCGCTCCCTCTTCCTTCTGCTAAGGAGCCTTGTGACAAAATTAAGTCCATTTGGAAAACTCGGGATACTCTTCTCATGTGAATACCCTTGACTTATTCACATTTGTACAGTCCCTTTAGCATTTAAGGTGACACAGTCACAGGCTTTGGAGATTAGGGTGTGGGACAGTTGTCAAGGAATCGTCCCATCTGCCACAGCACATGTAATGTCACACATGTAGGAGGAATAAAGAGACACAGCAAAGCTCAGCGTTCCTTAACAGTTCAGTCTACTACACCATTTTGTTTGTCATTTGAGAAAGCCTTAGCTTGACTAAAATCAGCTTATCTGGAATCAGACTGGAGAACCCAGCATTATAGCACATCAGAAATAAATCTGCGTTTCAGGTTTGGAAACTGCGGTCCAGCATTTCTGAAATGTTGACTTGTCCTTTCACCAGGCGAGCAATGAAAGTAATAGAGCAAAAAGAAGGAAGAAGGACAAACAGTTCAGCGAACTGAATCGTGTTATTCTGAAGGACGCAACACAAAAACACACCCAGGACGGGCCAGTTTTCAATCGCTTGGAATCATAGCATGGAGCACACTAGGGGCTCCTTTATTTTACTGAGTTTGGCTTCTGTGTGTGAGACAATAGAAGGAGGGGTTAGGAGCCGTGGCTTAAATTCTCGATAATATTATTGTGGGACATAAGTAAGCTATTTTAACTAAAACACAGTCCATGTAAGAAAACGTACTATTTATATTTTTATGCACACATTGCTGAAATGGATCATAAGGTTCTTGTTTGGTGAGTGTGTATTTATTGTGTGTCAGGCTTGGTAATTATGTTCTTTACAAATGTTACCTCATTTAATTTCCAGACTTGCTTTGCTTTCACAGGAAGAAAAGGATATTCAGAGAGGTTTGGGAATTTGTCTTCAGCAGGGCCAAGGAGCAGCAGTTCGATGAGTATCATTCTCCTTCATCGTATTTTCTCACCTGAAGAATGCTTAAAACTTATGCAGTCAGACAGGCATATAAAAAAGGTCACACTTCAAATGTGCATTAAATTGCACTGTCTACAACATTGTTCCATATATGTGAAAATCATCTGATGCTTATCTAAAACAGCACACAAAGTATAAGAGCTAGTATGTACATGTTTATTTGCAGAGAAGAGGAGATGAAAGTTTAAGGCATTGATGTGGGTTCCTGGAGTTTACATAGCTATCACATTAGCTATCAAGTTAGCCTGATTTCTTTCCACCCCATAAGACATTGTAACAAGCAAACATCCAGATCCAAAGGCACAGAAAAAGAAATGTAGAAGGAAAGAGGTCTGGGTTTTGAGTCAGTCCTTGTGGCGGGTCACTGAGTCCATCACTGACCCTTACCGTGCCAGTCTCTCACTGCCCTGGGCATTAGGTACTAACCTTCAAAATACACAAAACTGTTTTTGCCTGACAGGAGAAAGGAGATAATGTGCACAACAAGATTCAGTATGAAACAATATTTGTTCCAGGAGGAAGATTCCAATGCTGTTCAGTTGAAATGCACCCGTCCCCCCAAAGAACTTACCTGTAAATAACTCTGCAGAGTACAAAGTACAAGACGTCTTAGTCCTTTCCTAGCTCCTGGGCCATAACCCCGAACACAGAAAACTTGAAGGAGGAGAGCTTTATTTTTGTCCATGTGTTCCGTCCAAAGTGCACTGACTCCAGGGCAGGCAGCATGCAGACTGGAGGCAGAGTAGGGAGGAGCCCGAAGGGGATTTACCCTTTCCAATCCTGGCCCCTAGGGAGAAGCCTCTTTACAGGTGTGTTTAACAGAGCATGCAGACTCTGGCTGACTCTTTGGCCCCTTGGCGAAACATTAGAGCTCTTGGCTTACTCTGTGACTAACTTTCTAGAATCTATGGCAGAGTGTGTAGTCCTTAGGCAAAGCTTCCTGTAGGCCATTTCATTTGATCCTCACAGTGCCTTACCTGAGGAAGGTGGGTAAGGCAGTTCCTGCCATCACAATGTGAAGTCCCGGGTTCAGTCAAGTGATGGGCAGCCAAACACTAAGCGGGGGTGAACAGAGCCTCTTACTGTATTTCAGCTCTTTATGCATTTGCTGCCAGTGAACATATTTCATTTCTACAAAGCACACAAAAGGGATTCACTCATTATCTGTTGATTCCAAAAAATAATAATCAAAAGTCATATTAGATCACAATTTCTGAGTATTTAATGTGCATCCACTCACTGCTTCCAGCACCACATTTGCATTCAAACATTTGTAGCCCACAGCTGACCTGATAGTAGGTAGAATTTTTAATTTTCTTCCACTGAGCTACATTCTCAGCCCAGGAACCCACCTGGATGCACCTTAGCTGATGAAGAATAGTGAATATTAAAATCTTAGACAAGGAGTAATGATAAAATAAAGACTGCTTTTCAGAAATCCTGGAGAATTTCAAGATTCCTATCAAATTAGAGAGAAATATACATTTATACTCTTAACCAGGTAGTCAATAGAATATTAGAATATACTTACTTCTTATTTCATGTGTCTCATTTTATTTTACAACTGAGAAAACTGTGGTTCAAAGAAATTAATCAACTTTCCCAACACCGTGTCACTGTACAATGGTGAAAACCAAGCAGCCTGAGGAAACTATAAAATCAGCCACTGCTTTCTACTGTTTCCACAGCTAACTTTGTTCTTTTGCTCATGATAAGGTAAAAGGAGAAGTAACCCAATCAGAAACCCCCATTTCCTCCCATTTCCTTGTGTATCTCTAGCTGCCCAGTATGTGATGGAGCTAGAGTATAAAAGGAGAATACTTTAACACAACACGCACCTGGGGCTCTTGTGAGTTACGGGCTGCTTTTGAACTAGACACATAGAGTTCAAATGTCAGCTTCTGGCCATAAGAAGGGAGACTATACAATATATTTTGTTTAATTTGATGAAAATCTTAACATCTTCCAGAATTTTTGAGAGCAACAATTAATTATGAGTTTAATTTTTCATGATCCTCAAAAGGTATGGTACATTAAAGAGGTTTCCTAGGCTGGGGATGTACCTCAGGGCTAGAACACATCTCTAACATCCATGAGGCCCTGGGTCTCATCTCTAGCATTACACATAGATAACATACACACACACACCTGCACACACACCTGCACACACACCTGCACACACACATGCTCACACACCTGCACACACACCTGCACACACACCTGCACACACACCTGCTCACACACATGCTCACACAGACAGAAAGGTTTTTGATATAGAATGTGCAGCTGTGAGGCTTTTAAGTACCTAGCAGTGCCCAAAGTAAATAAATCATTGATGTCATCTTGGTGAATGTACCCTCATAAAAATTTGATAATTTCTCCCAGGCAAGTGAAAGTTTGAACTAAGAACAGTTTGTTTTTATATGAATCAGCTTAAGTCTACGAGGGTAACATTACAGCTGTGTTTTAGTTACTTTTCTCGTCGCTAGGACAACATACCCAGCACCCGAAGTTGAAGGAGAAAGGGTTTCTTTAGCTCACAGGTTGTGGAGGTTTCAGTCCGTGATCAGTTGGCTCCAAGGGAGGGTGGCCTCAGAGAGAAGAGCAACACATTGTGGGCAGAGGGCAGCAAGAGCAACAAGAAGGGAGAGAGGGACACGGTCCTTTCCATCCCTTATGCTGTGTGCAGGCTCCCGCCCTAGGGCCTGTAGCACTCACAGCCTTGATCTCAGCATGGGACCATGGATCAATCTCAAGCCCTATATTCACCCACCTCTGAAGGGCCCACCCCTCCTGACTGCATGAGGCTTTAGAGGGCACATGTGGACACAAATCATACCGAGTTCCATCTAGTCTTCCTAAGTTTTTCTTAGAAATTATGCATAGTTTTAATCCATATGCTATGAGTATAGAAACAGATATAGATGCCTAGTTGCTTTAACTTAATGCTTTTAGTCATTATACATCAATACTAGCATCATCCTTATTTGCTTTTTACTTCTTTCCGTTTACATATAGATGTGTTGACTCTGTGAGTAAACATATATATATATGTGTAATATATGCATATATATATATATATATAACTAATTTTTGTTGTCAAAACTCTAGTGGCAAGGAAACATTGAAATAATTTGATGTAGAACAAGTACAATAAAGTTTATGACAGGAGGTGCAATTATTGTGTATCTGTGCAATATGAGAACCGGAAGCTTCACGCAGAAATGAAATTGGTCTGTGAACTATACGGATTAAAGGGAACAGGAATCGAAAGCAAATCATTGTATAACAAATTATTGAAATGAAAGAAGTTGCTCCACAAAATTGTTCACAACTGAAGTCTCAACTCTATTACAGGAAAAGGGGAAGCATACCAGCAGAGCTTTGAAAAATGCGCACCCCGGAGTGAGAGTACCTCACAAAATACTCTTCTGTATCCTTCATCTACGATTTGTTACTATCACATTGACTGGAAAAATCCTTAAAAACAATGGTCATAATACTCTTAGTATTTAATTTACCCAATTAATTTATTTTTATTAGTTGAAAATGAGTCTTTTTCAGCCAATATTTCTGAAACATACATGTTGCCTTGTATGTACTTGTTCTCTGCTTATTCGACTGATCTTCAAATTCTTAGTGCTGACTTTAGGGCTGACTGAGCAGTGCACTAACCTCTTCCATTTTTCTTCATCGATTCTTCTCAACTTGGGGCACACAGGTAAGAAAGCTTGCTTCCAAGAATACAGCATAACCTATGACAGGCGCTTCCGTGACCTTACTTCTGTGCTCCTTTGTCGGAGGTGGAGGCTCTGGGCGGGGCATCTGTGGGAGCATGGCTGGCAGGAGCCCCTCTGTCCATGAAGGTTATGTTTTTTGTGGTATCATGTAGGTCAAATGAAAGTTAGCAGTGATTTAGTGAGCTGAACTTGATTTAAATGCAGAGTTAATACAAGATAATCAGAAAACAAAATAATACAAATCATTTAACAGAATATGTGTGGGGCAAAAGAACAGTTACCCCACAGAGTTATCAGAGAAAAGGAGGGCTGAGAGCGGGGCTTTGAGCTAGAAAGAAGGGAGGACACACCTGCCAGCGAGCAGGAGAAAGCAGCAGGAGGAGCTTGGGCTGCTCTCTGGCCAAGCGGAGCTCCCGTCATGCATCCCCGCAGGGCCGTTTTCTCTGTCTCTGTACGTAAGGGTGGAGGGCAGCACAGCTCACAGTCCCCAAGACACCGCGGGCGAGAGAGTGCCGACAGAGGCTTTGTGAAAACGCGTGTCTTTAACGTGTTAAAAATTATCGCCTCTTTATACAATCAAAAGATATAGCAGGCTGCAACATAAATAGTAAAAGGGTTGATCCCTCAAGCCATTAAATGATACTATATCAACCTTTACCTACCGGTGGGTTGTGCTGACACCATTGTGTACCTTTCCAGATGTGTGTTCCTCTAATGCAAGAGCGATTCCACTTGTGCCTCTTTTGTTTATCTAACTATGTACCTGTCTTATCATTGTGTATCTTAGCTTCCTCACACTTTCTCTATGCTTTTGAATTTATTTACTTTATTAGCCCATGTTTGCAGTATGTTGCATTTATTGTGGTCAGTTGGGACACTCACACAAAAACATCCTAATTTCTTCTCATCCCCTTTCCCTCCCACCACCCCTCCCTGCTGCCTCCCACTCTGGGCCCCCTCTCCCATTTGCAAAAGCTCTATTTCCTTTTCCTCAGTTCTCTTTCTAGCCCTTTTCATTCTCCCTCCTCCTCCCTGCACCACCCCTCCGTCTTTTGCTCCCCTTCCCATATGAGAAAGACCTCCCTCCTTCTTATTACTGACTTTTTATTTTATTCCTTATTTATGTTTCAGATTTCTCATGTAAGAGAAACCATGCAATATTTACACGTGTGCACCTTACTTATTTAACTTAACATTATGGTATAAATGTACATCCATTTTCCTAAAAATGCCTAAGTGCATCCTTTTTTATGGCAGAGTAGTACTCCATTGTGTATAAACACCATATTTTCTTTATCTGTTCATTTGTTGATGGGCATATGGGCTGTTTCCAGGATTTAGCTGTTATGATCTGGGCTGATATAACATAAGTGTTTATATATCACTGTAACCTGATGAGTTTAACTCTTTTGGGAAAATACCTAGAAGGGGAATAGCTGGGTCAAAAGGAATTTCTATTTTTAGTTTCTTGAGGAATCTCCATATAGATTTCCACAGTGGCCCTGTGAGGTTTCATTTCCACCAGCAATGGAGAAGGATTCCATCTTTACTGCATTTGCTGTTGTTTCATTTCCCGAGGATCACCATTCATTCTGGGGTAAGGTAGCACCTCAGCATTACGGTACTTTGTGTTTCTCTAATGGGCAGCGATGTTGAACCCTTTTTCATGTGTTTATTTGCCAACTATACTTTTGAGAAATGTCTACTCATGCCTGTTGCCCATTGTTTTTTACTGGGTTTTTATTTTTTGAGGGGTTAATTTTTTTGAGCTTTTATTATGACTCTTCATAGTTGTATCTTATGCCACTTCCATGGCTTGTAAAATAAAGCTGTTTTTTCTTTGTACCGGTAACGGAACTCAGGACCTTGAGCTTGCCAGGCAGGCGGCTGTGCCACTAAGCTCTATCCTGGCCCAAAGCTTAATATTAAATAATGACTTGATATTTTTAACAGTTGTATAAAAGGTAGATAAAGGTAAACGTGAAGTAATCACATATGTTAATAGCTGTATAAAGAGTGGCGGTCCATTCCACGAAAGATCATTTAATCACAATATCATGCTGGAAAGATTTTGGATCCTTATTGTGCTACGTCCTCAACTCTGTATGAACTGACCCTTCTGCAGGCCTCCAGATGCTGGTGGTGCAGTTGTATCGTTTGGACCTTCTCTCCACCCATGCTGAGGCTGGGTTCCTAGTGAACTGTTCACACACAGGCGTCCCATCCTCGCGTTGAAGTTACCTGGAAGCTGATGGCCTTGGCGTGGCCGGGAGGGTCCCTGCTCTAGGGGCGGGTCAGTTTTGACTCATGCTTGCGCCTACCCTGCTCCAGGCGCTCAGGGCGCCTTTCTGCCTGCGAGATGCCACCCGAGGTCAAGTAATCCAGCCGAGCCGTTTACCGGGCCTTTGCAGCTCCGCAGTGACCGCTGAGAAGCAGCGGCAGAGCGCAGCTGTCTGAAGTTCGAACTTCCCGGCCTAGGCTGCTGCTGTGAGGTAGACTCCGGTGACCCTGGACTCCGGCCCAGCATAGTGCCGGCTTCCCGCCGGCCGAGGCTCCCGCAGGGTGAGGGCTGAGGTGCTGGAGCGGGGCTCAGCTTTCAGCTGCCACCTAGCCGTGTGGAGCCGCTGCAGAGCGAACGCTGCTCCGGCGAGCACAGCACAGGCTGCTGACCACCCGGGACCCGCGCGCACACGCTCGTGCACAAAGCTCACACGCACACACGCGCGGGCACACATACGCACACAAGCTCACGCGCGCGCGCACTCACACAACACGCGGGCGCACACACAGGTATACACGAGCTCATGCACGCGCGCGCGCACCAGCACATTCCTCCAGATTTTGCTGTTCCAAGGCAGTCCCCGGGTGCGTATACTGAGGGCAGACCCCGGATGCATATATTAAGGGCAGACCCCAGTTGCGTATACTGAGGGCAGACTCTTGGGCGTGTGTATTAAAGGCAGTCCCCGGGTGCGTATATCGAGGGCAGACCCCGGGGTGAGTGTACTGCGGTCACAGCAGCTGCCCCTCCAGAGCGAACCTGCAGCTCCGGGTACCGCACGCGCCCCCGGCTCAGACGTCGGCCTGGTCCCCGGCCCTGGGTTCAGGTTGGGGCGGGCACCGAGTTCCCTCCTCTGCTGCTGATTGGCTGCGAATGGGACCGCGGCGCCCGGCCCCCGCGGCTCGCCTCTCCATTGGCCGGGCAAGGTGTCCTTCAGGGCGGGCCGCGCCGCGCCGGGACCCGTGTCCTTCGCTCGCGGTTGCCGCTGCAGCCGGCGCGCGGTCCCCTCCGCTCGCCCGGTGGACGCTGCTCGGTCCGGCGGACACCATGGTGAGCGCGGCGGCGGCCGGGCGGCCGGGCGGCCGGGCTGAGGTCGAGGACCCGGCGGCGCTGCGCTGTGGGAGCTGGGTGCGCAGCGGGGCGGCGCTGCCTCGGCGCCCTACCGGGTCCGCTGGGCGGCGCCCGGGCCCGAGACCCCCGAGGCCGACCGGGCCCCGGTGTGGTGCGGCGCGGTGCGCAGGTGACGGCGTGGGCCGGGCCCGGCCGGAAGGGGGCGCGGGGGTCTCGGGGTGCGGGGGTCTCGGGTCGCGGGGACCTCGGGTCGCGGGGATCTCGGGGTGCGGGGGTCTCGGGGTGCTGGGACCTCGGGGAGAGGGGCCCCGAGGCTGGGCGGGTCCTGACGCCCCTCTCTGCCCCGCAGTACGGGTTCGTGAACCACGCCCTGGAGCTGCTGGTGATCCGCAATTACGGCCCCGAGGTGTGGGAGGACATCAAGTAAGTGGCCGCGCCCCCGCGGGTCACGGCCTGCTCTGGAGCGTGGGAACCGCGCGGGGCCCGCGCTCCCAGCTCCCAGCCTGCTGACCGAGCCTCGGGCCACGGGGCGGGGCGGCCGCAGCTGCCGGCCTAGGGAGGCATCTTCCCTCTTGGAAAATACTAGGAGATAGGAGTGCTTTCTCCTTAAATTCCCCCAATTCCTCCTTTCCTCCTCCATCATTCGACTATTTAGAATTTTTTCTTTTTCAACCGGGATGCAGGCAACCAGAGCAACCCAATTTCTGTCTAGAGCTTTGGCCAGGACTCAAGGTGTGAACTGGGATCCCATGCCCACCTGTGCGTTGAAGCTCCGAAACAACGCATCCTGTGGGTGTGAACCTCTGTGGGGCTTTTGACCTCGGCATTTAACCTGCTGTGTCTCTAGCTTCCCGATAGCTGATTCCGGACCGTATTTATAGATTGTTATCCCAAGGGAGGTAGGCGGAGGAGAGGGCCACCTGGGTGGACAGATGGAAATGCCTGTAGTACGCATATTGTGATTGCATTTCGTTATCTTAAGTAGTGTTTATTCCTTACTCTTTTTTTCTAAGCACACAGCTGTTAGCAGCCATCAGGTCTAACAGGCCGCCTTATACAGGCACAGGACCGGGATGATTCTTACAGTTATCTGCTGCCATGGGAATGACCCTGATCTTGAGCTTATAGTTTATAAGCTCAAGAACATCTCCTCGATCTGTAGTATTACTTCTTCCATGTTCCATAAATTATTTATGCTACCTCCAGGGCACATCCACCTATTGCAAAGAGAAGTCAATATTTGTCAATTATGTGCTTATGTATTAAAGGTTACACTGAGATTTGAAAT
Source organism: Dinomys branickii (assembly GCA_004027595.1). Lineage (NCBI taxonomy): Eukaryota > Metazoa > Chordata > Mammalia > Rodentia > Dinomyidae > Dinomys > Dinomys branickii. Next base: position 174,729 of record PVLD010000793.1, read on the forward strand.
TTTGCACCTGATCAGTAACTTCATAATTTTTAGTTCGCTTGGTAGGCAAGCACAGAAAAGGCACACACCAAGAACATGGTTTTAAACGGTCATTCAAGTCTGGGCTTCTTTTTAAACCACTTCCTTTGTGAATTTATGTACGTAGCCCCCAGAGGATGTTTTCTCTTCTGTAAAATTCTCAAATCTCCTGGTGAATGTACAATGACAGTTACAATGTTTGGAATTTAAAGAGCACGGTGAAAGTGACTGCTAAAGGTCATTATGTAATTTAAGCAGGTTTAGCCTGTGTGTCCTACCCATTGTCAGTGTGAATAGTCGTTAAATACAGAGATGAAAAATGTATTTCACAAGTATGCCAGAAAAGATTCTACAAATTAATTCATCAGAAAGTTAGTTCATATTGGCCTTATATTCCCATAGGAGATCAAAAACTAAAACTACACACATTTCATTGATAACTGGCAGAAAGAATATTTTCACGTTCTCCTTTAAACAGTTACTAATTTTATTTAGCACCAGTATCTTTCAACTCTAATTTATCTTTAACTTTGAACTCTATTCTGAAGCTGTGAGCTGTTCAAGTTATAATAACTGGAATCATTAATTTTTTTCTAAAAATAAAGTCTTATGAGTATTTAAAAAATAAACTTATGGCGAGGATTATGCTCTTGCAAGTAAAATAATGTCAGTGGATGTAGTGTTAGCCTCATCCACGTGTTCCTGTGCATTCTTTTTTGACTGTAGCAGGTTCCAGCTATCTTGGGTGCAGTTTAGTATCCAGGATGAAGAACCGAGTTTAGGCTCCTGCGTTAGTGGGGTTAAGGCTGCTCACCAGTTCCCTAACTGTGCCCTGGAGAGACCCGAAAACTCCATGCCTGACCCTTTGCTTGCCATAGCCCAGACTCACGGCCTGGGCGGGCAAAGGAGAAAGTGCAGGAGCACAATTAGAAAACGTTGCTGGGATGGTTCCACCCCTCCTGCCCAGGCAGCCTTCCTCTCCGAGGAGCCCTGCGTGAGCGTTGGTCCTGGATACTTTCGATTTTAACTTCTTAGGAGAAACTGAATATGCAAGAAAATATTTTTCTTTGTGTCAGTAAGGATGAGGCCCTTACTATGATCTTCTTCCTTTTTTTTTCTCTGTGAAAAATTATCTAAATGGATGTTTGTAAAATTTTATATAACACTTATCTGGTTTAGTAGGAAATGGCCATCATTCCTGCATGAGAAAGGATACCAAACATTTAATGACAAATAAAATCTGAAGTAACAGATTCCAGACAGAAAATTCTTAATGGATAGGAGTCAAAATGCTTCACTGTAAACTCAGTATCCACTTACACTCTCACCAACATATAACCATTCAAAACTGCTTTAAATTGCTCTTTTGAAGAAAAGGAAGAACTGTCTGCACCACCAGCCAGTGAACTTGCTCTTAATGGGCCGGACAGCAAGTGTTTTTAGGTGCTGTGGACTAAGTCACAATTGAGGTTATCATATAGGATCTGTGCAACTGTTTCAGTGCAATGTGACCGGAAGGAAAATAATGTGCAGTGGGTTGGGCTTGTCCCATTGGCTGAAGTTTTCCTACCTCTGATGCGTGCAGTAACAGATGAGAAAAAGCAAAAGAAAACTTTTAAACCTTCTTCGAATCTTATTTTGCAGATTTCCTTTCAGTTTTTAGATGGTACCTTGAAACAGTCTAGAGATGGACTTAAAAATTTGGAAAATCTCATAAAAAGTACTAAAAAACAAGGACTGAGATTCAGCACCAGCAAGCTTAGCATGTACACGGCCCTGGGTTTAATTCTCAACAAAGCAAAAGACACAGCACAGAAAACCTGAACTGAACAAACAAATAAAACTGAAAACTGTAATTAGTTGCCTACAATTGAACAGGCCAGGGAACATCTTTTTCAACTCTAAAGTGCTACACTGAGTATTGATTGGCCCTTTCTGTTTTACTGAAAGTGCTGAGGTAAACAGTTGCATCAGAATTTTGGCATGCGATATATAAATTTCATAATAATGTAATTATCGTTTTAGTGACAAATACAGCAGTTAGTTCCTCTGGAAAGCTGACAGTCTTCAGTTTTGTAAAGAATACATATTTGCTTGGTAGAGGATTTTCTGGTTTACTTACAATAGGCTGTATTTTTTCATTCATAGGTCTATTCTTTCATTTATTGTTAAGCTTATCTTTAATGGGCATAATTTAATGTTTGAGCACCAGTCATAGAAAAGCAAATGATGTAATCCTTGGCTTTAGAACATGTAGAGCTACCATAATACTTTTAATGTTACTAATTTTTTTCATTTTGGTCCTGGGAATTGAATTCAGGGCCTCACCTTACTAATTTTTTTAACTTTCCTGTCTGTAACTCAAAAATGGAGACATGTTGACTGTTGAGAAGTATATACTGCTTTTCCAGTTTTGAAATCAGTGTATCAAGTTGGTTTTGATAATCATGAGTTAAACCTGATGGAAATACGTGGACACTTTATGGTAAACCCATTACGTGCTTTTAGGTTGATAAACTTTTCAAATCTCAGCTGTGTGAGGAAGAAGATAGTGCCTACCTTGTGGGCTTGTTGCAGTACACTGAATAATGCTGGCAAAACCTTTAACACTGTTCTTAAAAAGCTGCTCAATTCAGCTACTATTTTTCATTTTACTTTAGAATGAGAGGATTTCAGCTTTCCTCTTTCCCTTAGCTTTTCTCAGTAGTAGTGTCTTGAAGCTGAGGGTAGGTAAAAGGCAGAGTGCTGGCCTAACATGCACGACCCCAGGGCTTCCCTCCCAGCACCAGAAAATGTCGTCCCTTGTGATCTACATAGGACATCAGTCTAAATGTTTTCTGGCCATGCTGTCATTGTAGAATTTGTAACAACTTCACTGTTGTTGGCAATTACTCTTTCCCCTTTATGCATGCTATGCAACTAGTGCCACTACTTTTTTTAAATAACAGCTTTATTGGAGTAAAATGAGCCTATCATACAATTTGCAAATGTAAAGTTCATGACAGAGTTGTACCACCACGACTACAATCAAATTTAGCTCTTTTTTGTCCCCCGCCCCCCATGTCTGACTTGTCCCCTTCCTCTCCGTCCTGCAGACTGTGGCAAACATTATTCCCATCACACTGGTTTCCTGCTGAGTTTCTACTTCATCATTGGTCTTACATTATATTTTTCATACTCTTCCCTGCCCTCAGTGCTTAGTTATTGTCTTAGAAAATTCCATGCGTGTTCTTAATGTTCATTTTATCAAAACAGATCAAAGTAAACAAAGGGTGCACATCTGCCCTTGGTTTGTAAGATTCTCTTATTTGTGAAGGTGTAGGTTTGCATATATCTCTGTATCTGTGCTCAGGAACAAACCCACGTAGGTTTGAACTGTTAATAGCACTTTATATTACAAAGCTGTGTAAGATTTTGGAAGTCCTTTGCTCTTTGTAATTTCAGTTGCATGTTATGATACCCATTTAAATTACAAGAGGGCTGCCTAGCTCAATTTTTTAATTTGCAAGGTGTTACTTACAGAATTCCGTACAGAAAGTTGAAGAGTGAGAATTTTGACTCTGTTCTCCTCATGCTAGGCTTAATATTTCCCTTAAAATAGAAATGTGGAGGCTGGGTGGGGGGGAGTAGCTCAGTGGCAGAGGCCGTGCCTAGCATGTGCGAGGCCTGGGATTCAAACCCCAGTTTATCACAAGATGAATATGAAGTAGAATCTAATGTAGTGTATGTTAAAAGTTGAAACCATATATATTTTCATGCTGCAAAATTACCTCAGAATGAATAAACAAATTAATATGCAGATAAAACAATAGATAAAGCAGATCCTTGCTAGGATCAGGCCTTTTCCACAGAACGGTGTGCTAGTTAGCTTAGAAGACAGAGGAGACACTTTATGTTAGCTGGTAGACTCAGTAAGGTTTAGAATAACTCGGGGGTGTGGATATCCACATGTAAACTCCTCAGTTGCCTGCTAGTGAGCCTAGAACTTGAACTGTGCTGTGGAACAAGCGGACCCCTAGGTGAGAAGGCAGGTTAAAACCTTTTGTTTATTGGTTTGTTATTTATGATCTGACACATACCCTCCAAACCAAGGTAGGTATTAAGGTTCTTTATTTCCTTGGTTTTTGAATCTTTGGGAATTAAAAAAAATCAGAGAAGCATATTGTTAATTTGGTGTGTCAGAGAAGTCTTCACACATCACCATGCGTGCTTGAAGAGAAATCAGAAAACCTGTGTTCTGCTGCTTAGTTTACCCAGATGTGGTGATGGCAGATATGTGTACATGCAGCTGCTGGCCTTGCTTCTGCATCCCTTTGCCCCAGAATGAGGGACTCTTGCAAATGTTTCTCTTTAAGATGCTGGAAAGGTATAGTTGGGGGTTGATACTGTGCAGACACCAACAGAAAAATGCACTTATGGAAATGAACGGTAAGCGCTCTAACCAGCCAGACTCAGGCGACAACTTAGAAAAGGCGAGTACTCCCAGCTTTTGCATTCTGTTTTGGCGCCCTGTCCATTGAAGAGGAAACAGTGGAAAATGGTGTCTCTATTCTTTCCACCCAGCAAAACGGAGCCTTGTTCTCTGCAAACTCCGTCAGGAGGTACTGTGGTCAAAGAGGTTTGTGCTTAGATAAAAGGGTAAAATTTTGAAGGTTTCATTGTTCTTCCTTGGGACTAAGATGTTGGTTCTGCTGCAAATCTTACTCTACTCACCACTTGCTGTGGAATCATGAGGAAGTAATTTGTCACCGTGTTGAAACCCACTTCGGCCTATCCTCAGATCACTGAAAAGTTGTGAGTTTTAATCTGCACTGGGGTTGCTTGCAGTATGCAGCCTCATGCGGTGATTTCCAGTTCCTCAACCATCCTGAGAGTTCAGATGTCTCCTGGGATCACCTGTCCCAAAGGGGCTTTTCCTTTAGTCTCTTCTCACACTCCTGAAAACACAGTTCTCAGCTTTGGGACAGTGTAACAGATGTTGCTTCCTAAGTTCGCACTGTGCCGTTGGTGTCGGCCGGCCTCACAGGACCAGCTTTCTCAGCTCTTTCTAGGGAAAGCCTGAGACAGGGGGCCTGTGCTCAGTCCCCTTTGCTGCCGGTCTCTGTGTCTTTCTCTGCCTCTGTCTGTCTCTCTCGCACTCTTCCTCTCCTTTCATAGGGTCTGTCCTGTGAATCTTATATGTATGAATACGCGTCTACAAATGCGTGCCTGTTGTCGTCTTCATTTCTAGGTAGTTGAGGTTGTACATGTGCACCACATACATTCTTTTCTGCAACCAGCATTAATGATTTCAGAATGATGACTTTCTAGCCCTACTTGATAACACAAGATCTTCTGAAATAGGCACTAATTTTCTTCCTATCTGTACTGAAGTCTAATTGAGAAATAAAAATTGTGTATATTTAACACAACATATACATCACACGTTTTGGTGCATGTACACACATGACCAGAACAACAGCATATTCGCCCCCTCTCATGGCCACTCCCATTCTGTTGATGAGAACAGTTAACAGTAGCAGAGTACACATTACGTTTTGTTAACTACAGGCACATTATACAAAATGCACATTCTCTACACCAGTACAGGAAGAAGATATGTTAATGAACAATAACATTTTCTTCTGGTTAGGCTTCCTTTTATGTTGTTTCATGCTAATATATTGGAAGGATTAAGAATGTTGTTGGATTGCCACAGTTACGTATGAAAGACAGTTACTGGATTGGATTCAGGGCAGGAGAGAGTCCTTTAGCGTGTGTCAAAAGGCAGACGTATACAATGCTGTTCAAAGTCAGTGTCATAGAGTGAAGTTTCATAATACTGAAATTAAACTTGAAAACCAAATGGGAACACTCATGTATATTTTGAATGCAGTGTCTCATTTATGCAGGACAGACCCCAGATGGGTTCACAGAATCAGTCCTAAATGCTTCACACTTGTCTCACTTAATCCTCAACCACCACAGAAAGCAGATTCACTTATAATTCTCATTTTACAGAGTAACTGAGGTCCTGAGCCCTTAGAGCCCCACAGCTGTTAGTGATCGGAGCAGAGGCTTGGACGTGGGTAGGCTGGTAGCTATTCTCTTATGCCCCTTCTTCCAGTAAGGACCTGTGCTCATTTCCTTTCCAAGGTAACCAATGTATTAAGACCAGGGGCAGCACACACACCCATTAGTACTGCCCACCTTCGCTTTGCTTCCCGGGAATAGCCTGCACTTGCACAACCTCTCAGGACGGCCATGGGTCAAGCTCATTCTTTGATGTTTGTTGACCCTTTCTTCCTGAGATCAGACTTTATTTATTTGGAGACTGTTTTCAGATGCCTGTATTCAGGCTTTTCCATTTCAAACCACACTTTTTCATACCACCAGGGGAAACTTCTTCACCTAAACACAAGCAGTCCTTGGGGTGGAATTCCTGGAGAATGTACAGTGGCAGGAGCATTGGGCTGTAATACACTTTTTCTATGTTCCCATGTAGCAATTGAGGAATACTATCTGAAGTACAGAATTATAAGAAACATTGCGTGGATATTTCACACAAGTCATAAATAAAGAAATAAATAATGTAAATATTCTTGATTTTGATAAAACCTTTTACACAGTAATGTCTGATTACTTGTTTTTTAGTGTGGAGTTTGGAAATGCTGGGGGAAATATACTTAATGAATTAATTGCTTCATTTTAAAGTATATACTCATTTACTGAACTTGTGTTCAATACCAGGCATTTGAGTTAGGCACCCATGACTAGTTTTAAAGAACAATTCCCTCAAAAAAGTTGTTAGTAGAAATGAAAGATCAGTTTAGGTTGCAACAAATAACAATGTCTAGGACTGCATAGGAAATGAATTGCTGTTGGGAAAATTATTATTTTATATATATACAATTTTTATACAATTACTGTGAGTACAAAAATATAGAAGATCATTATTTCTCATTTTTGTTCAAAGGTACAAATTTAATCATTATTTTAGAGGAGATAAACCTTTTTTGCTTTTGGCTATTCGAATTCACAAATTCTGTCTGCTAATCAACAAAGTTCACATTTACTTTAATTATTGAAATGCTAACAAAAATTCCTACGATTTTGTTGTTGTTCCTTTTTGTTCTGGTTGCTGTTTCCTCTTTGTCTACTCTTCTCTTCCTTTGTCTTCTTCACCTGCGATCCTTCTTTACCAGTCAGATAAGCTGGGCACTCGGGGTCCGAGAAACGGGACAGCCCAGTGACCAGCAGCAGCGGCTATGCGCTGTGCAGATGAGAAGAAGAAACGCCCCGGGTTGGCTTACCATGGCAGGTGAAACTGCAGTGGGTGGTTGAGCCGCTCCTGTTGAATATTGAGTGAGGAGACTGTGGCTTAAGGATGGAGTCCAGTGACTTCTTCTGTGTTTACTTGTTTGGAAAAAAAGAAAGGAAAAATAAGCAGTCCTTTTCACATTATCCAAGTTCATTTAAGCCTTTTTCTTTTTTAAATTTTTAGCTTGTATTAGTAGATGCTTGCAGTACGTGATGACTACTGTCATGGTAGGGAATTGGGACATGTAGACCGCTCAGTTCTTTTTTGTCCTCCTTCCCTCCACCAATCGTTTTATTTTGCCAGCATCCAACTCTTTTATTTAGAAGTCCTTATAAAGTTGGTTGTCATGCCTACAGGTTAACAACCAGAGTAACAGGCCAAAAATCATGTGGAATACATGAAGCAATTATACTAAATCAAGGTACCCTTTTCGATACATTGTTCTGCTGGATTACAGTGTCCCCCCGCTTTTCTCTTTCTGTCTGTCTGTCTCTGTCTCTTCATATTGTCTTTTACTTTGCACTTTCTTTACATATGGAGTTTTTCATCTAAGAGAAACTGTGGAATATTTAAGCTTCCGTGTTTGATTTACTTTCCTAAACATTATGGTCTCAAGGTGCATGTGTTTTCCTACAAAAGATTCAAGTTTGTCCTTTATGGTAGAGTAGTACTCCATTGTGTGTGGATACCACATATGTTGATGGACATACAAGAGATTTCCAAGATTTAGCAATTACAAATAGTGCTGCTATAAACATGAGTACACATACGTTGTTTTGGTGTGATGTCTTTAACTTTTGCATGAATATACCTAGAAAGGAAATAGCTGGGTCAAATGGAATTTTTATTTTTAGCTTTTTGAAGAGTTACCACACTGATTTCCACAGTAGTTGCACTAATCTGCACTCCCACTAACAGTGGGGAAGGTTCCTTTTTCTCCACAGCCCCACTAGCATATGTTGTTGGTTAATTTACTGATGGTAGTCATTCCTCCTGGAGCAAGATGAAATCTCAGTGTTGTTTTAATGTGCATTTCTCAAGTGGCCAGCAATGCTATTGGCATTTGTAGTTTTTTTTTTTTTTTTTTCCTTTGAGACAGGGTTGTGCTATGCATTGCAGGCTGGCCTTGAGCTCACTGTGTAGTTCAGGTTGGCCTCAAACTTAACAGCAGTCCTGTCTCAGCCTCCTGAGTGCTGAGATTACAGTCAGGCACCATCACACCTGGCCTGGCATTTATACTGCTTCACCTGAGAAGAGTCTTTTCATTTCAGATGCCCATTTTTCTGACTGAGTCTTTAAATTCAGGGGTCTTATTTTTTGAGTTCTTTGTATGTCCTAGATAGTATTCCTTTAGGGAATAGCTGGCATTTTTTTCTCCTGTTCTGTAGATTTTCTCTTTACTCTGTTGGTTGTTTCCTTTGTTGTACAGAAGCTTTTTAATTTGATACAATCTCATTTGTTGATTCTTATTATTTCTTGTGCATCTGGGATTTTCTTCAGAAGCTACTTTAAAATAAAACCCTCTCTGCCTTCTAACGTCTTTCACGAGTAGTGCCTTAAGGAGGATACTTAGTGCAGCAGTGTTACTCACTACACAGATAAGGTAACGAGAGGACTGCAAGTCACGTTCCTGGGAAGTAGTGGACAAGCGTGTGCATGTGCAGTTACTCAGGGAACTAAAAATAATGGCAACCCAAAGCAACAGGATGCAGTAACACATATCTGGGTCCATGATGAAACCAGTTCTGTGATTGTCTGAACAGTTGCACTGTTAAACACATTTTAGTTGCGGTCACTTAACAGTATCATAAGGTATTTTTTGACATCTGAAAAGGTATTGAAAAGATAAGAGTGTGTCCAAAGTCTTTCATTTTAAAGAAAATTTCAAATTATTGTTCTCAGAGAAACCTGTGATTTTCTTCACATGGAAACTAAGTGTAATTTAAATAATGGGCACATTACATGATTTCTTTGTGTAATGCAATGATTTAAACAAAGTGGATGTTCACAGTGCAGTTTTTGGGTTTTCTGTTTCTGTTTTAGAGACAGCATCTCCCTAGGTAGCCTAGGCTGGCCTCAAACTCATGATAGTCCTCCTGCCTCTGCCTCCTGAGTGCTGGGATTACAGGAGTGTGCTGCCATGCCCAGCCCACTCAAAATATAATTTTGAAAGGATGAGTGAACCTAGAAAATTTGATCAATGTGTACAGTTGAATTTGGATAACTCAAGCTTAAAAGAAATATACCAAGAAAATAACTCTTCAGTTATTATCAGCTATATCAGTGTATATATTATATAAATGCTATATTCTTTGCTTTTAAGGAAAAGATAAGAAAGTGAGAGTTTGACAAAGTCAGCAATGGGAATCACGACCTATCATGACCTACTGTCTGAATTATGTAACTTATTCATGTAATCTAAATATTAAGTTCTCGCATTCCTTCCGTTGGCTGGCAAATGCACACTTGCTCTGTGACTGCAGGCGGCAGGTGAACACTCAGGAGAGAAAGAGGTGTGTAGTGTGGAGAGGGAAGTTCTCAGAGTTTCCCTCCAAGAGTGACAGCAGGTGTGTGTTACGGTGTGGGACAGATGGCTGCCGTCGTCTCAGTGCTCTGAGGGGCTGTGACACCGGCAGCAGGAAGTCTCATTAAATACAAGTCTGCAGAGCAGTCAGAGAAGGAGTGGTGCTCAGTTCTGAGAGATCAAGGAGGAATCCTCACGACTCAGGTGTTTCTCCCGGCTTCTGTGGCCGCACCGGCTGGCATCAGTTCTTTTGGTTCTGGCTCATTTTGCACTGTATATTTTCCTGCTCAGTTTAGTGTACTGATTCATTCTGCACCGAAGGGCTTCTCATATCTCCAGCCAGCGTTTCCTTTCAGAAGAGAAGCAGGGGAAGAAAGGGCTGCAGAAAGAAGGGAGTTGGTCTTAGGAAGCTGAGGTGACTGGAACCAGATGCCTGTCCTGAAAGTCTCTGCCCAGACCTTTGCTACCCCACGGCGCCCACGGTGACCCGGGGTCCGTGTGTCCCACCGCTCCTCCCCCACCTGGGCTTCTGCCTGTTCTTGGCTCTGCAGAGTTCATCAGTTCATCACCCATTGCAGAAGTTGGTTATACGCATATTACTTTATCTGTTTCACTCACTGAGACCTTAAATGTGTTTACAAAAGAGCGTGAAAGGTAATGGGCATTCACGTATTTGTGGTAAAATTTCTGCAGAAATAGAAGCAAAAGAAAAGAGCAACTCTGTATTTCCAAAGATTTCTAAAATAGTTGTAAAGAATGTTTTAATGAGAAAAACTTTATTAGTATGCGTTTGCAGTACATGACTGCTTGGGAGAGTCAGTGCAGTCACTCAACAGTCTTTAATACTGCGGTGGGATTCACTGTGAAAGCTGTTAAGGAGCGTTCCATTATGTACAACTGTTTAGTTAGTCTTTCAGTCTTCTCCAGGGAGCAAGTTGAAGAGGATCATTGCAGGAAGGAGAGTTTAAATAAGATAAGAGAGGTTATTTTAATAAACAGCAGGGAGAGAGAGAGAGCGCCTTGGCGCCTTGTCTGGGGATTTCTTGGGACGCGGCTGTTCCCCTGTTTACGCAGACTGTGTACTCTGCCTTCATTACACTCATTTAGGGCTTGTTGTGGATTGATGTGCTTTTCACAGAAACTCCATTTGCTAGAAAAACTTATGTGATTTTGTTTATTCAAGATGGAAGAAAGAGAAAAAAGCATGATGAGTGCATGAATTAATTTACATTTCATTAACATTTATGGTTCACATATGTAAATTAAGATTTATGTCTTACTAGTGTATCTTAAACCACAGGCAACAAATTCCAGTCTGCTGACTAGTGTTGTCTTATAGTAAAATTTAAGTGGAAAAATAACAAAGTTCACTCCTAGAAATTCATTCTATTTTTTCAGTTATTCATCAGAATATCCTTCATACTTACATAAGAAGTAAAAGAAACCTCTCTCTACCAAGACTTCAGATATCCACACAATACAATTTCATGCAGTCATGCTGTAGAAATTCATTTATTGACATGAAAAGATAGCCATCAAATACTAAATCAAAACAGATTTTAAAGCAGTATATATAAACCGGTATGTTTAAGCATGTGCAGTTGGAATATAATAATACCAGCGGTTATCTCATCATAGGGGAGTATTACTTTTTCTTTTCAGTTTTTCCTTTTCAGCACTTTGTATATTTTTACAATTAGAAATTAGATTGCATAAAATATATAGTAGCATTTGTCACAGGATAAGTTAAGGTTTGTACATTTTAGGTTTGTATTTTTTGGATATCTCATAATTTTCTATTAAAACAAAGACCTGGAGGTCTTTGAAAAGCTGTAATGTTATTGATTAATAGCTATGCATGTTTGGGAGAAGGGAAGAAAACATACTGAGCATGCAGTCACAGTGTAGCTTTAACTGTTTCAAACATAATTTGTATACATTCTTTCCTCATAATTGTGGAAAATAAGTTATGGCGTTGCTTACTATTACTGTATTATTGATTTTAATTTTAGAAAACAGTTTTAGCATTTATTTGATATGTGTGATTTTCCCAAGTTCATTCAGCTCGTAGATTCTAGGTTCTGAAACTCAGATCCCCATGGTTACCAAAACCATATGTTGTTCTTGTTGTTGATGCTGCTGCTGCTGCTGCTGCTGCTGTTTTGCAGTGCCAGGACTGGAACCTGGGCTTTGCACATGCTAGGGAAGTGCTTTCTCACCGAGTTGCGCCCAGCCCGTGGCTTTTTAAAATGTGCCCTGCTGTGCATTACTGCAGCAAGTAAATGTAAATGGCAATCTCTAGGAACAGTGTGCCTTTAGGAGTAGCTCCACGCTGACATGGTAACATAAGACATGGTACCATTCCTTGAATAGCAGCAGTGACAGCAAGTGACTGTAGCCAGCCTGACACCCACCTAATACAGTGGCAGTGGTCCCTCCTGGCAGCACACAGTGGCTTATATGAATTAGGTTGAGAGCAGTTGATATTCCAGCTGGACATACTTTTGTGAATGTAACACTGGAAAAGATATCTGGAAATTCGTCAGCTCCTGGATCCACCTGGCAGTGTTTTTAAACAATGGCTTCCCCTCCCCTTTGGACATTTGTTTAAGGAAAGTAATCTAAATCTACCAAAATAAATGTATTTATAGAAGCATGATGACGTTTAAAAATGATAACTGTCCTTTCTTCTTACTAATGCTGTGTATATTTTGAGCTACTGTGTTTATTCAGTGAAGGGTGTATTTGGATATTTCATCAGTGCATCTGGCCGCTCATGTTATGTGTAAAACACAACTCTTGATCTGAACCCCAACTCCCATTGAAGAGTCTTTCTGCAGTCAGTTCCTGATGACAGCATCCTTCCACCTGCTCAGACTGAAACCCCTTGCCCTCCTGAGTTACTGCCTCCCTCAGCACATCGTGTGAATTTTACCTTTCTCACATGGGTGTGAACCAGTGCTGTGAAGCAGGTTGGAGCATGTGTCACCTGAAGTGTGGCAGAGCTCCCCCACCAGATACTGCACAGCTGTGGCCCATCTTCTCCACAGAGCCAGGCAGATCCCTTAATCTGGGTTGGTTCCCATCACCCCTCACATCACTGGAACCCAGATACTTCACCTCTTTCCATTGAGACCACTTGTCCCAGTATCCAAGCAATCTCAAGGACTGCAGCCTCTTGTGGCCTCCCTGATCCATTCCTTACAGCCTCTTCACCCTCTTGTTTGCCCCAGCCACACCGCCCTCTGCCGTTCCTCCAGCACCCAGGATGCTCCCGCCTGGCCCTGTGGAACTGCTCTGACCTCTGCCCAGATGGCCCCTGGCCCATCAACCTAGCCTACATTCCAGGCACCCCATGCAGCCTCCCCCTCCTCTACTTTGCTCAAACGTCCTGCCCCTCTACCTTGCCTCATTTTTCTCTTTATGTTTATTGTACAAGTGATTTGTTAGTCTTAGACTTGGTCAGTCCCCACCTCTCCTAGAGGATGCATGTATGTCCTAAGTGATCAAGGACTTTGACTGTTTTACTAAAGATTGTATCCCCAGAGCAATCCTTGGCACAGAAAGGGACTCAACAAATATTTGATGAATATATATTAAGCCAAAAATTACTTCTTTTTTAGCAGGTAGGACCTCACTATGTTGTCCAGGCTGGCCTTGGACACCTGGGTTGGAGCAATCTTCCTGCCTCAACCTCCCAAGCAGCTGGGACTGCGGGTGTGCTGTCACACTCAGCTTTGTAAAGAAGGTTATTTCCTGACTATATTTAATGTTGAGTGTTGTGTTGGGACTTGGAGTACTCTATAAATGTCAGATGTATTAAAATGAGTTAAGTGTGTCATTTTAGTTCAGGGAGAAGGATGTGACATCATTTTGGCTTATCACTAGGCTTTTAGGTACATAACAGTTTGCCAAAAAATCCTATTCCAGAAGTAAATGTATGGAATCATCAGAGCTACAGTAGCTCCTCTTTCATGTCCTCACCATCTCTCCTGTTTTCCAGAAAAGAGGCCCAGTTAGATGAAGAAGGACAGTTTCTGGTCAGAATAATATATGATGATTCCAAAACTTACGATCTGGTTGCTGCTGCAAGCAAGGTTCTCAGTAAGTTAGACACAACTTTTCTTTTTTGCCTTAGTTACATGTGGAGCCCAAAGGAATGTCTGTTTCAATATGTGGTTACACTGCAATATGTGGTTACACAAGTTGTACACTGCACAAACTTGGGTGTGTGTGTGTGCTTCAGGGGTGTTCACACAATGTTAGGCTCAGGTCTAGTCAAGTCCTATTCTTCCTTTTAATTCTTTCAATTCCCTAGAGAATTGAAAGAAAGAAGGCTCTCTCTCCTCACAGAAAAGCATATACTGGGGAGGAAAGAAGATGTTGATGCTCTATGTAACCACTTCAGTTTTAGTAACAACAAAGTAGAAGCAGTGCAGGTGCAGGTACAGTATGGAGAGAACATTATTCTGAAATCTCTTTCACAATCACAAGTTATGTTAGCTATTGGCAAGAGAAAGAAGACACTGAGACCTTCCATAGACAGATATCTCTGTTAGAAAAGGTCCTGTCATGGAGAAAAGTTGTTCTCAAATATTATCTGTTATTCTCAAAGAATTTAATTTGCACTGCGAGTATAGTTTGTGTGGGACAGGAGGAAGCTTTTAGCTTTGCTTGGCAGAGGGTAAGAATTAGTAAAAATAATTGGTAAACAATAAAGTATAAAGCTTCATTAACAATAAAATGGAAACAAATATGAAATATGCTTTTAAAATACGAATTTCCAAGATGTTTAGGATGAAGTATCTAGAATAGTTACGAGTGAAGGAGATGTAGTATATATTTTCAGCCTGATGATGAAGTAAAGTGGCTTCCTTCTGAGAACAGTTTGACCACATCAGGATCTTTTAAAGATGTATTGAAACTCTTAAGGAGTTTGAGTACTTCCTGAAGAAGCTCTAGATGGCCTCTGCACTAAGACTTGTATGTAAGTGTTTCTGTGTTAGAATCACTTATCAACACATTTCTAGTAGGATGAGGGTGAATAAATTGCTACATCCATTGTTGAGCAAGATAACAGAGCTGATAAAAATTATGGGGAAAATTAAATTTTAGAAAATATGAATTTGGATATTAAAAGAATAGGATAGTCAGTTCCTTACCTTATACAGTCAGGTTCATATATACACCTATTTGTAGGAGGGAACATTATTTTGTATCAAAATTGTGTGATGTGTGTTTTTGATGGTTAAATCTCCATTTTTTGAGTAAATACATTAAAGGTATTTTATAAAAATGTTAAAATTAAGTAGTTCTTATATAAGCTGAGAATATGGTTGCTTTGCTAGCAAGTATAAATTTACACTGTCAACTGGTTAATATATTGTTTTCTCAGATTTCTTTGCAGTGTTCTGACAAGAATTCTTCTGTCTTAGGTTTATGTCCGTTCCATGTAAAAGTTGTGGGCATTTTAAATCATTTTCATATGCACTTACATTCATTCTTCTCATTAACAACATTTCACCTATAATACGTGGTTTTTATTTCTTCTCAAACTTGTAAAACAGACCTCAATGCTGGAGAAATCCTTCAAATGTTTGGGAAGATGTTTTTTGTGTTTTGTCAAGAATCTGGTTATGATACCATCTTACGTGTCCTGGGATCTAACGTCAGAGAATTTCTCCAGGTGAGTAAATTGAGGTCCTGAAATAAAAAGTTTTGAATGGTTCTTACATGTAGGTCCTGGGATACTTTTGCCCAGCATTCCAGCTGGACTACAGTATTTTGCTGCTAAAGTAGAATCATAATGACCTTTTTCTGATTAACTGAGAATCACATTTGGTAGATGATCTTGACTATAATTTAAGGCTTCCGCTTTGTATTTTTTTCATTTCTAGTTGCTGACACTGAATATGCTAATTGTAAATTAATATTCTCTTAATGACTTTACAAGATCTATTTTGACCTTTTCTACTTTTTAGGGACCGTGGTTGTTTTGTGTTCTAGTCATATAATATGGTCTTGTTTTCTATTTTAAAACATTCTGAATGTGTAGAGTGTACTTAAGCAGTACATCAGTGTTTACGAATTCTCACTTGGAGTTTGTCAAACATGATGAAGCACCAGGACACAGGCATTCACCATGCACACATAGTACATTGAACACCATTGTTGGAGAGTTCCATATTGATAACTCTATTATAAGAAGAAGAATAGGAAACCTTCCACAGTTAGCTTCAGGTGAAAGGGATAATGGCGCCAAAGGCCCGTGTCTCACAGCCAAGTAAAAATCGCCTAAACAAGTTTTGCTGGTAAATTACCCATTAGGCAAGACACTATTGCTGGACTGATGGCACTATCTTATGTACAGGCATTTGTGAGACCCCCCTTGCTGAAATGTACTCACTTTGAAAATTATGTGGCTGTTTTCAAAGAATATTTCTCCACTGTCTGCTGAGAGCAGCCAGATCTTGCTGGAAAATGATGTCAGTGCAGGACCAGCTGGATAGGAGCCCAGTTTGGAGAGAATGTAAACCACTTTCGGGCCAGCTGCATTATTGATTTAACAGCCAAAATAAGAACTTTAGTGTTTAATCAAAATGTCTGTTGTTTACATAGGGACATTTTTCTTATAAACTTAAAACAGTGCTAAATCAAGATGGAAACTGCTGTGCGATGTCCTGCTCTGCAGCCACTGACCGGCTGGTGTCGGGGAGAAGAGCTGCCACTGTCAACGAAGTAGCTGCCAGCAGAGCTTTAAATTAAAATTGAACAGGTGGAATTTAAATGGGTTGTTTCAAGTGGACTGAAGCTTAAAACTATTTGGGGATTTTAGGTGTTTTAGTTCATATTTTATTTTTTAATGTTGTGTTGAGCAGTGTCACTTCATCCGTAACAGGTCAACTTTCATTTGCTGCCCTGACTAACGTTCTCTCTCCATGGTCGTGGCTGCGCGGCGAGACAGGCACAGAGGTCTTACTGCTTCTCTTCCTCCCTCTGCCTGTGCACGTGACCCCCTGCTCACCCTGTCATGTCGCAGGGCACTAGGGGTGCACCTCACTGCCTTCTGGTGTTACCTGCCACACGTGGCTGAGCAGCACTTGAGACGAGATGCACAGAGAGTGAAAAACACAGGCCGGGCTTCACAGACAGTGCACACACAGCAGATGAAGGAGCTCATGAATGTTAAAATTTGGTTAACATATTTTTAAACTACATACGATCTTATCTGTCCTCATGGTAGGAATGCACAATGAAGAAACTAGACATGTAGAATACTGAAACGTGTTCATGAATATTGTCCAATTTTGATACGTTCCATTTTAATTCTTATGATTTTGAAATTGTCTCTTAATGGTACCTTGAGTGTGCGGAAATACCACTTTTCTTACAAGTAGCTATTTTTGTCCTGATTAGACTGATTACCCAGAAATTAAGCGAACTTTTTCTGTGTAATTACTGTCAAATGAAACAGCTGATTTTCATGAATTGCTTTGAGACCCCTGGTCACATACTGGAAGTGACATTTGTGTCGTGTATGTTGACAAAACATTCTTTATGGTGAACTTCAGCCTTCAGTAAAGAATAACATGAATTGAGCCTCATTTTTAAAACATGTAAAGGCTCGTGTCCTTCTCCACCCTCTACTTCTAATGTGAATGCTTCCTGAATTTTGAGAATCTTCCACTTTGTTTTCCATCTCCCCAACACTTCGGTGGGACAGTCTGCCATGACGTAGAGACTGGATGGTTTTCCCGCCTCTTTCTTGACCTCTCCAATCTCTTCTCCCCTCTCTGACCCAGGTGATAGTCTGAAATGTGAGGGTATCTCATCCTATCATTTTCTCGTGTAAGCCCGTGTTTCTGCTTCACGGCTTCCTGGAAAATGTCAGATACTCAAAACTCTGGGAGCCGCTTTCACCCCATCTGTCCTTCCTGCTCCTGTCCCGCAGAGTAGCCGGGTTATAACCGTGCAGGAACTTCTTTATCTTGTCCTCTTCCTCCAAGTGTGCGCAGTGTCCCTCGCTCTCCCTGGAGCGTGGCTCTGACGCCTTCCCACTTGCTGAATCTCGCGCATTCTGCAGGATGACCCGCCTCTTCTGGAGCAGCGGCACTCCACTCCCCCGCCCCGGCCTGCCTGCGTCAGGGTGACTGGTCTGTCTCCAGCTTTCACCGCCCTGTCCATGTCCCTCACCGCAGCGGTTTCTCCCAGTGCATTATCATTTCCTGTTTGCTGGGCTGCAGAGTAACCTCGAGGAGGCCAGAGGCCCCCCCCACTCCACTCACGCTGCATCTCCAGATCCCAGCCATCTGGGCGTCAGGGATGAGTGAATATCTTTAAGAAAAGAATATTCACTGTTTGTACAAACAGAGGAAGAAGAAAGCACTAATAAGATGCAAATTACTCAGTGGCTCAAGGTCAGTTATTTCCCAAAGGATGACCCGTTTGAACGGGACTGTGTTCCTTCGCTTAGGGGCAGAGTACAGACTGAAGCACAAACAATACGGTAGTGCGGTCTCCTTTCTAGAAGTGCCTGGTAAACTACTGTGCAATGTTTAGTTTCCCAGATATGTTGCTTTTATCTTCTGACACCTTTTCCTTTTTCTTGAGACAAGGGCTCACTCTGTAGCCCAGGCTGTCCTCAAACTCATGGTGATCCTCTTGCCTCAGCCTCCCAAGTGCTGGGATTATAGGCGTACAGACACTTTTCAACATCGATATTTTTCATTTGAAACTCTCAGAGAACAATAAGATAGCAACTGAAGTCATGATGCGGGAGACTGAAAAATACACTGAATGTTTATATTTAAAAAAATAGTTATTATCGTAACACACAAATGGCCACTGATCCTCTCCAAATTACTCCTGGTCTCTTCAGACACCCTCATCTCATCCTCCTTAGCACTTTCAGAAGCAATTCCTCTTCTAAGCGTGTTTAGTTTTACTGTTGTGGGTGCCTGAACATCCTGAATTGATGGAAAACATTTACCTCCCATGGTCATTTTGCGTTTGGGGAAGCTCTCGAAGTCACGCCGGTGCTCGGTGTGGTGAGTAGGCCGGTGAGGCGCGGCGTCTTGTTGTGTGAGTCTTCCTTCCCGCCGGAGGGCCCTGAGCAGCAGTGCTCACTGTGCTGCCCATCACCCCTCGTCAAAGACGTTTCCGAAAGAGGCCCTCCGGGACTGACAGAGCGTGGCAAGCACTAGGGGTACGTGTGTTCCAGGCAAGGGTTGTGCTCTGAGAGGCTTATGGCAACGTGTCTTTTACTGCGATTTTAGAAATTTAAATATTCACTCTGTATTTCAATCATACCTTATATTCGACTGGTTTTAGCTGAGCAGATCTGACTCACAGGAGCCGTATCCCAGTTGCATATGTTATTAAGAATAACCCTCTAACGTACAGGCACGTATATCAGTGTTTGCACAGATGGGTGGGAGTGGACATCTGTATCTATACCTACCTTAGTTTTTACCTTTCTTGAGCTTTTAAGTTTTCTGAGTGCCAGAGAAAACATGAATAGGCAGCCGTCTGTCTTTGAATAATAGAAGTCATTAATTATGAAGATTACACAATTTTTTGAAAACTTGAGTACTTTCTTGGGAAATACTTCTTTTATAGAAATTTTGTATTCAGTGTAAGCAGTATGTGTAATTCCAAAAACACGCTTCTTTCTTCGCCTGGATTGTACTGTTTCCACTATTGGTTGGTGTAAACAGTGGGCACTAACACGTCTTCTCCCTTCGCAAGTCTTTGCTTCTACTATCAAATTCATGACCTTGCTTAGATAACCCCTCCTGCTTCCAAATTCAACTTTTAAAATTTTACATTATGCTTATGTGAAGCCATTTTGAGATTCTAACAAAAGTAGCCCTACGTGGATACAGTAATAAAATATATGAAATATTTCTAGAGGAAATTTTCTGGAAACTTACTCCTCTCTATACATTACATGCCTTGGAATTGATTTTCCTTAAATATGCAATAAAACCATCAGTTTTGTGGTCTATTGATAAAAGCAATAATTTTAGAATTATTTCTTAAGCTGATTTAATATAGAAAATATCATTTATCAAAAAGTAAAAAAGAAATAAGACATTTTTATTTTGATATTTTTTTAACCTGGACATACTATTTTAGAGGCAAGGCTATATTTCAGCAAAAACTTTATCTCCTATTTTTTTACTTGTTTTGGTCAATGAGGAGTCCAGTATGTGGTTGCATGCTGCTACCACAGTACACTTGTGTCTGTGGCTTCTAGTGTATTGATTAGAAAACGCCACAGAGAATATGTGGGATCTGAAAACCCTGTGAAAGAACAGCTGGTAGAAAGTGTCCAGCCAGTGGTATTTCCTTCTAACCCCTGTTCATCTCTATTCCATACTGGCAATTTTATTTTCCAAAAATTCCCACAAAATTATCTCCTACCTAAATCTTGTACTTTTTCAACATGGTTTGCCTGTCCCCTACCAAGAGGTGTAACTTCTTTCCCTTGGAATCTGGGTTGGCTTTAGTATTTATCTGATGAATGGAATATAGTGAAAGTGCTGTTTTGAAGTTTTCCAGGCTGCAGTACCAGGAGCTTTTATGTTGCTTCCTGGTGTCTTGGGAGAGTTGCTTATGAGCTCTCCCTCTAAGAACCCAGTAGATGAAATGTATGCAAGCTGAATAGGAAGTCCAGATGTAGATTCTTGTTCGACAAGTCCAGCTGAGCTCTGAACAGAGAGCGTGCTGTGAGTACTCGCAGCTGGAGTGGTAGAAACTATCCCACTGTAGCGTTCTGATGGCTCTAGTCTTGGTTGCCCATTTGACTGCAGCCCAACCCTAGAATTCCTATCCAACATTCAACAAGACAGACCACAGAACACCAAAGATAAACATAATTATCATCAAGCCAGCAAGTTTTGGACTGGTTTGATACAAACAGTGAACAACTAGAACAGCACTGCATGTACTATTTTTTCTTTAAATTTTTGTCTGTGTGTCACAGAGCCAGTTAAGAACTTTAAACCGTGTTTGATGAGATGACATTTGACCTCTGAAGTGGGACTCTAGACAGTCATAACCACGCTGCTCAATCCTTTCAGTGGTAGTATGCTATTTAAATATATATGTTTCTACCTCTCTTAGAATTTTACAAAGTCATGTTGCCTATAAACAATAAAACCAAATTTTACAGCCAAGTTAGATTGTAAATTATGGGCCTATGCGAATAGGTATGAGAGCTTCAGTGGAACATGCCTGTAGTCTTTCACGGTTTAACCAAAACACAGCCCCCTGTGCCTGGTCGAGGTGTGGGGCAGTTTATCAATTTCTCCTTTTCACCGAGGTCACAGAGATTTGGGCTCCCCAACTGGCGCCCCTCTTCCATCTGCAGAGGGAGTTTCTTCAATTCCAGTTGGCTTCAGGATTTGGCTTTTAAAATATAACACTGTGATTTGGCCAACCCACCAGCAGAAATCTGGGATTAATGACTGATCTAATTCTTAAATGTTTGTGCAAAAGGTTATTTTGGGAAATACAAGGATTTTCCTGAACAGCTGTAAAATTATAATACTTCCCTCAACTATTTACATTTCTTAGAAAAGAATTCACTTTTCATTTTATTTTTAACTTGAAGTTCAAAAGAAACTGTTTTCTCTGCATGCAAAACACCCCTTTCTATAAGCAACAATTTTAAAATTGACAGATGAGGATTTAGTTTTATATTTAAAAACTCATGAAAGGGGATAAAGAGTTAGAACTGAAAGATTTTTCTTTGAGTAACTATTATATATCTTCACAAATTTACAAAATATACATTAATTGTCAAATGTGGTATTATATACATGGTATCTTTTATAGTATGAGTTCTATCAGCAAAAGAATAAGTGGATTATTTTTCATAGGTATGCTTTTTGACTACTTTCTTTTTTTCTCCTTTAGTTAAAACATTTATCTTTTGATAGTAGTAAAGATATATATCTTCCTCACACATCCAACTTAAAATAGGACGTAGTTCACGTGGCTTATGTTTTAAAAGTGTAAGTCGATGGCTGGACTCCAAGGCAGGAGGAGCCTGGCGTCAGCTGGCTCCGCCTCAGGACCGTCTTGCTGGAAGGGTATGGTGGGGTACAGCCGTTCACCTCCAGCTGGCTGGGAAGCAGAGCCCAGGGCAGGAGCACAAGGGGGAAATGCAGCCTCCAAAGGCAGCCTGAGTGACCGCCTCCTCCAGCGGGGCCTCACCTCCCAATAGCTGTGAACATCCGTGGGTGATCTGGTCAGCTCTCCAGTCAGGTTAATAAGTAAGATCACCCGACACACCTATTTACGTAGCTGTGGTGGTTCCGGTACAGCATCTTTTCGGACAGAGATTTCCATTGCTTCTTATAGAAAGGATCGTCCCTTTTCCGTTGGCGGGCTTTTTATTTCTCAGGAGGCAGCTCTCAGAAGAAAAGGTGGCAAGCTGTCTTCACAGCCTTCTCCTCTGCCCACCGAGCTTCCTTTGCTGCCCTCTTCCCTTGCTTGGAGTTGAGTTGGCCGTTTTTCTGGTCTTGACTGTTTAAAATTTTCATCTTCAAATTCTCAACTGACTTCTTTGTTCTAAAACTTTCACCAAAATGTTTTCTAGTTACATAAGCTTCATTTAGAAATATTGGTGTTAGTCCCCTTTTCTGGGATGGGAGGAATGAAGAGGAAGGTCTTGGGCCAGGGAGGGAGAGGGGAGAGAACTAGGAGGAAGCCTGAAGAGGAGGGAGGGGAGCGGAAAGGGAGTGAATGGCTGGGCGAGGGGTTTGTAAAAACTGCTTTTTAAGGTGTGTTTCAAATCTTCAGTAGTGTTCTCAGCACAAAACAACTTCTCGTGCCACACTCACTAAGATTAAAAGCAAAACACCTCTTTCTTCAGAATGCCCAAGGCAGGGTCCTGCTGTATGCATTTCTGGGGATCATTTAGGAATTTCTGCCTAGGTGTACTGAAACCAGAAAGTGAAGCAGCAGGTTTCTGTAGAATTTATGTCTATAATCATGAGCTTATTTTTACATGTTGCAAAAAGAAAATTTGCATTTACATTCAAAGATCTTTAAAAATATGGAACTTCATAGCATTTCTCAAAGGAATAGTAAATTCCCTTTCATTTTTAAAATGTATGGTGGTTACTAAATCCAGAAACTCAGTACCATTTCCCAGGATACCATAGCTAATTTTTCTTCTGTAAATGATACATGCCAGGTGGCAAGGGGAGCTGGACATACTGGTAGAAAAGTTACATTATTGTTTAGCAAATACATATCTGCAAATTTGAAAAATAAAACAGGATGTGATCTAGCTCAGGGTAAAGACTGGGCTCAGCACCAGAAAAAACGGCACAAAATGCTACTACATTTAGGAATTGACTACCTGTTCGGTATCTGAACGGAAAATAGGTGAGTGTATCTGCTCTTTTGTGTTTTGTTTTTTTTTTTAAACTTTGTATAGAGCTTGAAAGAATGAATACAAAGTGGGAGTTTGCTTTGTTGTTTCCGGGAAATCTCCCTCCTGCAGGATGTGTTTACTTTTTCCTGTGTCTCTTTGGCTTTCGTTTCAGAGCATGGTATACTTTGTAACTGGATACACAGCTCATCCGTTCCTTTCTTTCTATACTTGCTTCTGTGGGTATATTTAGAAATAAAGAAGTATCAGTTTTGAGAAGAAAACTTCACCAGAATACATTGCTACAGCTAATGTTGATGAATTATCAGCTTTGCTCAGAGAACCTTATCAAATCTGGAAAAGATTTTCTCTGGGGTGTTGTAAGATTCTTTGTGTGTGTGTGTGTGTGTGTGTGTGTGGCTTTTTGAGGCTGCTACCAGCTACCACTGTTGTCCAAATTATGAAGGCAGCAAGCTTATGAACAATATAGATGTACTCAGATACAAATAATTTAATATTTCATCAATGACCCTGTTCCTTAGAGCAAGCGGGCTGTGGTAATCACTTTAACTTTGAGCGAGTGAAACAAAGTGAGGAAAGCTGTAACTGAAGAAAGCCCAGGAGTATTTTTTATGTTAGATACTATCTAAAGAAAATCAATACTACAATCAGTAGTGTTAAATCTTGTATGCTCCAGGAAAGCACTTTTCTTGTCCATTTAATTAATAGTAAATTCAATACAACAGCAAATCTCTTGAGAATTGGTTACCACAAAATGATGTAAAAGATGAACATTGTCAGTGGGTATTTATAGTATTTCACTTACCCTGAAGGATGCACTTAAGCAGTATTTTGTTATCAATATTAATGCCTCGATTTATTTATACCTTTATTTAATTTAAAGTGGCTTCCCCCAGCCTTAGCGTACTGTGCCTGTCTTTCTTACTACAGGCATCCTGGTGCTGGGCCGTCACGCCTGGGCCCTAGTGGGCCTGACTCAGCATCATATGCCTCTCACAAAAGTGGTATCCTTGGTTTCTATCTCATGCCATTGGCTGGACTGCACAGAAATGTGCTCATGTAATGTGTTAATATTATCCCTTAGTTATTGTGGACCGACCGATCAGGCCCGCAATCTCCCAAACGAATGGACTGCAGAGGCATAAATAAATGATTTTAGGGCTTCAGGAAGTTCAAAGCCCTTAACAGAATTTGAGACTCTCTGGGAGCTAAGACAAAGATCTTCTCTGGACTACTATATTTACTTAATTATCAGAACCAAGCAGAGGAATACTGAAGAAAGGCAGGACTCTGCTCAAGGGCTTCTTCAGGTAAGACTTTACGTTAATTTAGAAGAACTGTGCTATCTCCAGGAAGATCTTCACCCAGGAGGGAGACCCCTGCAGCTACAGTCTGCATCTAGGTAATTGAGGTTGCAGCCAGGTGTTCTTAGCTGTGGCCTTGTCTTATTCTTCAAAGCATCCTGGCTTCACGTGACATTACAGGCCTCAGTCAGGACCAGTGACTCACAGAAGTTCACTTACTATGAGTCCACCACCCATCTCCAGACAAGGAGCCTAAGCCTTGGACAGACTCACATAAAAAGCCCATTGGTTAATATTAAATCCTGCTCAGAGCTGTTTTGTAGTGGTCTCCATCACTCATAACCTGTATAATATACAGTGATGTGAAAGTGGTAATGGACGTAGTGTTTAATGAAATGGGTACATTGAACAGTGTCAGAAGACCTGAGTCTTTTTTTTTTTTTTCAGTACTGGAGGTTGAACTTAGAGCCCTTCATACTGATCTGCATACCCACCCCCTTTTTAACTTTTCACTTTGAGATATGTTTTCACCCAGTCACTTAGTTGTGCAGGCTGGATATGGGTATGCACCACCAGCTTTGAGTCAGCGTTTTTCTCTCTTATTAAATAAGCCCCACTACAGCACCTGGACCTGGTTTATATTAGGAAAATATTGTTAATGCACCTGCAAGCCCAATTTTGGCTCTGCGGTAAAGAGAGATAAAAGTAAAACTATGGTGATTTCTTTTCTCTAAGCTGTATCTTTTCTACCAAGATTTTTCATAGAAGTAGAAAAGCACAAATGATCTTGAAGAACATTCAAAGCAGCCCTTAGACCTGGAAGCATGATAAAAACCTCTGGTACTGTTCAATCAAATAAAAGAGTTTTAAGACCCAGGGGCTTGCAGGTTATAAAAACTGTCCATTTCTTGGTGTCGGCCATATTGAATCCCTGCTGCAGGGAACTGGCAGCCTCTAGAGGCGATCGGGGTAAATGGCTGTTTTTGTTAAGAACTAAACTGACTTGATTCCACTAGCTGTAATTTTGGGGAAGAAAACAGCACTGTAGACAAAGGCAGTTTAAAAAGACAGTAGATTTACACAATGGAGGAAATCAAAGAATCATGAGTCCAGATCACAATGTCAATCTTCACTACCACAGTACTCTGTGTATGAGTTCTACAACACACCTCCAGGCAGACATGTCATAAACCAAGTGTTATTTAAAAATCATGTTGAAGCTGGGCGTAGTGGCATGTATCTCTAATCACAGCACTTGGAGGCTGAGGCAAGAGGCCGGCCATTTCGAGTCAAGCCTGGGCAACTTAGGGAAATGCTGTTTCAAAAATAAATGGCTGAGGATGTAGCTCAGTGCAACGGAAGGCCCTAAGTTGAATTCCCAGTGCATATATACATACATACATGAATAACTGTTATGTTGTATAGACCAAGTTAAAAGCATAATGTGCGGTGCAGTGCCTGCCTGGCAAGCATGAGATCCTGAGTTCCATTCCTGGTCCCGCCCCCCCCCCCCAAAAAAGCATAGTTTACACCTTTTACTATGGGAAACTTTATACAAATTATTTTTGTATTTTGGTGAGTAATGTAGGGCTCTGGGGAATTTGGCATGTTCTAAGCCAATGGCCCAGCTATCAGAATAAAAAAAAAAAATACTGCCTAATTTATTACTTTTCCAAGATGTCAATTTTAGAAGATAATTATTTCACAGGTTTAAAGGAATTATTTCACAACCCTTACTTAACTGGAGACTATTTATGAACACAGAGAAATTATCTAAAATATTACTCCACACAGTCATGTGCTTAGGATTCATACACTTACTCTCATGTTCACTTTAAAATAAAGACTAAGCTTGGCAATCGCAGGGTGAAGAGAAGGTGCAGAGCGGTCCCTTCAGGCGATGCCCATCTTACCGAAGGACACATGTGCAGCTCCCCTAAGCTTGGAAAATGTGTGCATCTGTTCTTTAGCCCTTAACTTTAGCCCTCTTTACTCCTTTTCTCTGCTTCAGGCATTCGTTTTGCACACCATGTGTCTATCCTTTCTTACCGTGTACTGACTAGTAGAAGCCGCGTACGGTTTGCTTGCCTGGACTGGCTCAGTTGTGATTTGCCCGGGGCATGTGCTCTGCAGCTGTTTCAGATAAGAGTGCGGAGGACGCAGCGTGGAGATGTTTGCTCTGCGCGCCTCTCTCGTCCGCTCCGCTTTGACCCTTGTTCCAGGCCTCGGTTCGCCGAGGTCTGCTGACTGTGCGAACGCCTCACCCACCGTTCTCTCCTGTCTCGCAGAACCTGGATGCCCTGCACGACCACCTGGCTACCATCTACCCGGGCATGCGTGCGCCTTCCTTTCGATGCACCGATGCGGACAAGGGCAAAGGACTCATTCTGCACTACTACTCCGAGAGAGAGGGGCTGCAGGACATTGTCATTGGAATCATCAAAACAGTTGCTCAGCAAATCCATGGCACAGAAATAGACATGAAGGTAATGAACGTGATGGAGACTTCTGAACACGTATGACATTTGGAATAGAAGAAAGCTACGCTGAGTTTACCTATAGCTATTTCTGCTAATGGAATCACTGGAGGACACAGATGTGTGTATACACATACGTGCATTATATACGTCTACATGCATCACGTACACATAGGTTTCCGTGTAATATGCAGAATGGTGGGAACTGCAGCAGTCTTCTGTATTTGGCCTTGGAACACATTATGCGGGATATTTTTTTCCTTGTGGCAGATTTTTCTTTCTAATTATACATTACTTAAAGGCAAGAAGAAATTTAGTTTGCATTACCCGAGAGCACGCACCAGTTGTGGGCGGGAGACTGTGCTGTGGTCCTCAGTATGCAAGATACCTGGTCACATCTGAAGATAATGTAACATTGGATATTATGTTACGGAACAGTTTTTCTCTGTGGGATTTTTTAAAATCTACTCTGATATGGAGTTGGAATGTCTTGTCAACTAGAGTTGGGCTCTTTTTCTCACTCTCTTTTTAAAAATCAAGTTACTTTGGTGAAGGAAGTGGGGTCTGACACTGGACTTTACAAGTTGTGCTACTACTGATGGCATGCAGCTGGGTTTCAAAGCTGATTTCAAGGTACTAACACAGCAGCAGCATGAAGCTCACTTGCTTTCTGTTGCTGACATTCGGTCTCTCCCCTCCAGCTGCCTTTATGTGTACTCTGTGTATTTACCCCAGGGCACTTTTGCCTTGGCTTAGCTTGAGCCAGAGTGAGGTCAGGAGTACGGACGCTTCTGTGGGTGTCTTTCTTACTGGGAAATCTAGTAGGCAGTGCTTCTCAGCTGTCGCACTTGCTCTCTAACTCAGGTGAGAGCCTAGCATGCCTAGGTATACTATTATGTAGTATAAAATTTGCATCATTTCATTAATTAGAAAAATACCTCACACTTAAAATCTCATCATGTCAGTGGGACTTTATTATTTCCTTTTGGGAGTTGGTGTGGCAATTCTTACATGACACTTGGAGATTTGCTTGTGTCTGGTGAATTTCTCCACACCTAGAAGGAAGGGGAGACTGTGTTTACGTCGGAATAACCAAATCCAGACACATGTGAAGATTGAAATAATGGATAAAGCCTGAAATTGGTGCATGCTTAGGAATCTCGCTGGAATTCCATCAAAATGGCATAGGCCTTTTATTTCCAATCTCTGATCTTGACCCTAAAGTAATACAACATCTACCCTGACGGCCTTTGTACAGATTATGCCTGCTGTTGGGTTTGTCTCTTGTTTAGCTGCGATGGGCAAGATGACAGCATGCAGAAACTGCAGCCAGAAACACAAATTAGGACACTTAGAAAGTGCAGTTACTGTGCTTATTACGAGAGAATGACGGCGTTCACACACGCTGTACAGAGCTCAAGTTTTTACCTAATTATATAGTTCTGTTTCTACAGTATTTAGTATCTTTAGGGTCTTTATTTAAATGAGTCAATGTGGACTTTGAAACATTTTCATTTTATAAATATAAAAGCATATGTCATTTTTAAAAAGTCACTGTTTCAACTTCTTTAGGTATTAGATCAAACTGATAAATTTAATGGGTCCAATGATACCGGACACTAGAAATGACATACCACTGAGAGGGTAAAAGTATATCACAAATGCAATTATTTTTTCCAGCTTGATAAAACAATCAAGTAGTGAATCAATAGATTCAAGATACATATATTTTAGTCCTAATTCAGGATAGTAGAATGCGGATAGTAAGCCTGAATTTTAAGATCGACTGTTTTCTTTTACCCATGAGTTAGGGAAATCAACATTAATGGGGCAAAAATTTCAAGTGATGCATAAGAATATTGATATTTAATCAGTATAGTAAAATTGGTATGATGATGTAGTAGTTATATTAGTTATGTCTTAATTTTTATAAGAATGAATATATCTGAAAAAAAGTACACAGAGGTATCCATTGTTTTGTGATTGGCTAAGTGTCAGAAGATGCTACAGTGAACTCCTGAATGAAAAAGCTCAAATGAGGGATATTTTGTCTTCTTTCATCTGTGAATTAAATTGGCCCCGACCGATCTCCACTTGGATCTGACAGGGTTGCGGCAGAGCTTTTCCCTTTGTAAGAAGTCTCATTGCTTGCAATACCTTAAAAGATAATTGAGACTTTAATAATATGTCAGACTGTGAATAATATTTTAGGAAAGTAATTATTTCTTGAAGTTATAGAACTTTGCTTACATTTATGATTACTTTAGAATACATTTTTGAATGGATATAATTTTAAGGGCTTTTTACAAACATTGTCAACTTATCCTTCCAAGAGATTAAAGACCCTTCTGTCTATGCCACCTAAGATGCCTGTTTTTTTAGGACCCCCCCCATCCCATATGGCACCGTAGCTTTTATTCTTGTGTACTGGTCATTTCCCATGGTGTGACCAAACTCCAGGTACATACAATTTAAAGGAAGAAGGATTTATTACTTCCCTCCAGGTTTGCAGTTTCAGTCCATGGGCTCTGCCTCTGAGGCAGAGGCAGCATCACGGAGGGGCAACCAGCTAGAGAAAAGGGGTGAGGAGCAAACGCTCACCTTCTGGGTTGCTCTCCCAGGATGCCAGCAGACAGCAGCAGTCACCTGTGGACTCGTCAGGGGATTGATGGGTGCACACGCCCGTCACCCCCACCTTCCCAAAGCCCCGCCGCTGACACAGGAGCCTCTGGGGCCATGCTAGACCTGAGCCATAGCAATTGCCAATCAATGAATAAAAGATTATAATTGCATATATTTTGAAGTGCAGCTCTCTAGAGTTTCAGTTCTCACTGTCTTTGAGTGTCATTTCACTATGTTAGATAGAGTCCGCGTCTGTGGTTTGTAGGCTTTCGCTAAACAGCTGTGCCCAGCTGAGGGCGGAGCTAGTTGACCAGACAGGAGGCAGTTATTTCCTAGTTCTACCAATGACGACTTCTGGGCAGTTGGAGAACTTACATCAGGTTGGCAGCTTAGTGTTCAATTTCACAGGTCAGTGTCTCAAAATATCTCTCTATGTTACACATCTATAAATTTACATATATATTGAACTTTAGTTTTAATATTTAAATTTTGTTTTCACGTTTAAAATTTTGGTCAACATTCCATTCTCATAATCAGTTTCTTATATTTAGAGATTTAGACTGAACTAAAATGTGATCACTTCTGCCTTTGACATCCAGGTTATTCAGCAAAGAAATGAAGAGTGCGATCATACTCAATTTTTGATTGAAGAGAAAGAGTCAAAAGAAGAGGATTTTTACGAAGATCTCGACAGATTTGAAGAAAACGGTACCCAAGAATCCCGCATCAGCCCCTACACCTTCTGCAAAGCTTTTCCTTTCCACATAATATTTGACCGGGACCTCATGGTCACCCAGTGCGGCAACGCCATCTACAGAGTGCTACCCCAGGTACTTCTGCGAGCAGAGTGGTCTGCTCCTCGGGACTCCTGACTGTGGCCCCATGCGGCGCTCACTCATTTTAGGCTTTGTGCATGTGTCGGGTGGCACAGAACGTTGGCTAGTGCACATGTTCATAACCTGAGTGCACGTGAGCATGCTACAGCTGCAGGATAACTGTTTATTCATTCTGTAGTCACTTACAGTGAAATAGGAAATGATGTGAAAGTAGCACTATATATTTATTTTATTGAGAAAGTGGGGAAGGTGCTAGCCATCAGCTGTTACTAATCCACTGTTGAGTAAGTATCCATTACATATTTGCCACCTAAAAACAGCTTTCAAAATTAACTACTGACATTTTCAGGGGGAAAGAAAGGAATTTGCAAACACCAGCAAAAAAGTGATTGTCTTTTTTGCTTAGTGGAAAAAGTACTCGGGGACACCCTTGGGTGATGATGAGAACCTACACTTGACTATTACTCCTAAGGCCACTTGAAAATCCTTCCTTTTTACTTACGCATTCTCTCATCTACCAACTTTTGGAAGCGTCCCTGGCACACATCTAGAGGCACAATTTGTTTTGTTTGTAATTACTGAGACCTTATAGTTCAGGATTAGCCCCACTGGGACGAGGTCTAAGACTGCACATGTGGAAGCAGCAGAGTAGGGTGTGGTGCCACCACCTGTCCCCGCTGTGAGATGTGGAGGTGCTGCTCTGCTGCGTCCCCGCTGTTCTGACACATGAGGCATCCCATGCGGACCTCGGGCTCATGGCGCATCCCCCATGAGCAGTCATTGAATGTTACTCACTTTTCTTATAAGTAGCCCTTCCTTGATAACTTTAAGAAAGCATTGTAGGTGTTTTTAACATTTAATTTCATTTTAAGTCGTATGCATTTAATACATCATGCTACATTTTAGAAGATGGATTTTCATCCTTTCTCTTTCTTAAAATACTTACTTGCATCAGCTTATATCCAAATGCTAGTTATCTGAAATAGTCCTAGGTTACTCTTTGATGCTCAACTTACTGAGCTGCTCGTCTGAGTCCAAAGTAGAGGTTAGTTTCCTACACAGCAGTTGAGCTTTTCTGTTTATTCTAACTTTGGAAGCGCTCTGGTCTGTGTCTGCATTTCAGCTCCAGCCCGGGAGCTGCAGCCTTTTGTCTGTCTTCTCTCTGGTTCGCCCTCACATTGATATCAGTTTCCATGGGATCCTTTCACACATCAACACTGTTTTCGTCTTGAGAAGCAAGGTAAGCCAACTGTGTTTCATTAAGTGCGTGTGAGCACAGTGTTTCCGCTTAGAAGTGACTGGGGGGAGAATGGTTTACTGTGACTTTCTATGAGATGGAAAAATTAAAAGGCAATGAAAATCCAACGTCAAAGACATATCTATTGAGCAAGCATTGCTGTGGGCTTAGGGTTTTCATAAAGAACATGCAACTGTCTGAGCTGATCAGAATGAGCAAAGCTAACTTCTAGATGCTTTGCTGGGGCAGCCCCCAGCTGTGTACTATAACAACCCTCTTGTTCCTGTATGGGTACACTGCCTTATTTTAGGAATGAGAAGAACAAATTTTTTTAAACCATCCAAAGCCAGAGATTAATTCTTCCTTAAATTGTTCATTATTCTTTTGTTTTTTTTCTTTTTTTGGTACTGGGAACTGAACTCACGACCTTGTGTTTGCCAGGCAGGCTCTGTGCCACTGAGCTATATCCCTGGCCCTGTTCATTGTTCTTGATGCCGTTCTTTGTAGGAAAATACAAGTGATAACTATCTAAGAGCTGGTAATTTACACAGTATCTAGAGTTCAGAGTTTGTGTCTTTGGTGGGTTAGTTATAGCAAAAATTTTCTTGAAGTCCACACTTCATACTTCCTACATCTTTCCAAAGCTGCATGTACATACATTTCCATATTTAGGACTGGCTTCGTGAATACGGCATTAGCTTGTTTTATCCTTTGGTACCCTGTTTACTCCAAAATAAGACCTAGCCAAAAAATAACCACCAGGAAAGCTAGAGATCAGAAATGCCAGCCCAGCAGCCCTCCCTGGTGGTCACTTCCATCGCCACCCTCTTGCTTGGTGTCTGCTCTGGGAGGCAGGCTGAGGCCAGGATGGGCTGACAGGGCTGGCGTTTCTGATCTCTAGTTTTCCAGGTGATTATTTTCCAGCTAGGCCTTGTTATCAGGGCAATTTCATGCCATAGCCATCTGTGAAAGTCAGGGGTAAATGAGCGTCATGAAGACTTGTTATGTAAGTATATGAACAGAAGTTGCTGCCGTCTGAGGTCAAAGGAGGTGGCATACTGGCTTCACCCCCTGCCTGACATACTGTGTTCCCGAGGGCCAGTGCGGAATGAGATGCGAGTGTCCCCCTTGCTGATGAGTTGCCAGGGAGGGACAAATGCAGTACTTAATTCTCGTGTCTTGTCTCTCCAAGGAAGGACTGTTGGACGTAGAGAAACTAGAATGCGAGGATGAGCTGACAGGGACGGAGATCAGCTGCTTACGCCTCAAGGGCCAAATGATCTACTTGCCCGAGGCAGACAGCCTTCTGTTTCTGTGTTCGCCCAGGTAATCTTCTTGGATTGATTACAGCTGATGTAGTACCCATCGCTAGTGACAAAGGGTGTCAACCATATCTTCAGGATTTAAGTTTTGATTACAGTGTTATTAATTGTACTATTAATGTAGTTCAGTGTGATTTTCATTTTGTGTATACAACACACACTAACCAAATCCACCCTCCCTTTATCCCATGAAATTTTATTCCATCATATATACCTGTGCCACAGAGTATTGGATTTCCCTGTCCTTGTTATATAATTCTCTGTAACAAGAATGATCTTATTGAATATTTATTAATAAACTCAGAAGAAGTAGCATACTTTATGTATGTGCCACATTAAAGTCTATTTCTGGGGTATATATACCATCAGATCATGGGATAATTAATCTGCAGTTGACTCATGCTACACTTTACATCTTCAGAAGAATTATCTTGTAAGTGAGCAATTCTACAGAGTACCCGGAATGGTGACATAGATACACGGGGGTATTCGGCTCTTCTGTAGTTGGTAATAAAAATTGTGAACGTGCTCTTATTTTTAGGCTTCAGATTCTTTACATCAAAGAGTTTCTAATATACACTACTTGGAATATATTTTTAAATTGAAACTTACTAAAATATGTTGTTTATAATAAAGATACAGAGCAAAATAAGGAGTTGGTATATTTCCACATTGACAAAGCATTTTTACCTAAAGGATGCACAAAAACAGACGATTAAACAAAAATCTAAATTTGCTTTAGAACAAAAAGAAAATATGGGGCTTGTTATTTGTGAGCATTTTGTGGATTTGTAGTTGTGTGACCTAAATGTGTGTGCAGCCTAGTGACGTACTTGAGAAAGCATGTTTTGTAAGCTATTGGTTAGAAATTTAATTTCACTTCTACATGGTCTCTTTTCATGTAAAGATGCTGTGTTCAAGTACTGAAAAGCAATCTAAAGAACGCTGTAGTTACGATGTACATAAGGAACACATAATAATAATATGTAAAACTAAATGAGAATATAGTCACCAATTAAGTGCATTTAATATGAATTAAATACTGTTTAATTTTATACACAATATCATGTGGTTGTATATATTATAGGAGATATAGAAATTATGTTTTCCTGAGAAATATATAAAAGTGAAAATTAAAAGGACAAAATTATAGAATATAAAATTTCTAAAAATTAATAACTTGCATTGATCTGTCAGGATGTTGTCTCCTCAGTAAGCATTTTGCTTTGTCTGCCTCTCTCTAAGTTGAAATTGAGTAAAATGACAGTTTCGCAGTAAGAACAGTTCCTACTCATGGAGCAAAAGGTTTTCCTGGAGACAAAATTGTAAAATATGGGATGTGTTTGTTACTTGACATATGCTGAAATTGGTCCTGCATTAGATGTTCACAGTGTGTCACATGAGACTTGCTCATGTGTGTAGAAAGATTTGTGTCCACAATAAACAAAATAAGATCAAGTTAAAGCAGTTTTACTTACAATTTTTGGGTAATCAGTTTAAGAAAAAAGTTGTGTTAATAGTTCATTAATATGATTTTTTAGAACAATTAAATGGTTGTAATCTAATTGTTTTCTAATTCAGTATGAATATTTTAAACATTCATTTCCATTTTACATTTTGTCTGCCCAAGGGAAGATAAGCTAGTATCTTTCTAGATGGGTTTATTTCTTCAAGAGGGATTGAATTCTCGATTTAACGAAATCAAAGGAGACTGAGTTTTCAGTAAATCCTTAGTGAAATCATAACCATTTTTCTAGTTACAGAAATTATTATCTGAGTAGCTAGAAGTAGTTCCTTTGTATTCAAATAATCCAAACTAATATCTTTAAGACATTTTAATCTATGAGTAATACATTTTAATAGCAGTGAACTTTTCATTTACCAGATCTTCACTGAATAAATAAACAATATTATGTTGCTCCACAAATTACTTAAATTACAAAGAGGCATAGGATTAAGCAAGGTCAAATAATGATTCAGAAAAAAATGGGAAAAAATTATTAAAGAAAATAAGAATAGAAGAGCTGAGAGCTAAACGTAAGAATAACATAAAAGTACATGCCAGAAAGGCTTTTAAGCATATTGAATACAAGTTGAAGATGTACTAAATCTTGCAAACTTGTAGACATTACAGCCAATGGGAGAAGCAGCCAACTACAAGATGGATGGAATCCATGGGCAAATAATGAACTAGTTTCTCAAAAGAAGTAATTACCACTGAGAAGAAAGTATAAATATTTTCCTCTTTTTATAAAGAAAAATGATTATATAATAAACACAGCCTTGTGTTAAGGATCAGGGAAGAGTTTTCAGGGCAGTTTCTACCTTAACCTTCTGTAAAGATAGATGGCTCCACAAAACACAGCTGGACAAAAATGTGTCTCAAGTTCACTGCCCTTAGACGGAGTTTTAGATCTCTGAGAAAATAAGATCATCTTACGGATTCAGCTCTCCGTAACCTTTTTCTTCAGGCTGACCCTTGAATAGAAGGAGCTGGCAGGATGGCACCTGGCTGGGCTGCCCTGTGGCAGCAGGACTGACTTTCCCTTTTCCTTGTGTGTGACAGCGTGATGAACCTCGATGATCTGACCAGGAGGGGTCTGTATCTGAGTGACATCCCTCTGCACGACGCCACCCGGGACCTGGTCCTTCTGGGAGAGCAGTTCAGGGAGGAGTACAAACTCACACAGGAGCTGGAGATCCTCACAGACAGGCTGCAGCTCACACTCAGAGCTTTGGAAGATGAAAAGAAAAAGACAGACACGTAAGAACGTGGCGAGGAGCTCAGGGTTTTTATCCATAATGTGTTGCTAGCCTGCTACAGTTCAGACTGATAGCCAGGCTGAGAAGGCGGGGGACTTGCTGTAGCTCTAGAGGGACAGACAGAAGCTTCTACTTTGTTATTCATTCATTCGTTTGTTCATTCATTTATTTACTCAGGTTTTGGTGACTGAACCCAGGCATCATGCATACTGGGGATGTGCTCTAACACTATACTACATCCTGAACCCTACTTTGCTTTTGAAAATAATTGTGCATAAGAAAATAAAATCAGTCTTAATCATAGGAGAAACAGGTATCCTAGTTTTAGAAGCCAGATTAAAAGAATATATGTCAAAATATCTCCATGAGACATAGGAGAGTACTTCAAATGTGTAAAGTCCAGTTCTTCTCTTACTTGTTCGTTTATTTATTCTTTCACACAGTGGATATACTGACCGTCTCACTCAACCAGCTGTGAAGGGTTTTGCTGACAATGTACTTATATTTTAAAATACTGCTTTGCTTAAACTGTGAGTTATTTTAGGGAGATGTGACTCTACTTACAATGTCATCTGCAAAGACAGTACATCTGTGGTGACATAAATTAGTAAAAACGTAAAAACTTAAAACTAGCCTTTTGATATGAATGATAAACTAAATTATGAAATACAGGCAAGTAGCAAAGAAAATACATCCTTTCTAAGTTATAGATTTAAGTGAATCTCCATCATGCATACTACTTTTCCTTGTTTCTGTATATTAATCAAAAGCATTAAGTCCTTCCTGTCTATTAGAGCCTTTACCCAGGTTCTATGTGGTGCTAATATTTGTAAAGTAGGAGGCTACATTGTTGGAGAATTGAACCAAGGTCCCTCGGTTCACATTACAACTCTCAGCATCCTTGAAAACCCTCAAGATTATAACAGCATCACCTTTTGTGCCTCTCTGGCACTGTTCCTCTGGAGATGCCGGGCATGCGTGCACATGAGAAAATACAACAGTTAATCGTACGCACAGCATGGTTGAAATAGAGGACGCCAGAGTAAATATAGGTCAGTCTCCAGGACTTCTTATCGCTACGCCTTGGCCTTTTATACCAAAGCAGGGAGTTGTGGCCAGTTCCTGTGAGGCTGCTTTGCTTCCCTCCTGGCTCTAAACTGCTCACAGTTTAATCTGTCCATTATTTTGCAAATGCCAGCAAATACATAGGGCAGACAACACAGAGTCTCCCGTTTCTTGAAAAATAACTCAAGGTATATGTTTATTGGCATGTGGTACAATTCCATCCAGGTAAAATTACACTTTTTATGGCGTTTTGAAGACCACACCTAGAAATACGGTTCAAAGTGAGATGGGTTTGTAAGTTTGAGTTTCTCAGTATCCTGTCTGCCTTTTATATTAGGAAGTTCCCCAAGTTTCATTTTTTTATTGTGACTCAGAATTTTCTAGCATCTGAATTTGTGGGTTTGTTAGTCAGTTTTCCGTTACTGTAACACATGCCTAAGAGAATTGGCTAAAAAGGAGGAAGATAAACTTTGGCTCACAGCTTTAGAGGTTTCTATTCATGGTTCTATTGCCTTTGTGCACACAGCAGACAGTATATTGTGGAGGGAGCACATAGCAGAGGAAGCTTCTGGGAACCCCGGGGGGAAGAGACCAGCTTCCAAATATCCCCACGAGGGCATACACCCCTCACTTGTGTGACTCTTTTTACCAGGTCCCACTACTTCCCAGTAGCACCACATTGTGTGGGCATTTTGGGGACATTTAAGGTCTAAACTGTAGCAGCAGTAAACAGATAACTAACTGATGCTCTAAAATATGCATTTAAAGTGTAACAAATACACACAATTTATATTCTTACAATTTAATGTGTAGCATAAAATACTCATACATTTTATATTTTATTGAAAACAACACTTAATTCACTTTTCCCCTAAATCATCAGTATAAACAAGGCCGACTTCTCTCACAGAGCAGGAGTGCAAAGCAGGGCACTGTTGGCCGGGAAGGAGCGGCTCGTCTTTAGCATGAGTTGCTTGTAAGTGCTCAGCCCAGCAGCCTTCCTTTGCTGGGGTTTTCCAAGGTAGAGTCCTCTTCCTGAATCTTTTTGTACTACTTAGAATTATGGTGCCTCAAGAATCCTCATAGTTTTGAGAATGTTAGATTAGAATTAGACTTTTCACAAATACCTAATTTCAGGGTGGTTTCTTGGGTTGGCAGCCATAGAACACTAGAAAAGTAAGTGATTTCCATGTTCCTTCTCTGTCTCTGTTCTTCCCTCTCTCTCTCCCCCCCTCTCTGTTTCAGACTCTCTCTCCTCTTTCTCTCTTCCCTCTGTCTCTCTCTGTCCCTGTCTGTCCCTGTGCCTGTCTGGCTGTCTGCCTAGTTTTACAAGGGACCCTATCAGAATCCAGAGTGAGCCGTGTGGACGCCCTCTGAAGGCTAGCTGAAGCATGTCTAACCACATTCCCAGCGTTCCTCACAGTGGCTTTCTCCATCTATCAACAGGCTGTTGTACTCTGTCCTGCCCCCCTCTGTGGCCAACGAGCTGAGACATAAGCGCCCAGTGCCTGCCAAAAGGTACGACAATGTGACGATCCTGTTCAGTGGCATCGTGGGCTTCAATGCTTTCTGCAGCAAGCACGCATCTGGAGAAGGTGCCATGAAGATTGTAAACCTTCTCAATGACCTGTACACGAGGTTTGACACGCTGACTGACTCTCGCAAGAACCCATTTGTTTATAAGGCAAGTCCTCCTCAGAGCACGCTGTAATGGTCTTGCAAGCTCGGGCTTCTAAGCATCTCCTCTGTAAGCCCCGTGGTCACAGGGCCAGCACTGTACACTGTGTACACAGGACCAGCCCTGGTACACTAAGCCACCTCATGGTCACTTTTTGTCCTTTCCTTAAATAGTTATCTCTTGTTACTACTTTCTTTTCCTTGTCACCAAAACGAATGTTGCATGGAAGGGCCGACTCCCGGTTAGCAGCTTACGTGCGCTCAGGTCAGCACGTCCATTCCAGTTGTTCATCACACTGAGTGTAAACGTAGCCTCCGTCTGAGTGCCCAGCAGGAGACATTCTTTTTGAAATGTGTAAATATTTTGCACTGAAAGAAGTCATGGAGCTCAAGAAGGGCCCTGGGACTCAGGTTGGATTTTAGATAACATCAGTGTGAAGATAAACATTTACAAATTATTGCTGCCCTTTGTTTCAAGGAGACGCAAATACAATAATGGAAAAGTGAAGCCAGTGGAATATTGCTTTATAAAGGCAGGAATGTGAACCAGACCACCCCTGGCCACAATTTCACAGGGACTATTTCTTGCAAAGTCATTTTCTGAGACAGGGTAGCACTTCGTGAGCATATCATAAAAATCAGTGGTTAGTGGCCAGGATAAATCACTGAACTTCAGGCTGTGGCCTTGTGCCTTCAAACTACCATTACTTTAGGATAGAATCAGGTAATTTATCTACTGCATTATAAGGGGATCTCAGGTGGGAAACTGCTTACTAGAGGAAAAATAATTCTGTGTGCATGTGGCCATAATCAACAACCCTTAGTGCCAAGTGTGTAAATTCCAAATAATTACGAAGTTTCATCTTGTTAGAGTTTTGCATACCAAGATTTTAAGAAAATTAAGAGCGGGGAGTATTTAAAGTTGCTGATAACCCTGGGAGTTTTTTTTTTTTATCAGAGTAGCAAGTGAAATAGTCACTTTTATAGTCACCAGAGAGCCTCTCCCTTGTGTGCCATGTCAGGTGGAGACTGTTGGGGACAAGTACATGACTGTGAGCGGCTTACCAGAGCCATGTGGCCACCACGCACGGTCCATCTGCCACCTGGCCTTGGACATGATGGAAATTGCTGGCCAAGTGCAAGTCGATGGTGAATCTGTGCAGGTCAGTGGGTCATGTAGGTGGAAGGCTTTGTGGATTCATACACTTGATCAGAAAATCACTCTATGTACAAGGAAGGAACACTTGACAAAAATAAAGAACAAAATTTTACTGAACCTATGGGGTTACTTTGTATAGAGGTGAGGTACATAGCTTCTTATTTTAAATTATCTAGTCTCTTTCATGTTCTTGAAGTCATGAAGGTGAGATTAAAAATAAAACCTTCTGCCTGATTGTTCATGGTCCCTTTGCCTCGTACAGCTCACTCAACCATCCAGAAATCCTCAAACTTCCACTGTTTCTGTTGAGAAAGAGTGTTTCTCATGGGATGGGTACATGGTGAGGGGTTTGGACACTGTCTGTAAAATCTTGAGAGCTCTCAGAATTCTTATGTTTTTATATGATGATTCTATTTTATTCTGTAATACAAATTAAGCCAAAGTGTGTGTGTGTGTATGTGTATGTGTGTTCACACATATGCAGGCATGCACATGCGCATACACACGTACATGCACACACACACATGCATGTGATTAAAGTTACTGAAGCCAAGCTTTGGTTTCTGCAGATAACAATAGGAATCCATACAGGGGAGGTGGTGACAGGTGTCATCGGACAGCGGATGCCTCGCTATTGTCTCTTTGGAAACACTGTCAACCTGACCAGCAGAACAGAAACCACAGGAGAAAAGGGGAAAATAAATGTTTCTGAGTATACATACAGGTAGGAGAAAACCTCTTGCTGCTCCCCACAGGGCAGGGTAGGTGTGTCTTCTATGTGGGTCAACACCGAGTAATCTTGTTATGCAGGGTAGAAGGTTCTCCCCTCCGCTCCTGACCTCCATGTTTAGGTTTGTGTTTCATTTGAGAAGGTTGTGTAATTGTTCCCACTTTAAATGAGCCATGCCACCCTAGGAATTTCTGATGTCACTGTTGTTACTGTGCTCTCCAGTGAAATTTGAAGGGGACTGGAGAACTCGTGCTCTCTCAGTATATAACTGTCTCTGTCTCCTTCTGTCCTTGCCCCCACACTCTGTCTTTCAGGTGTCTTATGTCTCCAGAAAACTCAGATCCACAATTCCATCTGGAGCACAGAGGCCCAGTGTCCATGAAGGGCAAAAAAGAACCGATGCAAGTTTGGTTCCTCTCCAGAAAATACACAGGAACAGAGGTATGAGTGATGAGTCTCGTTCTGCCTTTTAAGACTGAGTATAAAATTCAGAGTTTAATCACAACCACTGAAAATATGTTTCATTTGAAAAGAACTCCTGCTTACAGAGATTAACTCTTGGTCAGCTGGTAGATGTAACCAAAGCATTACTGAGCCGGTTAGGACAATAAAGACATTTTAGGGGATACTGGGTGACTGCCAGAATTTGTTCTTTTATGAGATTAAAACCAAATCCCAGGCTGAGGAAGCTTGTGCTTTTGTTCCTCCTCCGTACTGGGGCTTCAACATGGCTGTTGCTTCAACATGGCTGGCGCCCATGGGCCTTGGGGAGAGGCCTGACCCTACTCTGTGGTTACAGAGAGGTGGGACCACCCCTGGGACTAGGTAAAGGCTGTATTTCATGGAAGAGCTTTTCTTGGCCACGAAGGTGTAGATCTTTCTAAGAGCCAGAGTAGTTGCTTGTGGGGTATCATGGGATTTCTTAAACTTCAAGGCCAGCAAGAGTTTCTTCACGAGGCTCAAATGACATATACTCTGCCAGGTTTGAGATAACTCCTTAGGTAAACTTTAGGCTGTGAAGAGCACTGTGCTTATGCCCCAGGCAGAGCCCAGGCCTTAAGAGCACCAAAACCTTCAGCTTCCCACAGTGCAGCTGTGCACGCTCATATTGGGCCAGGCGTTTTCCCACTCAGAGGGCTGCCTGAGTGCAAAGGTGGCGATTTGTACCCCTACTGATGTATCAGCTCCTCTTAGAGCGGGTAAGATTACTTATCACATTTGTATATGCATGTCTATACTCTAAAAATTCTTTTTAAAATGAATATAACAAGTCATAAAGGAAACAGAATGCCAAGTTTGTGAATGTTCATCTTCTTTGGATTGTTTTGGCTTGAAGTCATTTCCCTATGAGCTGGGATAAGTACTGATATTCTCATGAACCAAATCACATCATCTCAGTATTGATGATCCTAGCAGGTGGCCTGAAGAATAATTTCACCCTGAATTGTGGTTGGAATGGATGACAGAACATTGTAGATAGAACAGTTTCACCCTGAAGTGTGGTTGGGATGGTTCATGAAACATTGTACGTAGAATAACTTGACCCTGAATTGTGGTTGGAATGGGTGACAGAACATTGTAGATAGAGTAATTTGATCCTGAAGTGTGGTTGTGATGGATGAAAGAACATGGCAGGTAGAATACCTTGACACTGAATTGTGGTTGGAAGGGATGACAGAACAGTAAAGATAGAATAATTTCATCCTGAACTGTGGTTGGTATGGGTGACTGAATATTGCAGATAGAATAATTTCACCCTGAAGTGTGGCTGGAATGGGTGACAGAACATTGTAGATACAATAATTTCAACCTCAGTTGTGGTTGGAATGGGTGATTGAACATTGTAGATACAATAATTTCACCCTGAAGTATGGTTGGAATGGGTGACAGAACGTTGTAGATACAATAATTTCACGCTCAACTGTGGTTGGAAAGGGTGCCAGAGCATAGCAGGTAGAATAATTTCACCCTGAATTGTGGTTGAAATGAGTGACAGAACATTGTAGATAGAATAATTTCACCCTGAATTGTGGTTGGGATGGATGACAGAACATTGTAGATAGAATAATTTAATGCTGAATTGTGGATGGAAAGGATGACCAAACATTGTAGATAGAATAATTTGACCCTGAATTGTGGTTGGAATGGGTGAGAGAATATTATAGATTGAATAATTTGACCCTGAATTGTGATTGGAATGGACGACAGAATATTACAGATAGAATAACATCACCCTGAATTGTGGTTGGAATGGATGACAGAACATTGCAGATAGAATAATTTCATCCTGAAGTGTGGTTGAGATGGATGACAGAACATTGTAGATAGAATAATTTGTCCCTGAATTGTGGTTAGAATGGATGATAGAACATTGTAGATAGAATAATTTCAAACTGAAGTGTGGTTGGGATGGATGACAGAACATTGTATATAGAATAATTTCACCCAGAATTGTGGTTGGAATGGGTGACAGAACATTGTAGATACAAAATTTCAATCTCAATTGTGGTTAGAATGGGTGAGAAAACAATATACATAGAATAATTTCAACCTGAATGGTGGTTGGGATGGATGATAGAATGTTGTAGATAGAATAATTTAATCCTGAATTGTGGCTGGAACGGATGATACAACATTGTAGATAGAATTATATCACCCTGAAGTGTGGTTGGAATGATTGACAGATCACTGCACACAGAATAATTTGACACTGAATTGTGGTTGGAAGGGATGACAGAACATTGTAGATAGAATAACTTCACCCAGAATTGTGGTTGGAATCGGTGACTGAACATTGCAGATAGAATAATTTAACCCAGAAGCCTGTTTGGCATGGGTGACAGAACACTGTAGATATAATAATTTCATACTCAGTTGTGATTAAAATGTGTGATTGAACATTGCAGATATTATAATTTCACCTTGAATTGTGGTTGGAAAGAATGAGAGAACATTGTAGATAGAAAAATTTCACCATTAATTTTCTTGGAATGGATGATACAACATTGTATATAGAATAATATCACCCTGAAATATGGTTGGAATGGGTGATTGAACATTGCTAATAGAATAATTTCACCCTGATATATGGTTGGAATGGGTTACAGAACCTTGTAGATACAATAATTTCACCCTCAATTGTGGTTGGAATGGGGGACAGAACATTGTAGGTAGAATAATTTCACCCTGAATTGTGGTTAGAATGTGTGACCTAACATTGTATATAGAATAATTTCACCCTGAATTGTGGTTGGGATGGATGACAGAACATTGGAGATAGAATAATTTTACCCTGACTTGTGGTTGGAATCAGTGATTGAACATTGCAGATAGATTAATTTCACCCTGAATTGTGGTTGGAATGGGTGACAGAATATTGTATATAGAATAATTTGACACTGAATTGCGGTTGGGATAGATGACAGAATATTAGAGAAAAAATAATATCATCCTGAATTGTGATTGAAATGGATGATGGAACATGGCAGACAGAATAATTTCACAGTGAAGTGTTGGGATAGATGATGGAACATTGCATATAGAATAATTTCACCCTGAATTGTGGTTGGAATGGATTATAGAACATTGTACATAGAATAATTTCACCCAGAATTGTGGTTGCAATGCATGACAGAACATTGTAGATACAATAATTTCATCTGGAATTGTTGGGATGGGGAACAGAGCATACATATAGAATAATATCACCCTGAATTGTGGTTGGAATGGGTACCAGCACATTGTAGATAGAGTAATTTGATCCTGAAGTGTGGTTGTAATGGACGAAAGAACATTGCAGGTAGAATAATTTCACAGTGAATTGTGTTTGGAAGGGATGACAGAACAGTAAAAATAGAATAATTTCATCCTGAATTGTGGTTGGTATGGGTGACTGAATATTGCAGATAGAATAATTTCACCCTGAAGTATGGCTGGAATGGGTGACAGAACATTGTAGATACAATAACTTCACCCTGAATTGTGGTTAGGATGGATGATAGAACATTGCAGATAGAATAATTTAACCCTGAATTGTGGTTGGAATGGGTGACAGAACATTGTAGATTGAGTAATTTGACCTGAATTGTGCTTTGAATGAACAACATAATGTTACAGGTAGAAAAATATCACCCTGAATTGTGGTTGGAATGCATGATGGAACATTGCAGACAGAATAATTTCACCCTGAAATGTGGTTGGGATGGGTGGCGGAACATTGCAGATACAATAATTTCACCCTGAAATGTGGTTAGAATGGATGATACAACATTGTACATAGAATAATTTCACCCGGAATGGTGTTGCAATGCATGACAGAACATTGTAGATACAATAATTTCATCTCGAATTGTTCAGATGAGGAACA
This sequence comes from Dinomys branickii, assembly GCA_004027595.1. Lineage (NCBI taxonomy): Eukaryota > Metazoa > Chordata > Mammalia > Rodentia > Dinomyidae > Dinomys > Dinomys branickii. Next base: position 219,537 of record PVLD010000793.1, read on the forward strand.
GAGCATACAGATAGAATAATATCACCCTGAATTGTGGTTGAAATGGGTGAGAGAACATTGTAGATAGAATAATTTCAGCGTGAAGTGTAGTTGGGATGGACGACAGAACATTGCAGATAGAATAATTTCACCCTGAATTGTTGTTGCAATGGGTGATTGAACATTGCAGATAGAATAATTTCGCCCTGAAGTATGGTTGGAATGGGTGAAAGAAAATTATAGATAGAATATTTTCACCCTCAGTTGTGATTGGATTGGATAACTGAACATTGCAGATAGAATAATTTCACACTGAATTGTGGTTAGAATGTGTGACAGAACATTGTAGATAGAATAATTTCACCATGAAGTGTGGTTGGGATAGATGACAGAACATTGTAGATACAATAATTTCGCCCTGAATTGTGGTCAGAATGGGTGATTGAACATTGCAGATAGAATAATTTCACCCTGAAGTATGGCTGGAATGGGTGACAGAACATTGTAGATACAACAGTTTTACCCTGCATTGTGGTTGTAAAGGGTGACTGAATATTGTGGATAGAATAATTTAACCCTGATTTATGGTTGGGGTGGATGATAGAAATATTGTAGATTGAGTAATTTTACCCTGAATTGTCCTGGGAATGGATGACAGAACATTGTAGATAGAATAATTTCACCCTGAATTGTGGTTGGAATGAATGAGAGAACATTGTAGATCAAATAATTTCACCCTGAATTGTGGTTGGAATGGATGATAGAACATTGTAGATCAAATAATTACACCCTGAAGCGTGCTTGGGATGGGTGACAGACATTGTAGATAGAATAATTTCATCCTGAAGTGTGGTTGGGATGGATGACAGAATATTGAAGATAGAATAATATCACCCTGAATTGTGGTTGGAATGCATGACAGAATATTGTAGATAGAAAAATTTTACCCTGAATTGTGGTTGGAATGGGTCTTTGAACATTGCAGATAGAATAATTTCATGTTGAATTGTGGTTGGAATCAATGTTAGAACATTGTAGATAGAATAATTTCACCCTAAATTGAGGTTGGAATGGATGATAGAACATTGTAGAGAGAATACTTTCACCCTGAAGTGTGGTTAGTATGAGAGACAGAACATTGTAGATAGAATAATTTCTCCCTGAAGTGTGGTTTGAATGGATAACACAACATTGTAGATAGAATAATTTCACCCTGAATTTTGGTTGAAATGGATGATGGAACACTGTAGATAGAATAATTTCACCCTGAATTGTGGTTGGGATGGTTGACAGAACATTGTAGATAGAATAATTTCCCCTTGAACTGTGGTTGGAATGGGTGATTGAACATTGCAGATAGAATAATTTCACCTTGAAGTATGATTGGAATGGGTGACAGAACATTGTAGATACAATAATTTCACCCTCGATTGTGGGTGAATGAGTGATTGAACATTGCAGAGAGAATAATTTCTTCCTGAATTGTGTTTGAGATGGATGACAGAACATTGTAGACTGAATATTTTCCCCCGCATTGTGGTTGAAATGGATGATGGAACCTTGTAGATAGAATAATTTCACCCTGAAGTGTGGTTTGAATGGATAACACAACATTGTAGATAGAATAATTTCACCATGAAGTGTGGTTTGAATGGATGACACAACATTGTAGATAGAATAATTTCACCCTGAATTGTGGTTGGGATGGATGACAGAACATTGTAGATAGAATAATTTCCCCCTGAAGTGTGGTTGGGATGGATGACAGAACATTGCAAATAGAATAATTTCACCCTGAATTCCAATTGGAATGTATGACAGAACATTGTAGATAGAGTAATTTCCCCCTGAGTTGTGGTTGGAATGGGGGACAGAGCACTGTATGTAGAATAATTTCTCACTGAATTGTGGTTGCAATGGATGAAAACATTATAGATATGAATGTGGACCCTAGTTTTAGAAAAATGTACATGACAGTCTTTTGCACTTCAAATCAATATCCGCTTTCTTCTGTTTTTCAAAGGAAACTGGCCAGGAGGATAGCTGAATCTCAGCTTTCAAGACGAAGAGATCTGCCAGCTCGGCTGCTGCCTGGTGTCTGCTGACCCATGCGAGCTATGGAGTGCTCCCGCCCCTTCATACAGACCTCGCTGTCCTCTTCTGTGATCCAAGCGTTTCTCCTAGGTGGATCTTGTTGTGTCCGTTATGTAACACTAGCTGTGCCTCTGAGTATTCCTGTGGTTTTAGTACATTGTCAGAAGTTTGGCTTCTAATGTGGGTGTGTGAACTTCTGTGTCTTCAAGTCCACTGTGAGTTTTACCTAAACTGGTAATCTGCTAGTAGTAGTCACCCAAAAAATATTTGTTGAATTAATTAAAATATTTGTTGAATTAAGTGAAACTGAACAGTATTTGGCACTAAATATATATATATGGTCTACCAAATCTGCTTAATGCTCCATACATATATGCATGTATGTATATTTTAATGACTATAACCTAGAACAAAATTTATATCATGTTGGTGTATATTGTTATAGAAATCATTTCCTAAAGGATGAATTCTAAGTTTTAGGGAAAACAGAATTTATTTTGAAATGTCTGAAGAGTTAATATACCATGCTAAGAAAAGAGTGACTATTTTGAAGTATGCTAACTTTCCTTTGGGAATATAGAATGTGCATTTCTGTTATTAAAGTGTTTGGTTGCTGATTCAAATCACCCGGCAGTTGCAGCTCCCATCACAAGCTGCCATTTTTACCATCTCCCTTGTGCTAATCACAGTAGCTGTGTGCAGCTGTTACCGAACGATGCGCTATTTTGCAGGGAGCTGTTGAAATAGCCTGGGCTCCCTGATAGAGCCCATAATCATATCCAAGAGGAGAGCTGGAAACACATTGCCCCGTACCGCCTCTAGAGCCATCTTCCTAGCTTTTTTTCCCAGAAATTCACCTCCTCTTCCTAGCTTAGGAATATGTGATTTTATCCAAGGCTTCACACTCAGAAAGCTAGTTTAATTTCAGTGCAGAATGCTTTCCTATTGGAATAATTGGCCTGTTGTTCTAAAACTGTCTCTGGTAATTTATTGACACCTATCTTTATACAATATAGTGCAGATACCTTTGTGTAAAAACGCATCTCTTTAAATTTAGTATTGCGTATCAACATATCAATGTATGTATAAATGTTCCATGTTAATGTGTTAAAGAATCTGCAATAAATTATTTTTTTCACTTGCCTCTAGACAATTTTTATTCTACTAATATATATGTATGTATGTGTCTATATATCTGGAATTGTGAATAACTTGTTCTGTGAGTATTCCACAAGAATAAATTTTAACTTGATAAATGAGTGATGTCTTGTAATATGAGTAGTATGTGATGTCAAACGTCAGCTGAACCAGCTCCTCTGTGTGTGTGTGTGTGTGTGTGTGTGTGTGTGTGTGTATGTCTTTCTGTCGTTCTGCAGGATCATGGGTGATCATCTCCCAACAGCAAGAGGTTGTGGAGGAGATCTTGTTTGTCTTGTCTTTGCATCTGCAGAGAAGGAGGAGAAAAAGGCAAAGAGAACCTTCATTTCCACTGAGATTAGGGAAATGTGTACAGCATGGGAAATGGTGACAAATTTCAGAAAAAAGCACCACCCAAATAAACCTGTAGCAGCGAGAATGATGAATCTGCTTAATAACAATGCAGTGTCATATTTCCATGTAATCCTAAAAAGGAGGCAAAGGCAAGTATCCTTAGATAGGCTTTGTGTTAAAGTTGTACAAAAAGAAAACGATTCCATTGAGCCAGTAGACAGCAGTGATCACGTTAGTGAGAGTGAAAGTCATCCCACACAGTAATCCTCCTCTTTCTTGGCTCCCCACGCCAGCCAGAAAGATTTTAAAAAGGTAAATGCATGTTAAATGGTTTTTCCTTTATATTTTGTATTTTCTTTATTATTTTGTATTATATGACAGTATTGCGATCATTTTGTATGAATATGTTTGTGTTGAGTGAATCATCTGAGTTTCTATTATTTCTCATGGGGAATTTGCTTTGATACATGGAGGTTTTGGATTACAAGCCTGTTTCAAAAGGAATTATACTTATAAATCAAATTAAGATATATATATAGAGAGAGAGAGAGAGACAGAGACAGAGAGAGAGAGATGCTGAAAATCAAACCTGAGGCCTTGTACATGCTTATTAAGCACTCCAGCACTGAGCTACATCCCCATCCCATGTGATACATTTTTAGTGGCTTGTCCTAGGACTATTCCTAAATGTTATTCTTTCACAATAACAAGACCGAAAAGAAAAGGCTAAGCATGGGAGGAATATATAGATAAATTTAAAATGGCATCAACTTACCTAAAAAGCTCACAAGCCTTTGGGAGTTGTAGACATACGTATAAATAACTAAAATATTTAATATTTGTATGATAAAGTGGTAAAGATTAAGGAAGAGTACTTAGAGTAGCTTGGGAAAACAGGGATGTAATTGAATAGTTCTGGAAGATTCCAAAGCCACAGTGATCATGATGTCTTTTCAGACTCCAGCACATGTGTACTGAATGTCTCTTGGTGGCAGTAGCAGCTCTAGGCTTTGGGGCGCACCATGGTCAGGATTTCCAGTGTCTCCAGAGACCCATATGTTGAAGATGTCCAACTGGAAGGTGGCTGAGCCATTGAGAGCTGACGCAGAGGGAGGAAAGTTCACTGGGGATGTGGCCTTGAGGGGATGTGGGAACCCACTGCCTTCCTGTCTCTGCTTCCCCGCTGTGAGGAGGTGAGGAGCTCCCCTCCGCCCTGCGTTTCCTCCACCAAAAGCCCAAAACAAGGGTGGATGAACTGAAAGTTGGGCCAAAGTAGACTGTTTCCTTAGTAAGGCCCTCAACTGTTTTGCTTCAGTAACAGAAAACTGGCTCACCGTGTGCCTTTGAAACTTGTCTATTCCAAGTGGTACAGACTTAATGTCTTCATGTCCTTATGCCTGCACACTCCTCCCTTACATGCCTACCTGAACAACGGCAAAATTTCCCAGATAAACCCGTCCCCACCCCCACCCGCTGCCCCCCATCCCCACACTGCTGTCAGTGCCCCCTCACCAGAACCAGCTGTCCTGTGTAAAGTCCTGAGCAGGAAGGCACCGTCTGCCCTCCCAGCTTGTTCTGGAAGTTTAACGCTTTGCTTTATCTGGAATCCCCAGAACCCATATTTTGGTTGCAGATTCTTACTTCTGTTGTACATTTAGTTCAATAGCCTCTCATTGGCAATTGTCCTGAATTTATAAGGCAAATTTAAGTCCTACCCACCCAATCACCCCACAAAACTTGCCGTTTCTGAAGCCTCTCCTCCTAGATATCCTGTAAACGCATCATTAAGTGGACACTTGGTAAATATTTGTTGAGCTAAAATACAGAAGCAGCAGTTTCTTCCAAGTGCAGAGCCTAGAAGTAGACGTGAAGGAAATGCGGGACAATAAATGAGACTGGGAAGAAGGAGAGACTTCAGAATGCTGTTATTGAATGCGTTCCAGGAAAGTCTGTGGTTCTGATCTTAAAGACCGACTTAATGGGAAAGAACAGAGTGACGGGGGGGTTCGGGAGCTGCTGTACTTGGGGTGCACCCCGCTTTCACGTGGCGGCCGGGCGGGAGGTTCACTGGAGAGCAGTCACAAGTTGGAAGTGCTTAATAATTGCTGGGGTAAAGGAGGTGAGAAAGGAAGAAGCAGGTAGAGGGCTTCTGGCTGGGACAGTGGTTGACGATAGAACCATCACAGGAGACTGGATGTAGAATAGCCGCTTCTTTCCCCTGGAGTTTTGGGAAAGAAAGCGTGATTATGTACGAGCTTCAGTTCTTGTGCATACATTTAAAAAATGGAGGGCTATTTTCTCTAGGGAGCATTGTTTTAGGCAGCTGAATTAGATAGAATATTAAAATTATTTTAGGCGGTCAGACTGGGCCAGGCCCTCGAAGGAGCCAGTGCGGAAAATGAGATACCTTGAGTCTGTGGAGGAGACAGACACCTCCAGCTGTGGATAAAAGATTAAACAGATGCGCCCACATACTTCCTTAGGGATGGACCGCAGGGATTGACATTCTAAACAGGTAGCGATCACCTTGAAAAAGCCAGGAAGAGTCACTAGCCCAGCCCCTTACAGGAAAGGCCTCTGTTCTGTATTCATGCCCGCTTGTTCTGGACTTGCTTCCCCATTTGATCCTCATTTAATCAATTTTACCTAAACAGCTATACTTGTGGTCTTATTGGCTGACCATAGCTTTGTCCCACCTCATGCCCACCTAGCGAGTTTCCACGTTTTCTACCTTGGACCCACCTCACCTTGTGAGTTTGCTCTATAAAAGTCCCTAGAAAAGACAGGTTGTTGGGCAGTGCACTCGGGCCCCCTTCTCTGTTGGACAGGAGCTTTCTTTCCTTCAATAAATATATTCTGCTCTTAACCTCCTTTGTTCCTAAAATTCATGCTTCGATTTTAGAGAACATGAACTCATCCCAGATATTGTTCAGGTTGGGAGTTTGTTTCCCCTATAGCAGCATGAGTCGACTTGCATTTTTAAACAGCCAGTTGAAAGCTTTTTGACTGCAGTAAAGTCACCTAACTTTTCTGTGACCTGGTTCTCTTATTGTAGAGCTGAGTAACAAAGAAACCAATAACAGGCTGCTGCTGGATCTAATTAACGTTTGAAGAAATGGCTTGTTCTTTTGGGACTACCAGAAAGGAAAGCTAAACAATGTATTTTGCAATTCATTAATAACAGATCTATTCCAAGCTAAATCATGATCACACAGGCCATGAAAACACAAGAGCAGCAACGAGAGAAACCAGGGAATGCACTTTTAACTTTGCTCAGTCTTGAAACAAACCCAGTGAACATCACCAAAAAGGACTACTAACTTCTATTAGCTCCCTGAAAGGAACAGTTAGTGCTTATATTCTTTGATCAATTTTGCATGCCTGTATCTGGTAATCTGAGCAACTGCTCTGAAGATAACAGTATGCAGTATAGTCACCATTGGGTTTTTTTTGGTGGTACTAGGGATCGAACTCAGGACTCTGCGCTTGCTAAGCAGGCACTTATTCCACTGAGCTATATCCCCAGCCCCTTGAGCTATAACCCCAGCCCCTTGAGCTATATCCCCAGCCCCACCATTGTTAATTTCAGATCTTGTTTTAAAATTCTGTATCTTATTTTCTCTCTTTAAAATAAAAAATAAAAAGGGTTGGAGTTGTAGCTCAGTGGTAGAATGCTTGACTAACATGTCTCAGCATGCAAATCAATCAAAACAATGAAAACAACCAAAAAAGTAAAATGTTATGAAAAACCTTTGCCAGCTTGATGTGAAGAGATATGTACACATTAACTTTACAATTGAATATATATAATTATATTTCAGAACTAATTTTTATTTCATTTTATTTAAATCTAGGCTGATTGACTCAGCAGATGGTCCGTCCTCTTCAGCAAAGAGTGAGAAATCTCCTGCTTGGCTGTCCTCTCTAAAGGCTCATCAAACCTCCAGAGGGCAGCAGAGGATGCTGTTTGTTACTGAAGTCCAGAAAAGATAAGCGCAGGGCAGATTTTCCTCATAGGAAAGTTCCCCCTCTTGGCTATATGTGATGTCACTTCCTGTGTGCCAACTTGAATTCATTCTTACTCTACCACAAGTTCAAAGGAAGACAAAAAGTAATTACCACTCATAGTATCAAATCTACTCACACATATCTTGTTTAGAAATGGCAACCAAGTATTTCCTGCTAATTCGATAGGAAGCTATAAAAATTTGCTAAAACAAGCAATTTATAGTAGAAGTAATAGTACAATGTCATAATATCAAAGTAACATAAGGCTTGTGTTAAAAGCTATCAAATGTACATAAGTAAATACTGTTTATTTATGAGTAAATATATAAACTTTATGAGTAAAAACGCACAAGAATGTATTTTAAAAACCCTTTAATTTGCATTAATAAAAACAAACATTTTTGATTTTTCTTTGCAACTTCTGTCAGAGAGGAGGAACGTGATGAAGATGAACAGACCACTACCTGGGAAAGAGGATCAAGGGCCTGTCTCTAGTGACAGCAAAACCACCTTGTGACCTTCCTTTAATTTATTAGGACTCAATTTCTTCATCTATTAAGAAAGAAGCTAATATTAAAATATCTAAATTCCATGATTTGGTTTGCTGAAAATGCCAGATCATTTGCACTATGATTTGGCTTGCGCATTTTGGAATAAACTCTAAAGTTTAGCCATGAGGGACAGTGTGTAGATTATTGAATGATTCCAAAACTTGCTCCCAAGAAATTAATCTGAAGCAAACATCTGGTAAAGACTTGATCCCAAGTGAAATCAGAATGAGTAACCACAGATTCTTGTGAGTGTATGTCTCTGGTACAAATACACACTGTAATATTTACCTAATTATGCTTGCTACATTTATGTTCTTTAATGAAGAGTGTATTTCATTACCTAAAGCATGGGAGCAGTTTGTGTTTTCAGCCAATTACTGTACTCCAGTTCAAACAGTGTCTGTAATATGGTTAACCTCAAATGGGGCTTTAGCACCCAAGTACCTGATGATCCTTTGAATAGAAAATTGTTTCTCAAAAACTAAAGATAAAGTGTCAGTGTTACTTAGAGGCTGGGTTTTGTTATTATTACTACAATTTATTGCCCATTTTCTAAAATGTTGGTCACAGTTGCCTACCAAATAGTTTTTGAACATTTGGAAGGAGAAGTTATATGCAAGTAAAATATTACCACACCTTTTAAAAAAATCCATAAATGTATTTTTGTGGTTCTGCATCACATGAATAAATTTCACTGGTACCCATACAGATAACATGATTGTGCAGTTCTGGACAACCAGAGTACTTAAATTTGATATTGTGCTTGCTGACAGGTTTTGTTTCTTTTTAATTTTAAAGAGAAGAAAAATCCAAAATTTCAAAACAAGATAATAGGAGGGTAACAATGGTTAATACATTGCATATTTTATCTTTAAATTAGTCACTCAGAGTACAAGATATCAGCATTTAACTGTCCAAACAATATTAACACAAACCTTTCTTTTCAGTGAACTAAGAGAAATTAGTACCTGAACTGTTTTAAATAAATAAATAAATATATATATATATATATATATATATATATATATATTTACATATATATACACACTTTTTTTTCTTTTCTCTTCCATCTTTTCTCCATTCCCACCCTAGTTTGTCTTTCCTTTAGAAGTTTCTTCCCATTTTAGAATATCTATTGTACATTTTGGGTCTTTTTTACTCTTTCAGCTTCTCACACTAGGGAGACAATACAATGTTTACACATGTGCATCTGGTTTATTTCAGTTATGAGTGTGGTCTCAAGTTGCATCCATTTACCTATGAAAGTCTCAAGTTTATCCTTCTTTATGGCTAAGTAGTACTTTATCATGCAAAAATGCCACATCTTTTTTATCCATTCCTTGGTTGATGGGCACTTGGGTTGTTTCCAAGATTTAGCTGCAACAAATTGTGCTGCTATAAACACGGGTGCACATATATCACTGTTTTGAATGTCAGCGCACATAACTGAAGAAGAGATTTACTTTATTTGTATTAAAAAATCACAGCATTCAGCATTGGCTAAACCAGCTGCTGCTTCCCATATTCCTGGGCAACTGGGAGTCAGGATCAGGATGGGCAGATGGTCCTGGAAGGTTCCGTGTCCTGGAATTGAGACAAGGGAGGGCAGGCTGCAGTGATAGCAGGTCTCTTAGAAGTGTGCAGAATCCAAGCTCGGGATGTGGCAAGAAGGTTGAACAGCCTGGTGAAAGGAACCAGGAGCTTACATTTGCCTCACATCGAGATACAGACCAGGCACCTTTCAAGAGCTCCGTGGTCATGGAGCCACTGGCCGTTGCGTTGGACTCAGTAAGTACTGACTTCGGTTTGGGTCTTCCATGAGAAGTGAAGTCATCATGGATATTTGTTTGCTTCCATTTGGCAAACAAATGGAATCAACTTAGCTTTTATTGAAAAGGAAGAAGAAATGTAGCTGAATAATGGAAAGTGAAAGTGGTTTCTGGGTAGAGAAAATCTGTGCACATTCACACTTTCTGTCTTGCTAGTTCTGAACAGAGCAGTAGTTATTCTGAACTTTGATACTAAGGACTACAATACAATAGAAACTGTCATAAGAAAAGTAATAAAGAGAAATGAGTTCTACGGGGGAGAGTTTTAGAAAAAGAGACTGGCTCTTTTTATAAGTTGCTAACTTTAGCAACTTAATGTTTTGAGATGATAAAGGATTTCTCATTTTAATTTGACGTCCTTTGCAACTTTTTAATGAGGAGCAATTACATGGCATTAACTGACATTTATTATCCTTTGACAAAGATAAGGCTCTTCATGAAGATCTAGTTCATCACTTAGTTGCCACCCACATTAGATTTCATTTGCGCTTCTGGTGAAGGTTGTTCTTTTCCTGTCAACTCAAGCTACTCCCTTTGCACTTGTCAGGAATATTGCCAAAGTGTTAGCTGAAAGAGAATGACACAGAAGATGAACACGGATCTGAGCACTTGTGCACACACAACCAGATTTTATTTGACTTGTGCTAGCCAAAGTGTTCCACAGCTATAGCCCTTACCTCCCTGGCTGCGCTTTACTCCTTCAATTCCGAGAATTTACCAACATTTGAGTCGTGAATATGGCTCCTTGTGTCTCCAGGCATGGTACCTCTTTTAAAAGAGTTTATTTAAGTTATTAATACTATAATAAAATTTATAAAATTCCTTTCAAAATGTTTATTTCTTTAAATATTGTATGGCATGGTAGCTGGTAATCCAACTTAACAGGCATGGGAGAGTGAAGTGGTCAGTGTCCATGCTGTTCCCCAAGAAAACGCGCACAGCAGCATGGCCATTGGCCAGTCTGACACCAGTCACCCCCCTCCCTGCAGGCCAGCCTTGCGTTGAGTACTTTGCAGGCGTCCTTCCCTCACAAGCAAACCAAAGCACATGCAGTTTGGATAACTTGCCCAGCAAGGGTCAAGTGAAGAAAAGTGGTCAGGCAGCACCTTTAGCCAGGAGCGTGGAAATCAGAGTCCAGGCTTCCAGCCGGCATGCTCTGATGCCTCCTGCAAGCAGTGATGAACCTACAAGCACGCGTGCCACAGTGAGCTCTTTGCTATCACTGAAAGCTCTGAAAGGTTCGCCATCACTGTTGGTGTTTTAAGATGATGACTGTGTTTCTGGTGACAAAGGCAGGTGGGCAAGGTGTTTGAGAAGAAAAAGGCTGCTGCTTCCGCCCTAAATCTTACTATAACACTAAAAAGTGGTATCTGAGGCCTGGGGCAGGGCAGAAGACCAAACTAGAGCCATAGAACAAGAGAAAACTATGTGGGTCAAAGGATGTAGTCACAAGGGCTGGCACAGTACAACATTAGTGGGCAGAATAAAGAGAAATGTCTTAATAATTATGGGACCCTTTAGGTCTTAAGGACTTTGAATTTTTCTGACTAAAATCCTGATCATCTCAAAGTTTCCAGACTGAGTGAATGATTCATTCTGACAGTGAACTCTGATGGGCCACAGAATAGGGAAAGGATGTTAGTAACTGTCTCTGCCAGGAGTGTGGAAAGAACCTTCTGTAGGTGTTGGGGGATTCTCTCATGAGGACCGTGCAATTCAATCTTCTGCACCCTGCCGCTGCAAACTGGCATTTAATATTAATTTTAGGAGCTTCTAACAAGTTTTCTCAGAGCTAAAGATGAAGTTTTCATGATTTCCCAGGTCAGCTGTGGGGGAGGCCATAGCAAAGACTGCATATCCTCTGGTTGTCGCAGTGACCAGTACAGAGCAATAGTTTAGGACGTTCAAGTACCCTTCCTCCAGACACCAGAGAATTACCTAAGGAGCGAGAGTGATTTGTGCACAGTTCGTGAAGAATCTGTGTTTTCCACTTGGTTGTGGTAGTGGTAGTGGTGGTGGTGGTATGGGGTGTGTGTGTGTGTGTGTGTGTGTGTGTGTGTGTGTGTGTGCTGACTGTGGATTTATTTATTGGAATAACCTTCCTTTCAAATACGTGTGTATTGCTCATACCAGGGCATGGTCTTTAATGCAGTCATTGAAAGTCTGAAAAATGTTGCCAGAAAGATTTGCAGAATACAAAAAAGCTTAAGATGAAAAATTATTATTCTTCTCTTCCAGTTTCTAAATTTCTTTATTTGTCTTGGATCATATGGAATCCATCATCTCTGAAGGATTCTCAACTGGGAATCTCCCCCTTACTGAGTCCCAGTGATGAGCATGCATGTTTATTCCCCAGCAGTAATATTGTTGAGTCCTAGCTATCAGCATATTTAATTTGCTAAGTGCTGGCATAAATGATTTCCATATATTGTGCCCGTGGGCTTTACTACCACTACAGCATAAAGATTCTACATTCTTGCCAACCCCCGGAGCTGTCCTGCCTGTTTTTCCTTTCTGGCACCAACCACAGTCTAGTCACTTAATCTGAAAAGTTGTGTGGCTCTTTTCCAGTTTGTGATAATGTGACTAGTTTGCAAAATAATTTAAGGATTCCTGTAATCCTTAATCCTGCATGCTGATCACTCCTTTGGCCAAGGATTTTCAATCCCTTAACCGAATTCTCCTGCTTCCTCTAATCCCCTTGCATTTTGCAGACAAGCTTTGCAAATACAAATCTACAGATGCCAGCATTTGCTTCCAAGTTTCCCCATTGCCATCTATTGAAAGTTTATTTAATATTATAGCACACAGGGTTCAAGTCTTTCAAGCACCTCAACAACTTGAGTTGTTCGCCTTCTCTGCCCTTCTGTTTTTTACAGTGAACATTCCGAAACTGAATCATGTTATGGTTTCTTCTTCACGCATTTTTCACATGAAAGCTTGTATTGTGACTGCAATTTAGCAGAAAGAAAGAATGACATGGTGCATATCTCTTGCTAAGCAAGCCCTCTTTGGACTTAGCAAAACAGGGACACAGTGTGAAGGTGGCTCTGCCTTGTTCTCAATAAGGAGAGAAACTCTGCCAGTGACTCGGAAAGAAAAACACTGATTCACACAGGACAATAGTCACTGACAAATTCTATACTTAAATGTATGGTATGATGTGGTTTGTCACTTTGAGCTGACATTTGAGTTACTTTTCTGGTTTATTTACAGACTTCTTCCTATGCATATCTGGTTAGTACAGACGTATGAGAAGCAATGGAATAAGAATGAGTTTCTGTGAGGGTCAAGGGACATTATCGTGGGCGGAGTGTCTCAAGTAACTATGGAAAGCAGAGAGCAACTTTGGCACTAATTTTTGGCAATAACTTCTTATTTACTCCCACTCCCTCTTGCAATTCTGATAAAATCTGATTTAAAACTAATTCCACTGGGATTTGGAAAAAAAAATCTTGTCTTACTCAACTTCTGTCCCTCTTTCCCCATATTTGTCCTGATTTAGAATATGACAATTCTCCTAAGGCCCTGTTAGCTTCTGCTAAGAATTAAAGAGAAATGTTCTGTCACTTTAAATGTAAAAGCAGCAACTCCCCTGCCGCCATTCCCTACTTGCTTGGGTCACTGTCGAGACTCTGGTGGGCTCCAGAATCCCCAGGTTGGGATGACTCTGCAAGATAAGCAGCAAGAAGACACGAATGTTCTGACTCAGAAATTTTTCTAAAACCAACTTTTCATTTTTTGCTAAGTTATTAGTTTTTTGCATTTATTAGTTTTCTGAATGATTTTAAATATTTGTTATTTTCTCTAAACATAATTTCATCTTTTCAGTACTCACAATAAGAAAAAGAAATTTCACAAACCTAGAGGGACACAGAAGATAGTTGAAAACCCGTCCATTCACCAGCACTCTTCTGGGGCCATTTGTCCTGTGACATGTCTCCTCCCCAGTAGGATTGGCACTTCCCTGCTTACACCTTTTACACTGCAGCAGAATAAAGGAAGCAGCAGACTGAACTCTGGAGTAGGTTGCTCGGCCAGGACTTACCCCAGAGCCGCACTGTCCGCTTCCATCATGTGGAAGCGGACAGAGTGAAGAGACGCTTGCCTGCCGCTTGTGTTCTTCTGGCAACACAGTCTGCAGCCGCTTCACTACACTCCAAGTCTATCAAAGCCACACAAAGAAACTCCGGCTTAGTTTTCAGTGGCAGCGTCTCTCTACTTGTCCCTAACTATCTGTTTTCTAGGATATTTTAAATTCTATGCTGCCATTCAACAATGTGCCCTGAATTCTCATGGCAAAAATACCAATCTATGCACACTAGGGCAGAAAAAACTTAACAGGTGTCAGAGCACAATGGTAGAATCTGAATTCCTGTATGTGCTATTAACTGTATAAATTGGTTCAGTTATATCAAAGAGCAATTGAGAAACATACAGTCAGGGTAAAGATGCATATACCAACATCTTCCAACAATTTTACTTTTGGGTGCTTGACCAAAATTATATGTGACACAGTATAATCACAGTATGTTAGCTATAGATAAAAATTTGAAATTACATAAATATACAAGAGCAAGGGAATGAATATGGTATATTTATTGGTGCAAATTTGTGCAACACTTTAATAAACTATTTCTTTGTGTATCAGAATGAATACACTCTGAAATGTGAAATTCAAAAACAAGTTTTAGACAAATACACAGCATAATTCCACACATGTTAAATCCGAGGGAGATAAGCCCAAACATAAAGCTGATTAAACCTGAACAGCGAGAACACGATTGTTTATTTCATTAATATTTAATAACCAAAAGGAAAAACTATTGACTGTATATAGTATCCATTTTACTGTGTTAATCTCTGTGTAAAAATGCACTTAAATGTCTAATTGAATATATTAATTTATTACAATATTTAAACTTTTTAAAAATAGTGCTGATAAAAATAATAAAAAATAAAATAGCACTGATAAAACACCTCATGTTTAAATGAAAAAGAATTAAATTGGAATTGAAGAAATTAGGGGCATGGCTATTAGGGAGGGCATACCTTCAAATGTAGGAAACATTTAACTCTTTCCAAGAAAATAAAACTGAAAAGGGGGAGAAATCTGGTGAACCAAGGAGCAACATCCTTTCATGCTTAAATCATGGGGCAGACAGAGAACCACTGTAAATACGTATGCCGGGAAGAAGTCTAAAAATGATGTGGAATATTTATCACGGATGATTTATAAAAGGTAAGAAACTAAAAGCTCATAAATGACTTGGAATAAGAGCAGTGTTACCACAGAAGGAATATTCTAGACGCTTTTTATTCTGGCACTGTACCACGTACTGTGAATTGCTGAGGGGCATGCCGAGTTCCGGGGATTGTTGTCAAATGCCCGGCGTGGAGGTGTGGAGCAGGATGGTGGCTTCGCCAAATAAGACTGAAGGAGAAAGTGTCCCAGGAGAATTGCGTGCTGATTTGATGAGAGATGGAGCGCACATTCTGCAACAAGAGCCTCTTCATGCTGAGAGCGTGTGTGGTCTCACAACGTCCAAGAATAGCTTCAAAGGTGCTGGGAACACTGGGCAGCTGGGAAAGGCCTGATGTAGGGGAAGATGAAATTGATGTGCATAAACCTTTAGGCCAGTGAGGGCAAAGCAGAAGAACCACATTCCCTTTGTGGACTTAGGTGTGTTCAAGCCACACTAAGGTGCAAGTTCTTGTTAGTGCTAGTGCCCTCCAGATATTGTTCTCTGCTTCTCCAATCAGAATAAGTGTCCTGCGCACCACGGTCCCATCATCTCAACATTTGTTATAACTGCCAAAACACTGGGCTCACCAGTGACAGTCAGATGTGGCAAGGGGCTTTGGATGTTCAAGTCAATCTCTTTTTTGCTTCCAACACCTCGATAGATCAGTACCTGCTTCTAGCACCTCTTTCTCCACTCTGCCCGCTACCACTGGATATAAATTCATCCAGGGGAGTAAGGGAAGGGAATAATGTTGTGAGACCTTGTGATGAAATAATCACCCAAGTTAAGAACAGACTCTTCTACAGGAAAAATGTGTGCCCCTAGTTTGTCACGGCAGCCTTCTCAGCCGCGTACTCCACTTGCCGTGCCTTTCCAACCACCCTGGAGGTTCTATTTATGACTTGTTTCTGGTTCCAGTTTTCCTTACTACTCTTTGTTTAGACCTCAGACACTTGCAGACTTGTAGCTAACTCAAATGTCCTTTTAGAAACTTCTATTCATGCATATTGGCTGGCGAGCACGCCACTCACAGCTTCAGGTTATTATATGCTCTGTCTCTTCTATGGGAAGTTTACATTAAAGCACCTGTCTTTGTTATGAAATCTAATGTCTCCTCATGGCTCTCACACAAGAGTGGCTTAGTAGTAGCCATCATATCACACATGCAGGGCTGCTTGTACGCACAGCATTTCAATCGCTTCAGCAGACTGTTTAGAGTACTTTAGAGAGTTTCAAACTAGATAATTTTCTCAGTGCCAGAGAGGTACCATTCATACATTTAAAATCCAAAGGTATCATTTGGTGGTGTGGATCAAATGAAGATTAATACTTATCCTGAATAGTCTCTTTTATTTATGTGCACTTACCATAACATTATATTTTCCTCTTAATTATTGAAAGATTCAGAGGCAGTTGATGGTAACCTTCAGACAAGTGGTCCAGTTATGTGCAGTCTGTCTGGTACTGTACGGCATTTAGTTATTTATTGGTATAGTTTTAAATAATGGTTCAGTTCACAAGTAAGAACTCTATGTGATATCTAGATGATGAATTTACTAACAGAGAATCCTAGAGTTGTGATCCCTGAGGAGTCACAGTACTGTCCGTGTTCCCAATAGAAGTTCTGGCAAAAGCTAGATCTGTTTTCTTCTTGCTGCTATTTTCAACCATCAGTCCCAATTTCACACTGTGTATGTTAAATTTTCTTTTCTTTCCTTCATTGGTAATTTCACTAAAGTGATTAGCAAAGCACCAGGGCATCCTATTATAGCATTTCCTCCTTCATTCAGTTTCTCTATCTTAATCTATGCTACAAATCTCTCAGGGGTCAAAAGTACACGGTGAGAAGTCTAGGGACACTATCACCTGTTTTAGAGCTTTTGCTACTTTAAATCAGGGTTGGTTCGTATCAATTTGCTATTAAAATCTTATCAGATCCTCTGTACTCCTTTTTTTCATCCAAATGCTTTTATTAGCCGTAGTCCCAAAGCTGGGCCAAACTAAAGGAGGAGAGATTTATTTTGGCGTACAGTTTCTGAGCGTTTAGTCCAAGTTTGGCTGGCTTGAGGGGAGAGACAGCCTGACAGAGGACAGATGCTCAAGCCCAGCTAGATGCCGAGCAGAGAGAGGAGGGCCAGGGACAAGAACACTTGTTTGCAGGTGTCTTGGTTACTTTTCTCTCGTTGCTGAGACAAAATACCCAACACCCAAAATGAAGGAAGGAAAGGTTTATTTAGCTTACAGTTTGTGGAGGTTTCAGTCCATACTTGGCTGCTTCTGAGGCAGAGCGGCACATGGCAGAGGGCAAACTGTTCAGGGCAGCAAAGCCCAGCAAAAAGCAAACAGCAAAAGCGGGGAATGGCTGCAAGCAGCCTCCTTTTCTCCCCTACATTGTAAACGGCCTACCCCCGGCCAGGGGTCCTGAACTTCTCACACAATCTCCATGCCCTCCTCTTCCACAGGCTCAGGATGTTTACAAAGTAAGCATCCCAGCTTCCTGCTGAGTCACTCAGTTAAACCTCCAGATTCCCCAAGTTGACACAATGTATCAACCATAACAGCAGGTCATGGCCCCAGTGACCTGCCTCCTCCCATCAAGGTCCATCTCCTCACAGCACCTTCACATGTACATCCTGCTATCCAATCACCTTCCAGAAGTTTCACCTCAAACACGAGCCTCTGGGGGGACATCACACATCTACACCATAACAGTGCTTCTGTTACGTGCATCTGAGAGCTCAGAGTCAATCTCAGTTCGCTTACCACTCAAGCGTGGCCCACTTCAGATGTACAGCATCACTGGTCTAGGGGCCAGAGTCTAGGTCCTTTGGTCTGGACTAAGGGAAGTGAAACTTCACTTCTAGTAAACTCTGTTCTAAGCTAGTTGGCTTTCACATGAACGTAATCTCAGGTAAATTAGTGAACATCACATACAATATTTAATATTTGTTATCATGCTAGCCTCATCAAGTCCAGGAATATTGTTCAAATTATATTCTCTACCTGATTCATTTTATGATAAACATACAAGAAAATTTGTGGAGTATTTCTTCTTCAAATAACTCAAAATATAAATTGTTTCAAGATTTAAAAAGGAAAAGAATTATTTCTCCTCTACTTAGTATATTTAAATAAGTACAGGGATTTTAAGCTTGTAATCATTGTAGCAAGCAAGAGGCTAAACGTCATAAAACCTCAGAATCAGCCATAGTAATATCAGCAAAGAAACCATTCTTTTCAACTGTGAACCAAAACATGGTTTCACAGCTACATATCTGATTTAACTGGGGGGATTCATAGCGCAGAGAAATGCGCTAACCATTCATGTTACACTGCCATCGTTAACTGTATGTTTCTTCTTTACTTATTCCTTGGTATTGTTTCTTCATGTCTCCTTTCTATGACAGCCGATCTTTCTATCATGTTCCTTATGTGTCTTTCTTTTCTTATCATCTGCATTTTTTAAATTTTAAAGACAAAAGGATGGAGACATATAAACCAGAATAACAAAAAAAAAATGCAGGAAATACAAAATTACAGCGAAGATAGTAGGGAATTAGCACTGGATACTGTATTACATACTGTTATCTTCACATTTGTTATTCAGTTATACAGATGATGGTTTGTTATGGTTGATACATTGTGTCAACTTGGGGAGTCTAGAGGTTTGGCTAAGTCAGCAATTACAAATCTTGGGGTAAAAAGGACATGCCCTTACCCTTCTGGGATGTTGTTTATTGTGTTAATTTGGGAAGTTTAAAAGGTTAACTATGTGACTCAGAAAGGAGCTGGAGTGCCTATCTGTATTCATCCTCAGCCTGTGGAAGAGGAAGGCATGGAGATTCTGTGAGCGCTACATGCCCCCTGGGTGGGGGTAGGCTGTTTACAATATAAGGGAAGAGAAGAGGCTGCTTGCACCCATTCCTCCCTTTTGCTCTTGTGGGTTTTGCTATGCTCTGCTGCCCTGAACAGTTTGCCCTCTGCCATGTGCCACTCTGCCTCAGAACCAGCCAAGTATGGACTGAAACCTCCACAAACTGTAGGCTAAATAAACCTTTCCTTCCTTCATTTTGGGCATTGGGTATTTTGTCTCAGCAAAGAGAAGAGTAACCAAGGCGCGGTTCATTCAATTAATCAATTTTCTCTCCCTTCATCTCTGTTGTTCTGCCACCCAATGTCATCTTCCCTCTGATAATAACTGTACTTTTGGGCTTATTTACTCCTTCAGACTCTCACCTTGGGAAGAGACAAGGCTGCTTCAAATTATGGTGTAACATATATGGGTGTATACAAATTGCTATGGCAGGAGGTGGAAAAGCACCCATGTTCAAAGACAGTAGAAAGGCAGGAAACTAGGTTCACTATGGTCAAGCTCCCATTGACAAGCCCTCAAGGCCATTGGGGGTCCAGTCTAGTCAGTGGGGTTACCCAGTGAACCACCAGGCTTCTCCTTGGTACATTGCATCTGGAGTTCCAGTCAAGTCCTCAGGGTCACCCAAGCAGGCTGCCAGTCTCCGCCCCAGTAAGGCTCTGCCAGGGGCCTTGTTGAGTCCACGGGGCACCCCCAGTGGACCGCCTGGCTCTGCCCTAATGCCATGCTGCTGGGGGCCGAGTCCAGTCCCTGGGGACACTCCCACTGGACCGCCTGGCTCTGTCTCATCGCAGCATTGCCGGAGGCCCTGTCCAGGTCTTCAGGGTTCTCGTGTAGCCTGGAGGGAGCCGCTGCCCCCTCAGGCTGCTGAGTTCCCTGTCAAGGCCCCCAGGGTCCCCTTATAGGCCACTAGTGTCTCCCTGCAGGCCACCTATGACTCTTTGGAGGCTGTCCCCACCCAGCAAGAGAACCAGGTCTGCACCCTAGTTCCAGGTCTTCACCTCCTCCCCCCTCTCGATCTCCAGTGTTGCCATTCCCTGCCCCTTGCAGCTGGGCATTGGATGCACTTACGATGCTGGGCACAAGGGCGTGAGGTCTCCCCCACCTGTGCTCATTATAGTAGTCCAGGGTGTGTACTAAGTTTAGTTATTAGTTCTAGAAGAGAATTGGAGGATTTTCTCAGGTCTTCTATGTAGAGTATGTTGTTGTCTCTTGGACTTCTGGATAGCTGCTGTTCATGTAATTTGTTGCTATGGGTTCATACAAGGTTCATATATGCAAGCAGTATGGAGGCTCTCTTGGTGCTCATATTAGTAGTTTAGGGTGAGTCCTGAAGCCTGTAGACTCAGCCTGTTGCTGTCAGGGACACATGTTGAGTGCTCGGACCACCAAGACTCAAGGTGCTCAGAGAGGGAGTTCAGGGTGGGAGCTGAAGCCTGGTACTCAGGTCGTGCTTTCTGCTTGGTGTTGGAGTGAGAAGGGTGTGGGGCCGTGTGATTCACTTCCATCTGCAGCTCCCTCTTACTGTTTTGCTCCAGTTTGCATTTGTTGTTTGGCTGGATCCCTGGGAATTGCTGTCATGTCTTTCAAAGGGTATATTCTTTTAAGATAGGAATATTTGAGCATATACAGGTTTAATTTACACAGAATGAATTGTGTTGTATTCTTACTATGATCTTTGCTTCTTCCCTCTGTTTTTAGTGTGCACAAATAGAGCACCGTGGGTAAGTCTGTGTTTAGCTCATGGTCTCTTCGCTGCTGGGGCTTCTGCAGAGTGCATCTGTGCTCTGAGCAGGAAATGGACAGGCGAAGGGCCAGCACGGAATTCGTCTGTGTGAGGACCCCGCTGCTTGCTTACCAAGACTGTGATTTCTGAGTCCTTAACTGCATAGATTCCCATCACGCCTGAGCACCAGACTGTACTGCCCTTGTTCCAACAGCACTAGCACTTGCCTATTGTTAAGCTCATGAACAACTTCTGGAGATTTTTCAAGAATTAGTCTCAAGTACCCAGGAGGAAAATACAACCAGGGCTAACCATTATTACACAGAATGAATCTGGGACAAGCATGTGTGTGTGTGAGCGCATGTGTGCATGTGTGTGCATGTGTCTGTCTGTCCATTTGGGTGTACATGTGTCTTTCTGTGTGGGTGTGTGTCTGTCTGTCCATGTGGGTGTGTGTGTGTCTTTGTGTGTGGGCATGTGTGTGTGTGTGTGTGTGTGTGTGTGTGTGCGCGCGCGCGCGTATGTGTGCATGCATGCGCACCCACATTGGAGATTGAACTTAGGATCTCACAGGCTAAGCATGTGCTGAACCACAGTTATAGTCGCAGCATGGTGATTATAATTTCTTAAGTGTGTTAGAGAAGGCTTCTGAATAATTCACCACTGGCTGTGGATTCTCTGGGGTAGAAAGTGGGTCATTACCTGAAGAGTAATCACTACAACTTGAATTTTCTCTCTATAGTACATCAAGTACTTTGGCACCCTTGGGAAGAAAGGATAATGTACTAATTCAGATTTACTTTCAATTAAAACCAGTTTAACTATCCATACGTATAGGTAGTACTGGTCCTTGTCCCTCTAAAATCAGTTAAAATAGAACTATACAGATGAAAAAGAAAAATTATGTTGAAGCTTAGTGAAAACTAAAATTCTCAGAATTTTATGAATCATAAATTGTATGCACTATTTCCCGAATAATATACTCTGTTAAATGTAATTTACATATTTAGTTATAAATAGTAGCTGTTTTCCATTATCAAACACTGCTTCATTGGAAAAAATATGAGATGTCTATGACATAATTTCTACTGTTCTAGGTGCTAATACAATGGCAAAATATTGGTGCCTACTTCTTTTATACACATAAACAGTAATAGATGGCTGGATAGACATGCATGTAAAGAAATCAATATCTTCAATGGCTTTTATTCAACTCTTCAAACTACAACATAAAATTGTATAAAATGAGTTAACCATGATAAATCTGCAGGTGCTGTGAATGGAAACAATACACTTTTTTTTTTTGGTACTGGAATCAAACTCAGGACCTTGAGCTTGCCAGGCAGGTGCTGTGCCACTGAGCTATATCTCCAGCCCAATACACTTTTATTTTAACTAAATGTTAGCATTCTTCTATCCTATTTTTATTCCCAAGATGATTCTGAGGTGGAGGAAGCCACTGGGTCACTTCAGATATCTTCAGCAGAAAGAAAATGCATAGCCAGTAGAAATTGGTGAATATATACTCAATAATTTCAATAATTGTAATCACACTGGCCCCACAAAATAGGCCCAGCTGACCACCGACATCTGCTGTAATGAAAAGTGATACAAAAATTGAGTCAGTCATTATTTTTCATAAAACATAGACATTATTAGAAATTAATTACTTGAAGCTTGTAAGTTAGCCAATAATAATGGCTACAAGGTAGTTGATGCTAATGAGTATAGATTTAATATCAGACAACTGATGATACCATGTGATTTAATATCAGACAACTGATACTGTGGGAAAATACCATGTGGCTGCATTATTTTAAAATTTGGCTTTATTAAAGTACTATGGATTCGTGATATCTGGCAACAGTATTTATTCAAGTAATTCCAAAAAGAAGGGAGAAAAAGCAAACATAAAATCTGTTTCTCAAAATATATCTCAAAGACTTTGGAGCATGTGCAATCTAACTAAACTCTGAACAGTCCTAAACAATGGCAAGGTCATTTCTGTGTGTGAAGTGATGCTCAGACAGCATCACCAGATGGCACTGCTTTGCAGAAAATTAATTTCCAGGCAATTTGGAGTGTAAGTGTCCAAACTACTTCTTTTTGAACATCTATAATATTTCATTTAACCTACATACATTAAAATAGCACTGCCTTTTCTTTTTTTTTTTTTGAGACGGGGTCTTGCCATGTAGTCCAGGTTTGCCTTAAACTCACCATTCAGTCCAGGCCTGCCTGAGGTCACAATGGTCCTCCTGCCTCAGCCTCCCCATGCTGGGATTACAGGCATGTGCCATCACACCTGGGGCAAGCACTTCTTTTTAAAATTTTTTAAAAACTATATTTATCTTGCTTGTATTTTTCATTGAGATAGAATATATATCACATAAAATTCATCATGTTAACTTTTTTTTTTACTCTTTTCTTCTTTGTTACCAGGAATTGATCTCATGGTCTTGTGCTTGCCAAGCAGGTGCTGCACTGCTGAGCTATATCCCTGACCCATGTTAACTATCTTTGAGTGTGCATTCTGTGGCATGAAGACCATGCACACTTTTACATACTCACATAGTCATCCATCTCTGGAAACGGTCCACTTTCCCCAGAGGAAAAGGTTTGAATGTAACTCCCCATCCAGCCCCTGCCTCCCCCTTCGCTTCCTGTGTCTGTGAATTAGAAAGCTCCAGTAGTGGCTTCTTAAAATTGCTGAGAATTTGTACACTGTCTCCCTCTCCCAGGCTCAGCGGCTGGCTCTTCCTCCTGCCTGACTCTGAGGCCTGTTCCGGCCTCCCTGAAGCCTTCTCCAACACACAGAGATCCAGGAGTTTGGCAGCACGAGGGCAAGGAGGGCTGTGTGGTGGAGAGAGGCAGCAGTGTTGGGGTCCTAAGTGCTAGGTTTTACTTGCTCATTTCTCTTTAACCCTCCCTGGTGGAGCTCTCGGTGGAGGATGAGGTGGCTGAAGGTGACCTCTGGTGACCTCTGCAATCGTCACTCTGTGAGGGGCATGAGGACTTCAACCAACTCTTTATCTGAGACCCCCTGGGGGTCGTCTCCCATGCTTTCCAAGGACTGCAAGAAGACGGGACTTAAGCAGCTGCCAAGTGACAAGAACACGTGTGATTCTTTCTTCTCCAAGAATAAGTTAAACCTTAACTACCAACGGGGAGAAGAT
The DNA here is from genome assembly GCA_004027595.1 of Dinomys branickii. NCBI lineage: Eukaryota > Metazoa > Chordata > Mammalia > Rodentia > Dinomyidae > Dinomys > Dinomys branickii. The sequence continues at coordinate 243,508 of PVLD010000793.1, forward strand.
CCTGATAGAAAATTGAGTGGCAACTAAACAACACTTACCGAGTAACTCAGGCACGCTGACTGCTTTTTGCTGCTGGGTTATCTTGTAGTTTAAGTCACTGTAGTTTATTTCAATGTTCACTAGATTCTCTCTGGGGATGAACACAGAATGAACACCGACTGTCAACACTGTTTTTAAGTCCCACCTGACAAAGCAATATTCATTTTAGAAGCTGACACTATTGACGGCTGAGTTAGACACAGCATGTGTATTCAATATTCATCCCAAGTATCAGCATTTGGAAGACACCCTTGTTGTGTTGGAACTTGGGAGAGAAGAATCCTTGCTCACATTCAATTTTTGCATGTTTCATTCCTGAGAAATAGTAAGGAGACCTTAATTAGTGACATCTGATTAGTAGACTTAAGTATTTATAAATAGTGAAATACATATTTAATGTTAACTGCAATCCTGGTTCTTTTCTTCACTACTTATGTTACCCCTGCCTTGTTTACCTGAGCTTTAGTTTCCTCATCTGTGGCCAGAATTTTCAAGTTGAACTCACAGAGCTGTGCTGAGAAGAAATTAAATAATGTATGCACAGGACTGGCACAGCGCTTCGCATCTGTGCAGTGCTCAGTAAAGGTTAGTTTTGGTCACTGATGCACTAGAGCGAGGACTCCTTCGTGTCTTCAGGAACCCTCATCTGCGGGAGAGTGGCTCCACACGGTATCAAAATCACACATGGTAGGAAGCCCTCACCCTGGCTCTGGCCCAGACCTTGCTATTCCACTGTTTTTTGGTTTTTCCACTCAGTTGTTTATTGGCGTAACACATTCCAAGTCAAACCCTTGATATTTCCTGTGCCTGTAATGTAAAACTTCACCAGTCCTCACCCAATCCTATCTGTCTTACCTTTGTGATACGCCAGAGGCCTAACACTCAGACCCTGCAGGTTATTCCCATCTTTACCAAAACTTTTGTACTATCTCACTGGGTTTTTAATAGCTTTTGAGCTGGTCCTTCTGTTTCTAACTTTGAGGTACCACACACCTTCTCCGCTTCACACAATAAGCAAAATATACTTCTGCAACTTGTCAAATCGTGACACTTCTGATCAGCCCTACCCCTGTGCCACTGAGATTTCCCAGGGTATTGTAAAGAAACCTCTGCCTGGATTGTGTGTGTGTGTGGCGTGGGTAGTGAAGATTGAACCCAGGGCTACACACCCACATTGAGTTTTTAATATTCGTATTCTATTACTTTTTACTTTGAGGCAAGGTCTTGCTAAGTGACCCAGGTGGGATGTGAACTTGCAATCCTCCTGCTTCAGCCTCCTAGAATAGTGCGATTATAGGTATGTGCCATCGCCTCAAGCTCTCCACCACTTTTTGAGAACCACTGCTTTAGGTCTTTGTTCAACTGAAGCGTCTTAGGATGGTTTTCACTGATCACAGTCCCCAGCCTTGAGAACAATCCTCTCTGACTCCAGCTCTGGGTTCTGCAGAGCACTTTTTTGTCACCTTTCTTGGCATGTCACCTGGGGTCCCCTGATGTGACCGTACATCTCCACTGTTCATTTCCCTCCCGGTGGAACAGACACAGAGTGGGGTTTTCTTTTCATGCACTGAGGTATCCCTAAGTCCAAGAGTACCCATTAATTCCCAATACATTTGTGAGAAAAAGCAAAATATTAAAGAGAAAGCCAAGAAATAAATATTAATTTGCCTGTGGTATAAACTAAAGGGAAAACTAACCACTTCATGATTTTCAGACGGCAGTAAATTGTTCACTGAGAATAGATCCCATTAGCAATGTTTCCTGGAATTGTGTGATATTCATTAACATTTCTAAGGAGCATGGCTATAAATCACTCTCCTTATTGTTTACAGCTTTGAAATCAATATTCCCAAATATACTTAATTTAAAATGTATCATTAATATGTGTACTTAATTTCCATTGGCTTAACTCTGGGTAACAGGAGAATGTACAGTGCTTAACAAGACAAACAGGGAACACTGTTATATTTACAAATAATAAATCAGTTGCCAAAGTGAAAGAAATCATAAAGTTGTCTTGGAAACGCAGAAATTTTAGTAATGCTCCAATATTTCTGTCTTCCAGGGTGCTCCTAATTTACATGTGCACTGATAATATTGTTTAATTTCCCAAGCACAGCGTTCATGTTCACATTCATGCATTATCCATCTGTGTTTCCAGGGAGAAGATAAATGCCTGTCTCACAAAAACATTGCGATATTTTCTCAGCTTCTCTCAGGCAGCTGATCTGCCGACTCATTTGGATCACACTGAATCTTTTATAGTGAAATTGTTCACTGAAGTCCAGGAACGTGTGGTTGCCTTAGGAAAAGCACAGTTGTAAAATAAAGCCTGGATTTTAACAAAGACAAAGAGATAAAAAATGAGCATCATGTTACCAAACACTAAAATGCTCCCTCCCAGGTGCCTCAACACAAGTGCTATATTAAGGGGAATTAAATTGTGCTACATAAAACCGTCTTATACAATTTATTTTCTAAACGTGTTAAGTAGAAGTTTTAGTTAATTTTCTCATTTCTGAGACAAAACACCTGACACCCAAAGTTGAAGAGGGAAACATTTACTGTAGCTTAGAGTCTGTGGAGGTTTCAGTTCATAGTTGGCTGGCTCCAAGGCAGAGGACAGAGGAGACATAGTTCATGGTGGGCAGAAAACAGGAAGCAGCAGGCAGTGGGGTAGTGAAGAATGAAATGACAGGCGGCAGTGACCGTAGCCCTCTTTCTGTCCCTTACACTGTACCCAGACTGCCCACCTGCAGGGCGGTGGCACTCACAGGGGCACCCTGAATCCTAGCATCACACCCTGAGTCAATCCCAGCATCATACCTTTGTGCCCCACAGCACCGTCTAGATCCAGCCACCCGTGAAAAGCTCTACCTGTGATCCCTCGTGAGGCTTTAGGGGAACATCTGAATACAAGATGTAACTGTAGAATAATTCTACCAAATCCCTTCATGACTAATCCAATCTCCAGACTTCAGTCACAGTGACACTTCACGCTGCCTTCTCCAGTTGAGCTAAGTTTCTCATCATCTGTATAGCAAGGTTCGGCAGCTGCCACTTGCTTTAGTCTTCCGAAGAAGAGCTACCACTATTCACAGCCAGTTCCCACCCATCAGTTACGTTATCATAATTGCAAAACTATTTATAAAAGTCAGATTAAATAGCATTCCCCATGATTACCCTGTTTAACACATGGGTTTCCTTTCTTATTTACCAATGCATCTCAGATACACTGGCTACATTTTATTCAAATTCAGTAATTCTGTGATATAATACGTTTCCTGCACATGTATCGCTGATTTATTTCACTTATGAGTATGGACTCCAGTTTTGTCCACTTGCCTTATATCACTGGTGTAAGAACCCGAGGGTGGGAATATAAACTAAAAGTCATGAAGGAAATCTGTTCAAAAACAGAGAACGGATGGGACGAAGGAAAGGAGAAAAGAAAAAGACAAAAATGTATGTATGTATGTATAGAGGAATATATATGAATATACATATGTGCAGGAGGGCTAACATGGTTCTACTATTGTATTAT
>PVLD010000794.1:0-247048 GCA_004027595.1 Dinomys branickii
TTCCCACGTCTCGCCCCGGCAGCCTGGTCCGCCCTACCACATCTCCCCCGGCATCTCAGAGAAATACGCCCAGTTTAAACTTCCCAGCCGAGGTTCCGGCATTCACGCTCACCAAGTCTGTCTCGAGCTGGTGGTGTTTATTAAGGAGGTTCGCTCCCTTGCTGCTCACCCGGTCGCCATCTTCCTGAGTTCCTCTAGGCATTTTCTTTTCTATAACCTAAAAGGAAGAAGTTCGTTGAGAGCCACCAGAGTGAAGGAACACACCGGCCATGACTGAGTCAACTGTCCGTGTCAGCTGAGCCCAGAGTCCACGTGGCTGTGCTGCCCCCACGGCCCATTTGCAGTCTGGCTGGAGTGTGGCAGCAGGGTGGCCTGAGTCAGCAGTCTCTGTCTGTCCGCTGGCACTTCTGGCAGTGTTTCAGACACGCCCCCATGCTCACCCGGCCGTGGGTTAGACATGGGGTCTGGGGGATGTGGTCAGTAGCACAGACTTGACTGTAGAGGGTTTGTCTTCATGCCTGTCTCTTCAGACTCTTAGTGCAGTTTGAATGACATTTTTGTTGATGCGGATAGCGTTTCCTACAGAGGTGAGGGAAGAGCAGAGTCTAGTCCTTCTTGTTGGGGCTGCCGTTCTGCTGGTCACTGCCATAGCCCGAGGGTCCTTCTCCCCTGGGCTGGTTGCCCTCCAGTCTGGGCTAGTGGGTGGGGGTGTCTGTCTTCGAGATGCTGCAGGTGGTGAGCTGGCAGAGAATGTTGTCAGGGGAGGCCAAGGAGGAGCCCTCCCGTGCCGCGCTTGTGCGCAGATGCTCAGTGAAAGGCTCTTCCCAGTGGAGGTTCCCAGATGGGAAGTGCTTTATGGCTGTTGTCCCAGTTGTGGATCGTCCACATTTTGGTTTAAAATGCAGTAAAAAGTGCAAGCAGTGGAAGGCTTCAGGAAAGCTGTAAGATTGGGTAGGAACTAAGAGTTCTTCTTGAGCTCTGGCATTTCAGGAAAGTTGGGTTTATTTCCTCTTTAAGGACTGAGCTGGGGGCATGGACCCCTGGGAAGAGGTCCTGGAGGGACCCTGGTGGGCTGGGGACAAGAGAGATCCTGATAGGTAGTGGGTTGTCCCAGGGAGGCTCCTGCCTGCCTGCTGCACTCTCCAGACTCTCAGATTTCGGACAGTGTGGCCTTTAAAAGCCGCCAGCAGAGGGCTTTAGACTGTTAAAAGTAGTGACCTCAGTTTTCTTTATTGTATGTGTACAGGATGGACTCAGGAGCGAGCGCCCAGTCACTGTGACCAAAGTCAAGGAGGTTTCTGTTTTCTGTGTACTTCTTTGCATTTCTTGAGTTTTCCATGAAGAGCACTTAATCCTATACCAAGAAAAACGTTAAACTTCCTAAAAGGGAACCTTCACTTTGTTCTCTTGGTTCTTGGATATGTATCATGACTCCTGCTGTGCACATGGCCCAAGCGTGGAGGGATGGAGAGCGCAGTGATAGCACTGTGTCTCCTGCAGGGCAGAGGTCCCACTGCTTCCCAGGGTGTCCTGGAAGTGGTCCTCTGCAGGATCTTGGAAAGGCATGTAAGTGTGCCGCTTTAAGTGACCTTTCCTGCCTGGGTTAGGGCTGGTTGAACAGAGGCTGTGGTGCCAGGTGTTGTTGGAAGTTTCTCTTCTCCGTTGCTGTGGGTAGAAGGGCCTTCGGGACCTGGCTGCTTGCCGGGCGCCTCTCTTCAGGGGCTCTGGCTGAATCTCCTCACCTATTGGCCTTGGTGTCCTGTGAGGCGGGGTGTGGACCACACTAGCTGATTGTGCCCAGTGCAGGTGTCCTTCCTGAGGAGCCCAAGTTCCACCGTGCAGATGCAGAGAGGTGTCAGTGGTGGTAGAAGGGGTGGGCAGAGGCTTTTGGCCAGCCACATGCTGCCCTTCGGTGTGGCAGGTTACTTTTTCCTGGCCCTTGATTCTAGACTAGTCTGTTCCATTTTGAAAGCAGAGTGGTGCTCTTCTGTCATTGCACACTACCTGTTTGCAGCGAGTGGTTAGAGCCTGAGCACAGACCCAGGCAGGCCGTGCTCGAGGTCTGCTCTTGACGTGGCATTGGCACACGGTGCACACGCAGCTCCCGGAGGTGCCTGCCTTCGCTCCCCTCAGAGCCGGTGCTGCTGAGGTGCCGTGAACAGGGAAGGCAGACAACACCTCACAGCAAAGCTTGGTTCTGCTCAAGGGTGGTATGGTCAGGCCTTTCCCTTAGGGTGTCCTTCATGGCCCTTTGGCCTGTGGTTTAAAAAAGTTCATGTTGCCTTTATATCCATTTTCATCTGTTTTTCCTCACTTACCTGTTTCATATCCAAGTAAAGATCTTTTTAATGCTTGAGACTTAGGGTACTTGCTAAAGTCACTTGGTCACTTCCTGTCGGGACTTGTGAGTCCGTCTCCAACTTCTGCCATATCCAGAGGCACTGGCCCCTGCCCTGGGCATAAACTACTTGGGCCCGAGTAGGCTTCCACCTGACCAGAGAATGCTGGCCCTCACCATAGAGGCATCCATCCTGTCCTAGATGCAGTGTCTCTGACCACAAGGTTAGCCCAGGCCACAGCACACTGTTCCTGCTGGTGCCCTTCGCAGGGGCTTGTCCATGGCTGTGCTGCCTAGCCCTAAGTGCTGGCCCCGTCTGTAGCCCACTTCCAGCTAACGGCCTGTTTCTTTATGTCCTCGTCATGTCCAAAATGCCACTTTATTATTTGAGGCAGGGTCTTGCTGTTCAGGCTGGCCTTGAACTCACTGTGTAGCCCAGGCATGCTTCCAATGTGAGGCAATCCTCCTGTCTCAGCCTCCTGAATGCTGGGATTACAGGCATGTGCCATCACTTCTGGCTCAGAAATTCAGCTTTTACTGTGACTTATGTGTTGCCAATTCACGAATAATTTTAAGCCATTCTTTTAAATTTCTGTGGAGGTAGTTTTTTAACAAAAAACTTCTGATTTCATTAATTGCCTGCTTAGCAAATTCCACGCTGGGGTTTAGGCCATGGGCACCATGGCGGCCCTCTTTGTCTTCCTGCTTTACCCACTGTGTGCCATGGTCTTGGGAGCTCCTAATGTAAGTGAGTAGCCTCAGAAGGCAATGGAGGAAAGGCGTTTGGAAAGATCATGTCAAGAAGTGTTCACCAAGGTCCCTTTTCTGGGGTCCAGCCTGTGCTGCCGGGGGAGTGGCTTTATTCTCACTGGGTGGCCCCCACCCCACCCTGACAGCCGCACGACAGACTGGGACTGGCTGACCTGGGCTTCCTGCATGCCGACACTGGTGTAGCAGAGTTGAAATCTTACTGACGAGGCCGTCGTGACCTTTTCTTTTCAACTCATTCTCAAGTGTTAGGTTTTGGGGACTTCAGTAGAGCAAGTTATCTAAGCAGCTGGGTTTAGGTTTTGTTTGTTTGATCTCAGCATGGCTTACTTTGAAAGGGACGTGTGGGGAGATTATTATTGGACCTAAATGTGTCTTTTTATATCGAGTTAGAGGTGAGCTCTGGGACAGGCCTCACTTATTTCTTGATTGTGTGATGGATTCTGAATGAGCCTTTCAGTGTCACAGACTCTTCTAGAACTCCTACAGCTGCCCCAGCTCTAGTTGCCCTGGAGGGAAAGGCCAGGGTTTGCCGGGTGTGAAGACCTGCAGGACTTTCTGGCCTTCTTCTATGGGATGGTGATTGATTGCGTCTCATCCTGAGGGGGGGAGGGAGAGACAAAGGCAGAGACAGAGAGACACAAGGCTGCCATGGCCCTGGCACCTCTGAAGCCTGTCCAGTGTAAGGCTAGTGATCCTCCGTCTGTGTCTGTTTTATTTTTAGCTGGGCTGTATCACAGGCTGGGCCATCCACTGAAGATGCCTGTAGTCCTTGTGCATCTTCAGCACTGATACGCTGTGTGGAATTAAATTTTAAAGTCAGATAATTGTGTTTCTGTTTTGGATGGAATTCTGGTGGAGCATGCTGTCTGTTAGAGAGACGCCAGCTGGGGAAACTTGTGTGTGCCCTGTGTGCACAGCAGCCCACCGACAGTGAGCAGAGGAAGGGCCCTGGCATGCACAGGTGCACCTTAGTGCCTCAGAGATGGCCCATGGCAGCAGAGGCCCCAATAGGTGCCCTGTCCTCTGAGGGCAAGGCCAGGCCTCTGCTGACAGATGCCCACTTCAGTGTATCCTTAGCTGGCTCAAGACAGTGGAGCAGCAGCCCCAGTGGTAGAGTTTACAGTAACTGCAGGGCCACTTTCTTGTGTGCAGGTTTCTGTGTCTGTCAGGTAGGTGGCCTTTGAGGAAGAGCGTGGCAGGGAGACGCTGTCATTACATTGCTTTCCTTTGCTGCCTGTTTATTTATAAAAGGAATGCTCCGCAACTGTTTGAATTCTAGGATCTGTTAACAGCCTCTTGAGAGTTTTCCTCCTGTAGTACCTCTTCATTGGAGAGCTTAAGCTTTGCAACTTTTTTTGTGGGGGGTGAGTTACCAGGAATTGAACTCAGGATATTGTGCTTGCCAGGCAGGTGCTGCACTGCTGAGCTGCTGAGCTACATCCCTGGCCTGACTTTTCTCTCATGTGCTCCTCTTGGGTGGGGGCCTTCATTGCACTGTGGGGAGCATTTCCTGATGTCAGGTTTGCTTTGTCCCCCAGGAATGGTCCTTGTCCGGAGTGAGAATGGGCAGTTGTTAATGATCCCTCAGCAGGCCCTGGCCCAGATGCAGGCTCAGGCTCATGCCCAGGCCCAGCCTCAGAGCACCATGGCGCCCCGCCCAGCAACCCCCACGAGTGCCCCTCCTGTGCAGATCTCCACCGTGCAGGTGAGTGTGTGTCTTGTGTGACGTATGGCCTTCCTGGGTTGGGCTTGCCCTTGTCCACTTGTAGCACCATGTACACTAGGGAATCTTTCAGGCCAGGGTGCATCCCACCGTCAGATGGGACTAGAATGGCACTGATCTTCTGTCCTCCTGCTGGCACAAGACTGTGCCCACTTGGAGGAGCCGGATTTTGCAGTTGGTGCTCAGTGCAATGGGCTGAGTGGCATTTGAGTGGACACTTAGACCCACCTGGCCTGGCTGGCACTCTGGTCCTTTCCCTGGCTTCTTGTGACTTGTACCTTCCCGTGTTTCAGTTTCCTCCTCTGCAAAGTAGAGATGACACAAGTAAGTAGCTCTTGGGACTCTCATGAAGACTGAGCCACACTGAAAGCTTGAAGAGTAGAGTGAAGCCCCAGGCAGCACAGGACCCCACATGGTGGCCCTGCTTCCCCATACTTCAAGCTGGGGGCTACAGATCCCAACTCCAGGCTTGTGGGAAAAAATGTACTCTGATCTTGGAAGCCGAGCACTAAGTTCTCCTCCTCTAGCATGTGTCTAGCATGGTGGTTTCCATGGGGCATGTGTTGGCATGAGGCCTCTCCACTGTGCAGATGTGTTTCTACCCATGCCTTGACTGCAGTTTTGAGCTGGTTGGAGGCCTGGCCCCTTGAGTGAGGGCAGAAAGGACCCTGACAACTTCTGTTTGCTGCGACACAGGCCCTACCACCTCAGGAGTTATGCTTCTGTCCTGTAGATGGGGATGTTTATGTGCTTGAGGTGGATGAGACCCAGCCTGACCCCGTATCTGAAGCAGTAGAGTGGTACCTTCTAGGCCTGGAGAATTGCGTCCCCTGAGTGAGAAGCACTGGATAGCACTTGTGGTTTCGCTTCTGCCATGGGCTAGTGTCACTGTCTGACTGTAGCATCTCTGCTGTCCATCTTCTCACACAATCTCCCTCCTGCTGGCCCAGGACTTGGGATGTCTTTGCATTCCAGGGAGCCTCTGACTCTCCTTCAGAGCACCCCACCTGATCCAGGGTTGTCTTGACCCCTCTCAGTGTGGAGAACCAGCTCCCCAAGACAACAGCACAGTAATGGATTTTTCATATGTTTGCTTTCCTTAAAGACCTATTTCATAGACTTTGTTCAGGAAGTTTAATGACATTTTAGTGTAGTCTATGAAAAGATCTTGGTTATACACTTGGACCTTGGAGAGAGAGCTCTTGTGCTATGGTGGCTCCCTCAAAAGCTGTGGCCCCACTTGAGTGGCACTTGTGTGTACCTGAGGACTGCCTTTTGTGCGTAGTGGGTGGAATTACTTTTATTTGTAGCTTATTTCAGATCAATCTTAACTTTTCAGGCTCCTGGGACACCTATTATTGCACGGCAGGTGACCCCAACCACCATAATTAAGCAAGTGTCTCAGGCCCAGACGACGGTACAACCCACTACAGCCCTGCAGCGCTCCCCGGGGGTGCAGGTAAGCAGCATTGGGGCAGGCAGAATGCCACTTTGGTGTGAAGTCCAAGCTTTACAGGTTGTCGTATTGGATGCAGAGTTGAGTTTGAGAAGGAAAGCTCTCCATAAAGAGTAGTGTCTCTTAACTGCTGATACAGGGTGGTTCAGGGTTCTTTTTCTTTAATGTTACATAGAATTTAATGCTATCACCATTTTAAAAGCGTTTTCTGATTCCAGAAGTATGACTGAAAATACTGCCATGCCATATTGATATTTGACATAAGGCAGAGGAGCAAGAAAGGTGGGTGGGAATGGTTTGGGTTGATGCTCTGGTGCCACCTGGACAACGTTCCTGCTGCTCTGTGCATAGTGTGTTTAGTTCTCTTGATGCCTTCGTAAAGGATCCACCAATGTGCCGAACTGAGGGAGATTGTGGAGTTTCCTCCTGGTCTCCCAGCCTCGCACTGGCTGCCAGGCTGCTGCCTCCCAACAGCCTGCATCCTTCTCCAGCAACAAAAGCACAGTTCTGGAAATGTTTGGCACAATTCTGCTTAGGGGAGATACACCTGGTGAGGGAAAACAGGGTTAGGGTTAGGGTTAGCCCTGTCTGGGCCAGTCAGGCAGGAATAGGTGAAGCAAAACGGGTTGAAGGCATTTCCTGGTCTTGTATTCTGCGTGTCCAGACGGTTGCAGGTCTCCTATTGATGAGGCACCCGCTGAGCTGGGCCTGGGTGCAGTGCCCATTGCCTGGGATTGCACGATAGTGCCCTTTCCTGGGCGCAGCTCCATTGCTGGGTGAGGTCCTGAGGCGGAGTGGTGCATTGGAACTCCAGGGTGGCGCAGCACCCCTAGGCTCTTTTCTCTCCTTGGAGCTTGGCTCTGTTCGCCTTTGGTGGCCGCAGGGGCTGAAGTCAGGTAGAAGAGCAGTTCTGTCCCTAGATATTGCAAGCTGATGAGCAGGCCTGTGCACATGGGAGCAGAGATTTCAGAGAGGGACTCAGCTGAGTCCCTGGTGCACCTGCTTTGCGCATTTGGTTATTTTATGAGAAGGTGGTGGAGCTCCTGTGGGTTCTTGTGTCACATTTAGTGAAGATGAGTTTATCAGACTAGGTGGACACAACTGTATGTGCTGTTTAGATAAATGCACTGTTAGGGGCTGTGGAGTGACTTCTGAGGTCAGAGAAATTTGAAAAGTGGAGAGAGTCCTGGACTTCCCCTCCCCTACCTACCCCCCAGGCAATGCTTGGTTTTGGGCATTTTCTTCATTTGAAGTTTTTGACTTGGCTTGGCAGCTTCCAGTGACAAGGAATATCTGCTTATTGGGGCAAAGGGAGGACTGCATAGACTTACACAGCAAAGCTTGTCACCTCCTCACGCAGCCGCAGGGCAGCTTTGGGAGACCTGGAGATCCTGGAAGTGGGTCAGTTCACAAGCAGCTGCTAGGGTTGGCAACTGAGATCTGATCACAGGAGCGCGGATTTGACAGAGGGCTGCTCAGAAGTTGTACTCCAGGGTCACACTGCCCCCTACCTTCAGAAGTCAGAAAAAGGCAGTGCTTAAAAAATTGGAGGAAGAAAATGTTGACAGCTAGATTTATAAATTGAAAAGCACTGTTTTAAAGTGTTAGCAGATATTTGTATCATGATTATTTATGTAAAATGGCAATGTCAAGAATTGACTGAGGCCAGTGGTTTGAATTGCTCAGAAGTCTGGGTGCTGCTTTGCTAGGTGTCCCTGTATTTGGGCAAGCAGCATCTCCTCACTCACAGGCTGACTGGCACTGATGACCTGGCAGTGATTTCCTGTGTGCCCTCTTCCTGAGCTGATTTGGTGGGACTCACTTTTGGAGAGCAGAGGACATCGGTGTGGCAGTGTAGAGGGAGCTGAGGTCATCTCCCCTCCCACCTTTGTCTTGCATGGCCCCGCAGGAAGGAGTGTGTGGACAGTGACAGGGCTTTCAGGGGTGGCTTTCTCATGTGTTTGAGTTTCTGAGGGGTGGCAGCTGGTTGGCTAAGGTAATTCCTGTCTGTCACCATGCATCCGGCACTGTTGGCTTCAGAAGCCTGGGTTCTTTTTAGTGATTTGCTTCATTCCAACAGGTTTTCATAGGGGACAAAACACAACTCTTTAGGCACTCAGTCCAGTGTTCTTAAAGGTATGGGTCTGTTGTGAGGGCCTTAGGGCACCTTGAGTGGCTCCACGGGGCAATCCTACTAGTCCCTGCCCAGCTGGCAGAACTGGAGACCCTGGAGTCCCAAGGCTGTAGGTGTCCCTACCCTCTCCAGGAAGCTTTCACTGGACTTGAGGCCAGTGTCAGGTTGGCAGCATGAGATGCATTCACTGGGTGTTTTGCACTGTTGCAGCCTCAGCTTGTCCTGGGCGGCTCTGCCCAGACAGCCTCACTCGGGACGGCGACAGCTGTTCAGACTGGGACGCCTCAGCGAACAGTCCCAGGGGCAAACACCACCACCACAGCCGCCACGGTAAGAGCTGCTTTTCCTCTCAGGACCTCCAGGGACAGCAGGGCCCATTGCTCACTGCGAGGCGGTTCTGGTTATCTTCTGTGCCAGTCCCTTGTGCAGAAGGACTTGTGAATAGTTTGCAGCCCACGAGTCCTGTACCTTTCCAGAGCTGCCTCATGCAGAGGCAAGCTGTAGCCTGAGATGCGGGAGAGCTCGTGGCTTTGTCAAACCCTTTCTCCCCAGCGCCTCCTAAGGTGGGGTCTGAGGGCAGGGACTGTTAGCGGTGGCAGGGAAGCTGGATCTATTTGCTTGAGGTTTTAGACCACACATATGTTCACAAATGGCCAGAGCCTCCGTGATGACATTTGAGGAGGTTGTTCCTGAGCTGCAAGGTGTTGGTAGAACCCATACACTTTGCTTGTATCTGTGTTTCCAGGGGCTTTACTATGGGTATATATATCTTCAGGCAAATTGGAATCTTACTTTGTAACTTTTTCATGTTTCTTTGCTAAGATTTTTCCATTTGTTTGTTTTTAGTTGCTGGGTCATAATTTAGTTTCCTTTATATGGATTTAGATTGACATAGCTCTGTCTTCATGATAAGCCACATTAAGATGAATATGCTTATAGGTTGATCTTTTTATGCTTGTGGTTATTAGCTGCCTTCCTAGGAGGAGTGTTGTGGGGTTGAGTGACATATATAGTTGGCGTTGGAGTTGACTGGGCTGCACCTTTCACTATGCAGTGTTTCTTGGAAGAAGTTTAGGGAGAAATTTATGTGTCACTTTTCTTGTGATACTTGGGATTGAACCCAGGACCTTTGCTTGCACTGAGCTGCACCCCAAGTCCTTTTTGTTTACTTATTTTTATTTTGAGATAGAGTCTCACAAGTTGTTGGGCTGGTCTTGAGCTTGGGATTCTTCTGCCTTAGCTGACAGACAACTTGTAACATAGGCATGCAATGCTATGCCCAGTTTTTGCATGTGTTACCTGTAAATATTTTAGTTTAACTAGAGGCTGTGATGAAAATCTTTTATGACTTTTTTTACCTATATCTTTCAATCCAGGAAACTATGGAAAATGTGAAGAAATGTAAAAATTTTCTGTCTACATTAATAAAACTGGCTTCATCTGGTAAACAGTCTACAGAGACAGCAGCTAATGTGAAGGAACTAGTACAGAATTTACTGGTAAGAAGAGTTTGCATGGAATCCTCTTCGAAAGCATTCTGTCTGTGATGAGCACCTGTACCTGTGTGCCTATGTCGGCAGAAAGGACATCATAGGCGGTCGTAGGGAGAGGGAGAGGTGTACACACCTGTACCCTGCCCTGCCCTGCCCACTGAGGCCTCCCTCTTTCCTGAGTGTGGAAAGAGTGTGTTAGGGGCTTGCCTGGCTGTTGTGTGCAGGTCAGTGTCTTGACAGCTTCCTGCTCCTTTATGCTGCAAGTCTCTCCTGATAGAAACTGTTCCTTGTCTGGCTCATTTCTTCTCCACCTGCAGTGCATCGCTCTTCAGCCAAGTCCAGCAGCCATCCTCAAAGTGCTGTGCTCTTCTCAGGGACCTGGCAGATCCCCAGTCCTTTCTTATGTGACTTATTTGCAGCCCTGGATGCTGCCGGCCACACCTGGCCTCAGCATTGCTTAGATTGGGCTTGGCTGCAGCAGTGGGTCCCCTTGAGTAAGAGTAATCATGTCAGGAGAGGCTTGTCTGCCTCTTGTGGTGCTTGCAGGTATAAGCAGTCTGGCTGGACCCGTGTGCCTCAGGCCCCATGAGGGTGGCCCCTGCTCGTGGTGCAGACTGACTGCAGTGCATCTGTGCTCCAGTGGTGGAATCAGCATCCTCCTCCTCCTCTTCCTTTTCCTCCCTATCCTCATTGTCCCCCTTCCTCCTCCTCTCCCAAGAGCCTTCTCAGTGGTAACCCCGACTCCCCTACGCTGCTCTTGGGCAGGTCAGAACTCTGGAGGAGCCCTGGGGGCTTCTTCGTCTTCTAACCCACAAGTCCCAGGCTTCTGGTCACAAATGTGCTCTTAGCCACCTGACTTTGCTTTTTATTCCATTACCTTGTACTCTGGGTCTGGTGCATGCTCTTCCCTGGTAGACTCACTGACTCGATGATGAAGTTACTCTTGGATTGCTGTGTCTTCTCGAGAAATACCTGGCATTGAGGAGGTGCCTGGAAGCAGCAAGTGATGATGCATTGAGGAAGAGGCTTGTGACAGAATGGAGCTGTTGATGAGTCACATGGCCAGCAGCTGCTGCACAACAGTGTCCAGGGCAATGTCTGGCATTATGCACCTGGAAATCTGCGTCTGTTGCAGTGTGTGGTGTGCTGACTTCATCTACTCCTCAGAACTGCTAGACCAGAGTGATGCTGAGTTGAGACATGTGTGCTTAAAATTATACTCATTGCCAAATGTCAATGTGAATTTTATTTTTAAGGATGGAAAAATTGAAGCAGAAGATTTCACTAGCAGGTTATACCGAGAACTTAATTCTTCACCTCAACCTTACCTTGTGCCTTTCCTGAAGGTAATTAAAAGTGTATAGCACCTGAAACAGCAGCAGTGAGGTGGAGTCGAGGCGTCACAGGTGCTCCAGTGTGTGCCTGTGTCACCCGGCTGGGCAGGAGGCCAGTGGTGCCCTGGAAGGGATGTTGGTTTTGCTGCTTAAAAGGAATTTCTTCCATAAAGTTGAGCCCCTCTGGCCTTGCAGCTCTGCTGCGTGAGGGGGTTGTGAGGGGCCTTTATCCAGGGTGGTCCATCCCCCAGGCAGACGAGAGGTTCTGAGAATGTCACGTCGCCTTTCTTAGAGGATCCTTGCTATCATCATCATGTTTTCTTTTTCTTGAAGCAAATTTTAACCAATTCTTATTAAGAACAGTCCAGTTTGGTGAGAGCTGGGAAGGCCCAGGGATGGGTGGGTGTTGGCACCGACATCCACAGATGACGAGTAAGGGTCTAGAGTCTGTTTCCTGGAATTGGGGGGCGGTCTGGGTCTTAGAGAGCTGACATGCGTGCTGCCCCTGACTTTGCACGTCCTCTTTCCATAGAGGAGCTTACCCGCCTTGAGACAGCTGACCCCCGACTCCGCGGCCTTCATCCAGCAGAGCCAGCAGCAGCAGCCACCTGCCTCGCAGGCCACCACCACACTCACAGCCGTGGTGCTCAGCAGCTCGGTGCAGCGCACGGCCGGGAAGACGGCCGCCTCTGTGACCAGTGCGCTCCAGCCCCCTGTCATCAGCCTCACGCAGCCCACACAGGTTGGCCTCCGCAAGCAGGCACCGCCACAGCACTGGGGCGAAGGCGTGGGCCTTGCTGCTCTCCCGCAGCCCACCCGCAGAGTGGTGTTCCCACCAGCCTCTTTAAATACCCGGCCACAGCTCGGAGAGCCCTTTCCTGAGCCAGCAGGGAGGCTCCTGCTAGGAAGAAGCTTGGGTATTCTCCTAAATAATTAAAATATGTATTAGTGTCTGAGGCCCTGCAATTTTGTGTTTCTTTTCTCAGTAAACAGAGGGAGCCCTTTGGCCCACTGACACTGTTACTGGGTTGTCTGGGGATTACCAGTGTGAACAGGCGCTGGTAGTGAGTCTCTGAGGTTGAGGTACCGTGAGTAGGAGGAGCCAGAGGTGGTATTATGGCAGGAGGTTGGGCAGCACTGCTGATGGGGCATTGTGGGCTGGGAGATGCTGGGTGGAGCTGTGAGGGTGACAGACAGCATATGCATTGATGGCGACTTTCTCAGCTCCCCAGTCTCAAGGCTGTGTTCTCCCCCTGCTGCCTGCACTGGGTTCTGTACAGCCCTGCTGGAGGCAGAGCGGGCCCACCCGGTGTGGGAAGACTGCTGCTGAAAACACCAGAGGGGTTTGGTTCCCCAGAAAGCAGTTTTAGGGTGAAACTGAAACTTTCGCTCCTACAGGGCTCCGGTGCAGTAGGGTGGTACCCTGGCTGTGACCCTAGGTTGTACTAGGGCGATTGCTCATGTGCTTGGTTAAAGTTTGAATTTGTTTTATCTTCACTGTTAGTGAGGAGAGCAGGCTAAGGGGATAGAGAGGGGAGGTGTGGGCAGGCGCAGGGTTGAAGGTCCATGTGTGAAGCTAGGGCTGCCCCTATCCCTTTTGACACTGCGGTGGTAGTGGTCACTGGGCCCTGGGCTTTAACATGGTGCAAGGACAGAAGTGTCCTGTTTGGAACTCAGCGGGGCTTGTTTAACCCGGAAGGCAAGTTCTACGGAAAGGGAGCTGCTGGGTCAGGTCGTGCTCTTTGTTGGGAGGCTCTAGCTTCTGCTGCTTGATTCCATCAGCAGCACCAGGAGATTTCTTCCTGCAAACGAGCTGTGTTCAGCAGTAGGCTCACTGCTATATGCCACTTCCTGGATTCTGGCTGTGACTGTGCGCAACTGACAGGCCCTTGGACGGGGTCCATCTCTCCCTTGGAGGCCTACACATGAGGATATGGAGCTGCCTGGCTCAGCCTGTCTGGTGTACCTGCCCACTTGTGTTGCATTGCGGACATGGCTCTATGCGGGCGTTGTCCCACCCCTCTTCAGTGTCTTGTGATGTGGGGTGCACCGGCCTGGTACCATTAGAGCTAGAAACCAATCTCCAAAAGACCCAGCCCCAGAGGTCTGTGGCAAGGCCATGTAGACCAGAGCTGTGTGGCTTTCTGCAGGGAAAGCTTTGTCTCTGGGCCCTGCTTCTGAGGGCAGGATCTAGAACATAGAAGTGGTTGTACTGCCTGCTCTTGGAGTCTTTGTGCCCGGGTGAGGGCAGGCTGGGTCCCGCGGCTTGGCTACACAAGTGCTTGGCCCAAATAGGGCTTATGGGATGATGGAGGAGAACAGGTTGTGCTGGGCCAGTGGGGCCAAGCTAAGGGCGAGACTTGGAAATTCTCCCTTATTCCAGCACAAAAGTCACTTGGTTCTCAAAAAACTTAGATGAGGGAAAACAGTTTGACCTGTGGTCACCAGCGGACAGTGCCACTCTGCGGACAGGTGGGGAGAAGTCTGTGCTATGTGTGTGGGGCAGCCTGCGCTCCACAAGCTTCTGCTTCCTATCTGCCTACAGGACTGGCCTGGGGCCCCCACTGTAGCACCCAAGCTGTAGATGTGGCAGGCATGCTGTGTGTGCTGTGGCACTGGCCTGGCATCACCCCATCTCATCCTTTCCGGGTTCCCCGGAGGCCTCTAATGGAGCAGCAGCTAAGGGCATGGGCTGGGCTTCTCTATGGCCTTGGGTCTTGCTGCCTTTTGCTGAAGGAGGAAGCGTGGTGGACAGGTGCAGGGAAGAGCCTGAGCCGTGCAGCGGGTGTGGCGACCAGTGGGAAGTGTGCTCACTTGCTTCGCCGCTCCGTCCCAGGTGATCCAGCAGCCTCCGAAGCCAGGAGCCCTGATCCGGCCCCCGCAGGTGACCTTGACGCAGACGCCCATGGTCGCGCTGCGGCAGCCTCACAACCGGATCATGCTCACCACACCCCAGCAGATCCAGCTGAACCAGCTGCAGCCAGGTGAGAGCCCCGGCCACAGCTGCTCAGCATGGAGGGTTGCTCTCAGAGCCAGCTGTCAGGGTGTTATATTTTGTTTTGTTACTGGCAAAAACAATTAAAATAAATAAATATATATATGTATATATATATATATGTGTATATATATATATATATATATATATATAATCAGTGCATATAATAAATTTCACCACATTGACCATTTTAAGTACTTAAGTCAGTAGCATCATTTGTAATATGCAGCTGTCAATACCGGTTTAAGGCTTTTGAAAACTTATTGTAGCTACTTAGGATGTGACCAGTTTCCCCTTGGGCCTGTAAAGTGTTGAAGCCAGTTGTGTGTGTGGTAACAGCCTCCGTGGTCTCCACTGTCTTTTGCTCGGCAGTCCCTGTTGTGAAGCCCACCGTGTTACCTGGAACCAAAGCCCTTTCTACTGTATCTGCACAAGCAGCTGCTGCACAGAAAAACAAGCTCAAGGAGCCTGGGGGAGGCTCATTTCGGTAAGGACCTAGGCTGTGGGTCCCTGGCAGTGACAGCCTCGCAGCTGTTCCTCCTACTTGATTCTGACTGCACATCTACATGTGTGTCTGTTTCCCAGCACTGGTGTTCGCTGGGGAGGCTTGCTTCATCCCTCAACAGAAGGGAGAGTGGCTCAGCTGACTCCATGCAGACTGAATGTCGCAGCTCAGAGCTCCAGGTTCATTTGCTGTTTATAACACAGTGCTTCATGTGCTGTTGGCTCACCCTCAGCTCCGGAGGGGCTGCCACCCTGCCTGTCTCCTGAGTAGTCGGTCTGTGTCACCAGCAGGCAGAGTTCTCCTGAGATGTACTCTGGAGAGACTGTGGAGTCCCCTTTACCATGACTGAGCGGTAGGCAGTGTGCCCATGTCTGGCTCTTCCCCTCCCACACACTTATTCTTAAAGTGACCTAGAAAGGCAGGGCTGTTTTGGGGAGTCACAGTGGCCTGGGCAGGATTGGAATCCAGACAGGATAAGGCTCTGTCCAGCAGGAGGCTTGTCACCTGAGCTGGGTGAGAAGGCGGTGGAGGGACATGGCCAGGTTAAATCAGTACTTCCAAGCCCCTGCCCTGTGGCTTCTTCCTGTTGAGGAGGGTGGAGAGGGGGTAGCTGGAGTGAGGAAGCAGCCTTGGGTTAGAAGTGGACTCATGGAAGCACATTTAGCAGCTTCAGGTTCAGGTGTGGGCCCTTGCTTTGCCCACTGGAAGATCCTGGACACATTCTCAGACCATATCTTCTAAAAGTAATTTTCTACGACAAGAAGAAGTGTTCCTTGGAAAAGAAGCTCACACTAAGGTTGGGACAAGGAAAGGGCAGGATGTACTGAGGCTGCCTTATGTTAGAACAGGGCTCAGGATGAAGTAGGAGAGGCAGTTGGCTACCCTTCTGTGGTCCAGGCTGGGGTGGTAGGGTCACAGAGGGTTGCCATTGGCACGATGGAGCCACAAGTCTGTGTAAAAGCCAGCCATCCGGAAACACATAGAACTGGTATGAGGACTAAGGAGTGCACATCAGAGCATCTTCCCAAGATACCAGTTACCTGGGGAAATGGCAGGCCACCCCTGGGTTAGTGCTCAGAATGCTCCTCAGTGATAGGCCCACCTGTTGGAGGTGGTGGGGAGGCACCATAGCTTGTCTGGATGGAGCCCATTGGTCAGGCCAGAAGGAAGGCATCCCACAGACAGCTGCCCTGTATCCCTCCTGGTGTGAGGGCCGCCAGAGTCAAGGAGTAGCTGAGCAGTGTTCCTATAAGGGAGACAAGAGGCCCACCATCTGGACGTGGACTCTCCCACTGAGAATGCCCTGGAACCATGGCTGCACAAGGGCTGGTCTGAGGAAAGTTGGTGGCATGGGCTGCCATGCAAGGTCTTTTCTGTATGGGCCCCTTGTCCGGGAGGATAGGCCATGTGCTTCTCTTTCACTTCATGCTGAGAGCAGCACATTGGATGCCACTCCTGGGACAGTGGTAGCACATGGGCAGGTGTGAGGAAGGGCTTGTGGCAGTGGGTCACTGTGCAGGGCCTTTTCTGCAAGGAGCACTCTTGCCAAGGAACATGAAACGTTATGTGTCTAGGTAGTAAGGTGTCAGGTGCACAGCTTAGATGGCCAGGGGAAGGTTCTCTGTGCTGCTCTTCTACCTCCTCTGAGTTTATTATTATTAAAATAAATTAATTTTTGCTGTGCTCTTTTAAAAGACTATTTCACATGGTGCAAAGTCATCAAAGCAGCATGCACAATGTTCTTGGTTTATGTGGCAGGGCCTGGTTGAGTGTCCAACTCTCCTGCGAACACATGTACACTGTGACTGCACCGCAGCAAGGCTGCCCCTTAGACTGCAGTTTGCCTCCAGTGCTGGGGGCGCAAGGACAGGGCTGTTTCCACAGGGGGTTGGGGTGGGAGGGGGAGGCTCTGCCCTGTTTTTGTCGCCCCCAAGTCAGAACCTCAGAACCTCAGTGCTGTCCTTATGGATTCCTGTACCGTTTTTTTTCCTCTTTTCTCCAGGGATGACGATGACATTAATGATGTTGCGTCAATGGCTGGAGTAAACCTTTCAGAAGAAAGTGCAAGAATATTGGCCACAAACTCTGAGTTGGTGGGCACACTGACGCGGTCCTGCAAAGATGACACCTTCCTCCTCCCCGCGCCTTTACAGAGAAGGATATTGGAAATAGGTGAGGGCGGACCTAGAAGCTGTCGCTAGGATTTGCTGTGTCTGAGTCTCCTGACCTCGACAGAGATCAGCTCTACTGTGGATGCAGGGGCCACCTCTGCCTGCCAGCCTGCCTGGGTGCCCCTTGGTGTGCAGAGCAGTAATTGGCGGGCAAGAGGAGAGATGGTGAAGTGGTGAGGAAAATGATATGTGAGTGGTTTTAAAATACTCTTTTTTTGCCTAATCTCTAGGTAAAAAGCATGGCATAACAGAATTACACCCAGATGTAGTAAGTTATGTATCCCACGCCACACAGCAAAGGCTACAGAATCTTGTAGAAAAAATATCAGAAACGGCTCAGCAAAAAAACTTCTCTTATAAGGTAATTGGGCTGTTTTCCTGAGAAGAATGTGTTTCTGTTGTCAATTCCTGCTCTGGGGCTATCCGGAAGCCACCTTCCCACTGCTGAGAGAGGGCAGAGTTGTCCCACATGTCCACACACACACTTTTGAGCAGTTCTGTTAGCCATGTGGGGTTCTGAGGTGCTCTGTAGAGCCAAACCAGGGGAGGAGGGCTGGGTACCTGAGGGGATACTCTGGAAGGATTTTCACCTTGAGGATAACCCTGTCATCCTTTTTATTTTTAATGTATTTTGAAAATTTTTTATATTTTGCAGTATTAGGGTTTGAAACCAGGGCTTTCACACTGAGTTACATCCTTAGCACTTTTTCTTTTTTATTTTTTCGATAGGGTCTTGCTAAGTGGCTCAGGCTAGATTTAAACTTGTGATCCTTCTGTCTCAGCCTCTCAGAGTGCTGGGATTACAGGCCTGTGGTCCCCCCCCCACCACACACACACACCTGGCTACATACCACCTTTTAGGCATTGTGGGCTTACTTTTCTTTTTTAAAAGTGTCTCCCTAAATAGTTCAGGCTGGCCTTGCTCTCACTGACGCAGCCCAGATCAGCCTGGGACGTGGGGTCCTCCTGGCACAGGCTCCTGAGTACAGGGCTCACAGGTGTGCTCCACCATGCTGACTCGCCTTTGAAGATTGTGGAGTCTTCTGTGCTTATTCAACGTCAGTCTTCCACCTGGCTCTGGACCCTTCTCCCGGGCTGAGCTGCCCCTGTTGTTCTGGATGCCCAAGTGGGCAGGCTCGCTGTGTCTGTACCTTCAGAGCAGGGTTTGGAAAACTGCACTCAGCCACTGTGCTTTAAAAGTGTTTCTGTGTTACTGCAGTAAAATGTAAATGTTACCTAAAAAAATAGCAGACAGTATCAAAGTAATACAGTGGACACTGGCTGTGAGGCGCTCTCCCCGACAGTGAGTGTGGAATCCACTGTGCAGTGAGAAGGGAGTGGGC
Source organism: Dinomys branickii (assembly GCA_004027595.1). Classification (NCBI taxonomy): domain Eukaryota; kingdom Metazoa; phylum Chordata; class Mammalia; order Rodentia; family Dinomyidae; genus Dinomys; species Dinomys branickii. The sequence continues at coordinate 18,264 of PVLD010000794.1, forward strand.
CGGGTCTGCTCGCCAATGGGGGGCAGGGGACCTGAGCCAGAGGGGAGCAGGAGCTGTGCATAACTCGTCCAGCTGTACTAAGCAGATCTTTGCTCCCTGGCTCCCAGGTTTGTGACAGTTTCTCTGCCTTTCTCGTAGGATGACGACAGATATGAGCAGGCAAGTGATGTTCGGGCTCAACTCAAATTTTTTGAACAGCTCGATCAAATTGAAAAGCAGAGGAAAGATGAACAAGAGAGGGAAATCTTGATGCGGGCAGCAAAGGCAAGTGCCACCTTGCTCTCTGGGCCTCTCTGTCTCAGGTACTCTGTCCCCTCCTGATACATTCATGCAGGCAGAGTGGCCAAAGTACTGTTTCAGGCTAGAAGGCGATGTGGATGTGAGTGAAGCTGCGGAGAGAAGCTTTAGGCATGCAACAGGCTCTGATTGCAGAGGGGACATGCCTGAAATGTGGAGCCCAAGATTCCTAACCCTCACCAGCCCAGATCTGCCTGCCTCCGTGCAGAGCGCATGCAGATCGAGTCCTTTTCCGTGTGCCAGGCTCATGTTGCCCTTTGCTCTAGAACAGTCGGGGCCCAGTGTGTCATGTCTCATAGTCAGTGTCAGATGGGGACTGAAGTTCTGTGGTGAAGCTTACTGCAAAACAGGAGGGTTGTAAGCTTCGGTGATGGCCAAATGCGAGTCCTTCCTCCACTGCTGAGGAGGACCCATTCCTGAGCCTAGAGCCCTGTGAGATTGTGTCCTGGCTCGCCTTTGTCACGTCACATTGGACCTGAGGCCTGTACTATTGGTAGCCTTATGTTGAAGATTGTATTTTAATGTCTTACCATAGCTGAATGACATGGATTTTCTTACTAATACCCCTCCATGATACACAGCCTAAATTTTAGCTTTTGGCTATAAGCATTAAAAGAAGTTAACATGACCTAGATGAGTAAGATGTAAAACAAGTAAGTTAACATTCGTTAGGTGAAATACAGTGGGTCATAACTTATTTTCCTTTTCCACTTGTTTCTGAAATAGTCTCGATCCAGACAAGAAGATCCAGAACAATTACGGTTGAAGCAGAAGGCAAAAGAGGTAAGCTTTCAGTCGTGGAGTCCTCACTGTACCCCTGAAGCCCGTCATCCTACGTGCCCTGAACGGCTAAGAAAACCGTGGAATTTCTGAACATGAGTGTTGATGTAGCTGTTTAAAATGTTCAAGATTTAAATAATGCCAAGTCAAAGGTATTCTCCTGTCCAGATGGTTTGTGTTCTGTTTCTATGTTTAGCAGTGATTTCTTTGGGGTTGGGATTTAGTCTTTGTGCATAAACTTGTTTTTATTTCCTGAGCATTTAAAAGTGAATATTGATTGCTTTTAAACATTCTTATTTTTCTGGTTACAGAATATGATCACTGTTAAAAAAGCCAAAACATTAAAGTTACAGTTTAGAAAATTTCAGAAAGCCCTTTGATACCTGCATAGTGCTTTTGCAGTAAGTAAAAACATGCACAAAACAATAGTCCTGGTTTCCTTTCCAACACAAAGATGCAGCAACAGGAACTGGCGCAGATGCGGCAGCGGGATGCCAACCTCACAGCACTGGCGGCGATCGGGCCCAGGAAAAAGAGGAAAGTGGACTGTGCTGCGCCGGGATCGGGAGCAGAGGTACAGCAGCAGTGGGGCGGGGTCTGGAAGGGGCACGGGGCACCTCGAGGCCGCCCTCTGTAGACAGACCTGTGGGTGCGCACCACGCTCCACCTGGCCTTGCCTTCCGTGGAGTGCTTGTCTGAGTTTGAAATGGGACACTTGCATTGAGTTATTTGTGGGTGTCACGTGAGTGGAAGCTCTTTGCATAAGGGTGCATGACCACCATAGCTGGTGATGCTGAGGTCAGACTGACTTGGAAAAGAATGTGGGGCTTCTGTCTCGCTCCTGCCTCACAAGTGACAGTGTGAGAATTGCTTCAGAAGAGCAGGCAGGAGGGAGAGGAGCCATTTCTTGTGACCAGATTCTATAAGCTGCTTGTCTTTTTGTTGTCAGGTCTTTTACACTAGGAGTTAAACCCAGTCCTAATGTATTTTTATTATTGTTATTATTATTGGTTTTTGAGACAGGGTTTCACTGTGTAGCTTAGGCTGGCCTCAAACTCATAGCAATCCCCCTGCCTCAGCCTCCTGAGTGCTGGAATGACAGATGTGCACACCAGGCAACTTGGTTGCATTATTTTTGCTTTAAACTGTTAATTACTTATTTAAAAGTAACACTTTAGAAGAAGGCAACATAGTTTTCATATTTATGTACTCTCTTGCCACTCTGGAGCCCTTGTGCCTTTTCTGAAGACCTCTATTCCTGCCCACCATCACTTCCCTTGACATGAGAGACAGCCTGTTGTGTTGTTTGTAACACAGGTCTGCTGGCAGTTGAATTCCTCTACTTTAGTTTACTTGAAAATCCTTGTATTTCACCCTTCTTTTTGAGGGATATTAATACTGGCTATAGAGTTCCAGGTTGATTGATGTGTTTCCTGTGGGATTTTGAGGGTGTTTCCCTCATCCTTCAGGATCCTGCTGTAGTTTTCACCCTTGTTGCCTGTGCATACTGTGCCTCTCTCGGTTGTGGAGACCGTGAACCTTTACTCCTGAAGTTTGTTCTGTGTGTGTTTTTCCTTGGGTATTGGCCTGCTTCAGGTTTTCAGACCTGTACATCTGTGGTTTGTATCCCATCTGGGATATTCTGCCCATTATCTCTTCACTTACTGCACTTTTTCTGTTCAGTCTTTCTGCTGGGCCTCTGGTTCCTCCTACCGTTAGGGCCGGAGATGTTGCTGTTGAGGTCTTTGAACTTGCACTCACTTCCTTCACTGCTGTTTCTCTCCATTCTCGAGACTGGGTGATTTTCTCTGTTCTGTCTTCCAGTTCTTTGATCAGATGGAGTTCTGCCATTTGCAGTTGTCTGTAAACTCTACTAAAGTTTGTATTTGTTAGTGTATTTTCAATTCTAGGGTTTCTGTTTTTTTTTTTTTTTGTAGTTTCTAAGTAGCTGAGGTTCTCTGCCTGCCTATTTATTGAGACCGTGTTTCCCATACTCTTTTGAACATTTATTAAAGCTGCTGAAGTTTGCTTTAAGTCCATAACCCCTTCCACCTCAGATTGAATTTCTCTGGACTGTCTCTGCCCCCTTGGTTGTGGGTCACATTGTTTTTGGAGAATATTAATTCTTTATCATACTGGGAATCAAACTCAGAACCTTGTGCTTGCCAGGCAGGCACTGTGCCACTGAGCTTATATCCCCACTCCCAGAATACTGATTTTTGTTACAGCAGGCAGGTTAGTACTGATCATCCTGCTTCTGTGTGGGCTTTCTTTTTCATATTGGTAGGAAGGGTCTCCAGGAGGGTTGTGGTATTTCTCAAGCCCCTCTATCCTTGCTGTACTTACTCTGCAAGCTCTTCTGTCTGATCCTGGGTAGGTTTTGCTGTGCGTCTCCCTGGAGGGTGTGACCCTTTGCTCCTAGTGAGAGGTCTTTCCGACGCCTGGGCTGTGCGCTGGGCAGGCTCAGCTTCTGCGCGAGGCCTCTCCCCTTGCCCCTGGCCTGGCCTCTGGTAGTACTGCTGTCCTCAGCCCGAGAGTGCCTGCTGTTTGCCACACTCGGGACAGCTGTGCCTTGCTCACTGGTGGGAGTGGGCTTTGGGGTGGGCTCAGGTTGGTAACCTCAGCAGGACACTACTGTTCCCCCAGAGGCTGTTGGAAGTGTTTGGGACCCAGAATGTACTGAGACCTCAGTGCCATCAATTGCCCCCTGAGCAGTGCTCCTTTGGTGTGGAGGCTGGGTTTTTGGGAGTGGGCGGTGCAGAATGTAAGGGAGATCTATCCCAGTACAGGTAGATAAAGATGCTGTGTACAAGGCAGGAAGACCACCCAGGTAGGCATCTTCGTGTAAATGTGTCTGAGCTGTAGGCCAGTAAGGCTATGTACAGTAAGTCCCAGACTTATGAACGAGTTCCATTCCAGAATGTTCGTAGGTCCGACAGAGTGAGTCTTTGTCACACTTGACAGAAATGTATAACGTAAAGTGTAAACACACACACACACACACACACACACACACACACACACACACAGAAAGTAACACAGTAGGTCCCCCACTATACTGCACAACTGTGACAGTGTCCAGCAGACACGCGAGCTACTCTGCTGTTTGGTCTCATCCGCAAGTATTTGTAATGAGAAGTCAGCTCCGATCTGTGGAAGTTGGCAAGCTGGGACTCACCATAGTGAGATTCCTGGGTGGGTCAGAAGCAAGAAAATACAGCTTCTTGGGGCTTGGCCGGTGCAGAGCTGGTCCTGCTTGGCATGGCTTCTCAGCCAGAGCTTGCTCTGCCTGGGTGTACCTGCAGTGTCCACCCCAGAAGTTTAGTTTAAGACTCCAGGAAGACATGAGATGAGCAATGTGGTATACATTTAGAAGGGTAGTTGAAGATTTCTTGTACCTTGAGGAGGAGTTAACCACTTATCAATCCAATTATTTAAGTATAGGATGACCAAATTTGCATATTTTTTCGTTAGTTTTTGTAAGATAATATAACAAGAAATATAAAAACAATAGTTTTATCAAATGTATTGAATATAAGAATTGACTGGTTGAAGTAACACTGCCCAAATGATGCTTGAGTGAGACAGCCAGCATGTAAACAAACACGCTGCCCAGGTGATGCTCAGCATAAAGTGCTGAGTGGTTGAAAACATTGGTGAGCGTCTTTGCTGGATTGCTTTTGTGCCTTCTTGCATAATCCTTGGTGGAGAGCCTTTGTAGCTCATCACACAGTCAAGCACTAGGGCTTGGCCAGCGCCGGAGAAGCCCTAAGTGACCGAGCTACAGCAGTCCTTACCAGCCCTTTCTGGTTCTCTATGAGTAGCTGCTGCCATGACTGCCCTGAAGGTGGAGGTAATCACAAGGATGGACAGCCCCGGTCATACAGCCCGGAAGCTCACCGTGTCGGTTTTTAATTTTTTAAAGTCTGTTCGAATCTTTGCTCCACTCTCAGCCCTGGCTTGCTTTCTCTGACAGTGTGCAGCTGTCCATTTGGTGTTTTGGTGTGAACCCAGCACCTTGCACTTTCGAAGTGCATCCTTGTGTTTTTATTTGTTAGCTGGGGTAATTTTACAGTAAACCTTGTCCTTGGCTGTTGTTTGACTGCCTTGGTATACAGTTGTGGGGAAGGCAGGGTAAATGCTAAGAGCTTCCTTTACCTGCCTGGTTCAAGAGTTGATTTCCTGGGGCTGGAGATATAGCTTAGTGGGACAGTGTCTGCCTGGCAAGTACGAGGTCCAGAGTTCGATTTCCGGTAGCAAAAAACAAAACAAGCTTAAGAGTTGACTCTGTCACCCGCAAGTGGTGACCACTTTCTTTTCTAATCATTAAACACGGACTTCACATGTTTCTCATGGCTGTAGCTTGTGTGTCTTGCTGCTGGGTGGCTCTTGCATTCGAAGGTTCCCACTAGCTTGAACCACTGGTGTCCATTCATGATGTTGCATCGGTGCCGCGCACCACTTCTGGGGGCTCTGATTGTAGTAACGCAAAGAGGCGTTGACTTAGAGCCTGGACATCATGGTGTTGCAGCTCCTTCAGGAAAACACTGTATACAGATAACTTGGAGTACAGCATCAAGTGCGTTTGCTAGTTGTGAACTCATGTTAGATATACCAATGACAGGGCACTTGTGAGAGTTCCATGTAAGAGCATTAGTTATTGTTAAACTCTTCACAAATGTAGGTAAGTTTCTTTTAATGAAATAAATGTGTTGCTTATTATAATTGTCAGTTGGTAGGATAATATGTAATTGGACAGTAATTATTCAGACTTGGTCTATTTATAGGCTTTTTGTTAATTTTATTAGGAGAATGACTGATGAAGACAGATCCATTTGTACCACCACGGTCGAAGCTGCTCAGTGGGACAGCCACACATGTATCGCCGGTGGTTCCCGCTGATAGGAGCGTGTTGAATGTGATCTGCAGGCTGCACTCTGCTGTGGTTGCCATTTCGTTGCAGTTCATGGTGTGTGGTCTTGGGCAAGGGCAGCCTCCTCAGGTTGTCTCCTGGGTCACATTGGGACATGAACCTCAGTCCTTGCATCTGCGGTGACACAGTGTTCTGGGTTCATTGTACACCTGTCCTTCTCTGGACCTGGAAACAGCCTTTCTTCTAGAAGGAACTGGTTTCTTCTAATAGGAAATGGCGTTGGCAAACCATGGGGCGGGCCTGGGATACCAGTTGTCTCTGAGGTTGAGGCCGTTTCATGGGCGGAATTGGGAAATGGAGGATTCCTGTGGCTGTTTCCAATTTAGGGAGCTGGAGTTTCCAGCGCAGGGTTTGGACCTACTCTTGGGTTCCTTTTGATCTTCACTTCTCATGTTTTCTAGTTTTTCATAATTTCATCATCGCCTCATTTCTAAGTTGTGCTAACTCTGATTTGTGTTGTTCTTGACAGCCTCTTACCATTTTCTTCAGTGTTGTTGGGCCATAGGACATGGCCATGTTGGAGTGTTTCTGTGGGGTCACTGCTGCTGCATCCCTCCAGTCAGACCTCGAGTGTTTCTGCAGATGCCAGAGTGCATTCCATATGGCTCTTTCCCATCAGACAGCTTATAGGGGTGTCACTGAGCTCATATGGGTACTGTGGGGCCTAGCCCAGCCCCTCTGCTGCCGACCCTTCTTTGCTTGTATGTGCTCTCACTATGACGATCCAGCTGCCACCGTTTCCATTCGTTTGTTTCTTGTGGTGCCTGGGATGGACCCAGGGCTTTAGGCATGCTGGGCAGGCTCTCTGCCATTGAGCTGCGCCCCAATCCTGTCCCTGTGCCCTGGCTCTGTCAGATGCTTGTGTCCCAGCCGCTTTGGCTGCTGTGGTCCCTCTGCTAGCAGACGGGGACTATGGGAGAAACATGGTGTCAACTTTAGATCTATGTGTAAAGTACCCTCACTTCTAAGAATCGAAAAAGGACACATACTTGCAGGTCACAGGAGCAACCCCGGAGTGAGGGCGGGAAGGGCACAGAGCAAATAGAGGGCGGGCCGACCGGGGAGACGCAGGTGCCCGTCGGAAGGGCGCCACCGAATGAGGGAGTCGCGGCGGAAGACTGCTGGGCGCAGTTCTTTCATATGTTGCTTGGCTTTTTCTCTTTTGAACCTTAGGGATACCCAAGAACACCCAGAATTTTACAAATTCTCTGCTAGGATTATTTCTGTGGCATAGATACTTTTTTTTCCCTGCTTTTAATTTGTATTTTCAACTTACAGAAATGTTAAAAAAAATAGTTTCCATATACTCCTCATCCTGTTCACCTAGCGTTAAACATTGGCCTGACACTGCTCACTGAAGAGCTTATTAGATTTTTTCTGGGTTTACTTTTTTAAAAATTGACATTTTGTTCTTTAGAACAGTTTTATGTTCATGTAAGTGAAAAGAGAGTGTAGAGTTCCTGCATGTCCCCTGCCTCCCCACTGTGGCACCCCCACTGTGGGTACCCTGCCAGGCAGTGCCTTTGTGTAGCCCTGGGCCAGCACTGGCCTGCCAGCTTCCCTTGCGGGTGAGGATTCAGTGGGCTTTGACGGGCGTACAGCGGCTGGGGCCCCCTCACAGCATCGAGCAAAGCAGTGCCGCTGGCCCTGAACGCCTCTGCGCCCCGCCTGTGCGTTCTCTCCCCAGCACCTGGCAGCGTCTTCTTGCTCACTGCCTCTGGTGACCGCCATAGTTTGGCCCTTTTCCGGTTTGTTACTTAGCTGGGGTCCCACTGTGTGTACCCTGTCAGACTGGCTTCCATTCAGCAATGTGCAAGTAAGTTCCCTAAGTTCCTTTATGTCTTCTCATGGCCTGTGAGCTCACGTGGTCTTAGCATGGAATAATACCACACAGTGAGGATGTAGCACAGGTTACCCGTTCACCTACTGAGGGATAGCTTGGCTGCTTCCTAGTTTGATAATAATGAATGAAGTGACCAGAAACACCTGTGTGCAAGCTTCTGCGTGCTCACGGCTTTCAGTGCCATTGGTAAATACCCAGGAGTTTGTTACTGTGTCCTACAGTGGGAACATGTTTGGCTTTGTGAGAGATGCGCAGCTTCCATAGCGGCTGTGCAGTTTTGCCTTCCTGCCAGGCATGATGAGGGTTCTGTTGCTGAGTGCTTGCTGCGTTTGGTGCTGGTAGGTGTGCTGTGGTCTCACGACTGTTTTTGCATCTCCCTGGTGACATGATGCGGAGCATCTCTTCTTTTTTTTTTTTTTTTTTTTTTGAGCATCTCTTCTTGAGCTTGTTCCCCAGCCCTGTGATTTACTCATTGGAGGGTCATTGTGTCTTCTCCTCCAGTCTCTTTCTTGTTTATTCAGCTCTCAAGTCTTCCTTTTTTGGTTGTTGTTTGTTAAGTGTTTCCTAGGTTTGGGGTTTTTGATCCAAGATGATTTTTTTTGACCTTCAGTACTTACCTAAGTGTGCTGTGTGGTGTGCATAGTGTCACCTTAAGGTTGTTCTCTCCTGCCAGGGTGAATTTGTGCTGGCGTGGAGCTACTGTGACTTCCTACCTCTGCTCCCCTGGATTCTGCTCTCCCTCTCCCGTGGCATGGCTTTGGGCTTTTGGGCTCTTTGTGGTCTCGTGGCACCCTCTCCTGGCAGCACGGTGAAGTCCAGGCTGCTGTGTTTGATCACTGTGGTTGTCAGGGTGAGACGAGGAGCAGCTCTGCACTTGTAGGACCTTTACTCACCCTTTGTTTTCCTCTCACCACACAGCCAGCCGGGCTCCTGGGCACATTTTATTTTCCCTTGGTACACCCCTCGGCCTGGTGCCGAGACACTTTCCTGTAGCCTGTTCTGGTCCCTGGGTGTACCTTGCTTTCTGACCACCCTGCCGTGGTACCCTCTGCACCCTGCTACCCCGCTGTCCCACTTGAGTTCCAAGGGTCTCTGGTGGGTGCTTGCCAGGAGGGTGAGAGGCCACGCTCTGGGCATGTTGGCTGTTCTTCCTCTTTTTGAAATCATTTTGCATGTAGGCACCCTGTTTCCTTGTGTAGGTGGCCAGGCAACCACTGCTATCGTTGCCTCTTGAAGGTGATGCCATTTCTGTAGAATTTCTGAGAACTGGTTACAGTTCTCGAAAGGCCCCCACGGGCGAGCTGGGGTCTTGGGTGAGGAGTAGTAGGCCAGCTGGGTGTACCAGCACAAGGCAGGCTGCTCCAATGCCCTGCTCCTGGCTGCCGCTCTGGCCTGACCACTTGTTGGACAGGGTCTGTTGGTGCAGGTGAGCGCTCTTGACCCACCTGAGGGCTGCTCGTTAGCGCTGCTGGGAGTTGGGGCTCCAGCATGCTGCTCTGGTAGGCTGTGCCCTGGTGCACTGGGGGCAGAGCGACTTCCCGCAGGGTGTAGGGGCCTTTGGTGCTGCATGGGCCCCACACCAGCGAATCCCCATAAAGGAGATTCTTTCTGACTGGTTTTTACACGAGTATTGTGGCAGGTCAGATTTACTGGGGCAAGCTCTGCTCCTCTTAGCTATTCTTTGTAGGGTGGCTGTTCCTGGCACCATTGCACGGAGAGAGGCAGCAGGGCTCGGGGCACCCGTCCGCGCCCCCAACCGCCCTTTTAGACATAACCGCCTGTCCTTCAAACCTAAAGACTGCAGGCCCTGAGCTGCACTCACTGCCGTTCAGGTGCGATTGGTGTGGGGCTCTGTGCCGGGCTCTGTGCCGGGCTCTGTGCCGGGCTTTTCTTGGCTCAGGTCTCTTTGGGGCCACGTGCAAGGCAGGGCGGTATTTGTCAGCCCGTGACCCTCAGCACCTCTGCCGAGGCCCTTGCTCCCATGGACCTTGCAGGCTCTGGATGAGCTGGTGGAGGGGCTGCCACTCTCTGGGCCAGCACAGCCTTTGGGAGACCGATTCCAGCTTGGCAGCCCCATCCTGGGGCTGAGGATTGGGTTTACTAGTTGAGACCAGAACACCCACAAGCCGTGTGACAGACCTGGGAACAGTGACTGCCATTTCCTCCTTAGGGAATAGTAGGAAAAGTCCACAGCTCACCATGTGGTCAGCGTGATTACAGTACCAAGTAGGACACCTGTGAGTGTACACTTGCAGTTTTCATAACTTGAGAGAAGCACAATTACTTTTGTAAAAGCCCAGAGGCCAGTGAGGCTTTGTGTCTTATAAACACGCAGTGGCCGTCCCCGCCAAGCCTGACACAGGGACGTTAAGCACTGCACCGCACATGGCTGGGCAGAGCTTGCCGTGCCCTCAGGTCAGATCTGGCCCATCAGCGAGTTTGGAGCACAAATTTTGATATTATTTATCTTGATTTCTGGCTTTTAGCATCCCTTACATTTTGTGCCTGAGGTGAACACCCTGCCCTCATCTCAACCTTGTTTTCGGCCTTTGATGAAAGTGGAGACATGAAACACAGCCCATTGTGCTGGCAGCTGATAGCTGCTCGGCCTGCTGCCCAGGGCTGCCTCCCGGGCCTGGCCCGTACCCCTACTGCCACCACCTGGGTTTCTTTCATGTGCTCCTAGTCGGGCAGGTGGGTTTGTCACTGGCAGCAAGTGTGGAAGCCACATCTGTAAACAGAGGCAGATTTGGAGCCCAGCCGCATGCCGAGGAGACCCTGCCACCATGACGCCTGTGGAGTCTGACGTCCCGCACCCCTGGGGGAAGAGGCCAGCCGCCGTCCACTCTGCTATTGCCAGGCCCCCTTCCCTTCCGGCTTTGTTCTTCCAGAAACTGGCTAATGACTGGGTCTGGAGCACCAGGTGCCCCTTGAGGGAAGCTCACACTGCTGCCGGCCAGGCTGCGGCCACGGGTAGCTCCCTGGAGATGGAACTGTTCTCCTCGTCTCTTCTGACAGCTTATTTTCACCCCGGCCCTTTATGGGGCTCGCTGATGTCTGCACACGGTGCCTGTGGAGGCCGGTTCGGAGGCAAAAGGAGACTGCGAGAAAACCCAGAGCTCTTTCACTCAAGTGGATGCGCTGCCAAGGTGCTGCGGCCGAAGAGGACTGTGACGGCTCGGACCACCAGGGAGCGAACCCCTTTGCTCTGACTGTCAGCCGCATCGGGAAAGTGCCACCAGTCCACACCTTTTGCACTTGGTACCTGGCCAGTGGGTGCTGGCTGGCTGAGGTTGCGATCCACTAGCACGGGGCTTCTACAGCACGCACTCCTCGCAGTCTCGAGGGCTGTTGGTCACTTCAGCTGCTCAAGTTCTGGCAGCGAATGCTCAGCAAACGTGCATCTGCATTTGTGCGCTTGGACACCCCGGGCACTGTCATTCAGGACACAAAATTGGCCCTCTGCCCAGGGGAGACACGAGCCACTGCTGGGCCCTGTGTCTGTGCCCAGCAGAGTACTGGATGGAGCGGTGACGATGAAACCACTGGACACTGCACTCTGAGCATCTGGCCCCAGCGACTCCACCCTCCGAGCCGCTAGCAGGGTGGCTGGTCACCGAGGGGCGGGGGTCTGTGAAGGGGCCCCGCAGGGGCAGGGAGCCCTTGGCTGTGGACCACTGTTGTAACCGCTGAGCAGTTGGCCTCCTCAGCTGACCAGCAGCCAGCCTGGCCCAGTTGGGACCTAGTGTCTCTACCAGCCACGCAGGGATCATAGCCAGGTGTGGCATTGGGTGTGGGCCCTGGTCTCCTCATCTGGACCCCTGGGCAGCCTTGCTGTGGTCACGGAGGTTGGCTGGCTGCACGCCTCGGAGTTGTCGGCCACTTGCCTGGGTCAGGAGTGCCCGCTTTGTCTGCCCCCCTGCCCAGGGCCAGAGCGTGAGCTTTGTGGGGCTTGAAGGGTGGTGGTCTGAGTGTGTGTCCTGGAGTGGAGATCTGCCTCACCCTCCCTGCTAGGGGCTCAGATTGCTCGCCAGCTCAAGCTATAGGCCTGTTGGAAGGAGCCTGTGCCATGCCAGCTTCCTCCAGAAGCAGGGTCCTGGGACACACTTGGGGGACACTTGAGTCGCCCCTACCTTCCCTACTTTTTGTAGCCACCTCTGAGTGCCACTAACGCACCTGTCTTCTCCTTTCTCGTCACCAGGGCGCGGGCCCAGGCGCGGCGGCCCCAGGCAGCTCCGGCGTGGGAACCCCCAGGCAGTTCACGCGGCAGAGAATCACGCGGGTCAACCTCAGGGACCTCATATTTTGTTTAGAAAACGAGCGCGAGACAAGCCATTCCCTGTTGCTCTACAAAGCGCTCCTTAAGTGACGCAGGAGGGCGGGTGGTTTTGACGGGGGCGCCTGGGGACTTTTTATATATTTGCAGATTACGCCTTTTTGTAATACGCAAATGGGATATTGTTTAAAAACAGCCACTTCTTTACAATGGAACAGTTTTATATTCCAGTTTCTAAATCAGCTCAGTGTGGAAGAAAACCTGTTTCAGTAGCAGAGAACACAAAGGCCTGTGGATACTCTTAAAGGACAGCTAAACCCGAACTCATCCTTGATTGAGTGGCCTTCTTGCCAAACAAGCCATATATAAAGACTGATGGAATCGTTTAGCAAATAACTAGCTGCCCTCTGTCACCTTGTAGCAGTTTCTACCTTATTTGTGCGTTTTGTTTTAGTTCAGCCTAACTTACTACGTAGGTGTGTGTCTACAGCCGATGACCTCCTTTCTCTTATTTTATTTTTGTAATAGTCAGTTGGCAAAGCAAACTGATTTTTAGACTATTTATCTTCCCCCGTTCTCCTTCCTTCCGCTCGAAACTCCCCAGGAACACACAGTTCACTGTAGCGCCGTCACCTAGGAGTGTACCGCGTTCTGCTTAGTGGAGGCTGGGGTCCGGCCTGGGTGGGCTCCTCTGAATGTGCTCAGCATCTGTACAAATGCATTTTATTTGCTACAGTTTGTGAAGCTGTAAAGTTAAGAGAAATGAGAACCTTTTCAGCATAAATATATTTTACTTGCACTGTGTTTTTTAGCTAAAAGTGAAAACTTAGATTAAATAAAATCAGAGTTGAGAAGAATCATCAAGAGACTGTTTCTCAGTGTGAATCAAGTGTTGAAAAATGGTTGGTGTATTTTGTCAGTAATTGTACATAATTTTTGGCACATAACATAAAAATGGCTATGTAAACTATAATTATTTTGCTAAGAGACTGTATGCAAGCTGTGGGCCAACTTTACAGACGTCCAGAGCAAAGCCCCTTCTTTGTACCTATTTTTTTATTACAAATATACTAATTGGTTCTTTATATTTTCAGAGGTTATTGTATTAAATTGTCTATTGATAGTACTTTTATGACTGTAAATACTTTGGCTTTATCTGTGTGAATTCTCACGTTAGACTTTAATTCGCGCGTGTGAACTGAACGCTGATCAGTATTTTTTATCAACACCTGAGAACTGTTACACCTTTTATTTTATCTTTTAGGATATCCCTGTCTTTCCATTTTTTCATGTAAATTTTGCACAGTTACTTGTTCATATGTAAATATTTTACTTTCAAAAAATGAAGTTTTTAATTGCTATTGTTTTATAGAGGATTGAAAGAAAATTAACTCCTTTATTAAAAACAAATTTATCTGTATCTGTTGTGCCTGTTTTTCTGAGTTTCCTAATTTTCAACAATGCTGGTTTTTGTGAGAACCCAGTGCAATGCCTTTCTCTGAGGAAGGCTTGCTCTTAAAGTCCTAAGGGTCTCAGGGTTACCCCTTTAGCCCGGAGCATGGTGGAGTTCTGCTGAATGTGCACTGGACCCTTGTCCTGCCGATGAGGTGGGCACACCTAGAGGAGACAGGAGAAGGCCCAGGAGGCCTGGACACCCAGTGCTGCACCCTGGCTAGTGACAAGATGCCCCTGCCCTGGCAGGGCCCTATAGTGGACAGAGCTGGGGTCTTTGTCAGCGCTATAGGTGGGCCCTGGTGAGTGCAGTGAGGCCCGGCCCTCTGTGTCTGAATGGGACACAGCACCTGCGTAGCACCTTGGTGGCTGAGCACTATGTGGTTTGCGCTGCAGTCACCACCTGCGCTGGGCTTGCTGACCTCAGTGTAGGCAGGCTCGCCTATGCTCACCCGGGAAAGCTCTGCTCCCTCTTGCACACCTGTTGTCCTGGTGCCCTGGGGCTGTTGTCTCAAAGGGCCGTGTACTAGTGCCCTTGAACAACAGAGTCCTTGTCCCCTTGGCCTGGAGGCTGAGGTCTAGGTGCAGGCAGGGTGGGCTTCTGAGTCTGAGGGAGGATCTGCTGCCCCGGGTACTGTGACTCGTCTTGGTGCTCCTGGGCAAATAGAGGTGGCACCTGTCTCTGCCTCCCGCTCCACCCGACCGTCCCTCTGGCTTGTCTCCCCTTCCTGTAAGGATGCAGCCATCTGAATTGGGGCCTGTACCAGTGACCTCATTTCAGCTTGGTCATCTCCGAAAGATGCAGTTTCCAAATGCAGTCGCTCTCTGAGGTCCTAGGGGTTAAGGCCCACTGCAACTTTGGGGAGGAAATTGTTTTACCCTGTTGCACCTGTGATGTAGAATGATGGAGAAACTAGTGACAAGATTCCCTTGCCCTGGCAGAGACCTGCGGTGGACAGTGCTGGGGTCTCTGTCTCCGTCACTGTTACAGGTCGGCCTTGGTGAGTCCTGGCTCCAGACAGGCCCATCAAGGCCCATGGAGACCAGAGTTTTGAGATCTAGAGCAGGAAGTTAAAGAGGGTGCAGTTTCCTGCCTTCCCTTTCATGAATATGGCCAGGGTGATTGAGTCATTAGGTCGTACCCGTGTGTTCTAGGTGTTGTGGTTGATTTAATTTTGGCTTTTCTGCTTTTCCCGCCGGGTCCAGTGAGTCTGCCAGGAGAGTCACAGTGCAGGTGCCAGGTCCCGTGGCCACATGGGGTCCTCCATGCCGGAGGGCCACACCACAGCTTTGTTCGTTGAGTTTTGCTCTTGACACCACCTGCTGTCGTTTAGTGTCCGCACGGCACATCAGATACTGTCCTCAGCCCAGTCTGGTGGTTTGTCTGGCTTGGAGAGGAGGCCAGTGTCATCTCCCATGAGGACAGGAGAGCGTGCCATCTGCCCTCACTTCATTCACTCCCTAGCGCGCTGGCTGTTCCAGTGAGGCCGAAGGGAGCAGAGAGAGAGGGAGGGAGGAGCTGAGCATTGAGTTTGGAGAGGAAGCAGGTGAGGCAAGAGTTCCTGGCAAAGGGCTGAGGGCAGGTGAGTCTAGGAGCGCAGTCAGACTGCAGGTTGAAAGGCCAGGAACCAGAGTTACTTGAAAATCTGCATCCTTGCAACAAACATTTAGGACATTGAAAAAGGTTCCATTTACAGTGGCATCCAAACAGCAAATACCTGGAATACATTTAGTGAAGGATGTGTAAGGTCCTTACTGGAAATCAGAGAAAGTGAAGAAGGTCTGGACAGAGAAACACACTGTGCCCAGTGTGCTCACAGGAGGGCTCAAGACCGAAGAGAGGTTCTGTCCCAGAGACTTGGCCGAGTGCTCACACAGACCAGAGGGCTGAGTCCAGAAATTCACGTGACCACCCTGGGAGAAGTGGGCACCTGCTGTCCTGTCCCTTGTGGGAGCACAGATGACAGCTCTCACCTGGGACAGGACTGCGGGGTGCAGCTGGGCCATAGGGAAACACGAGCCTTGAGTTTGCCCGCACTCCGCATGGCACAAACATGAATCTGAGGTGTATCATAGACCGGAAGTATGAGACGAAGTGATAAAACTTCCTAAGGTCAGATTAAAGGGCCCCGTCCCCAGGATGCTCCTGGCAGGCAGAGAAGCTCAGGTGGTGGCTGGGGCTGAAAGTGACATGACTAGAAAGCCTCTTGGAGGGTGCCAGACTGCAGGGCCTCCACGGGGAGGCTGTGGGCTGGGCTAGGCGGCAGGAAAGCCGCGGGAGCGGAAGTGGGCAGCCTGCTGGGGCTTCGCTGTGCTTGCTCCGGGCAGCACAAACGAGATGACTACCAGAACAGAATCGGGTGCCGTGGGAGCGCTTGGAGCAGTGCTGGGGCGTGAAGTGCTCAGGCGCAGTGAAGCACAGCTGTAATTGGCTTCTTGGGAGGCCATGGTAGGTGGATTGCAAGTTTGGTCAGCCTTGGGGAACTTAGGGAGACCCTGTCTCAAAAAGCTAAGCATGTGCCTCTCACAGCCCCTCCCAGACCGACGCACATGGCCAGGCAAAGGCCTGCGCACGAACTTGCATAGCTGCTTTGCTTGTGATAGCTGGGAGCCAGGACAGAAGCAAGTGCTTATGCAGAGCGCCTGTGTTCCCAGAGGGGCAGGTGCTGGGGCTCAGTGTGCAGGCCCTACAGAATAGTGACACAGAGCAGAGGGGCTGACAGTCATCGCCAGTGCATATCCATCTTCAGTAAACAACGTGTCAAGGCCGATGTGTGCCTGGGGGTGCGGAGGGATCTCAGGGTTCAGGGAAGCTCATTATCATGACACTATGTATAAGATATCAGGATTTCTGTGATTGCACACATAAATAGGTGCAGTTTGCATCAGCTGTACCTCAAACCTGCGAAGGAAAGAAGGAAAGGAAGTGAAAAAGGAAGAAAAGGAAGGAAAGAAAGGGATGGGGAGTAAAGAAAGAAACTTCAGGGAACTTGGCATTATGGGGGCCGAGAGTTGGGGTGGTGTGGAGGGTAGTGCCGAGGGGGCAGCCCTGGGGCTGGGTGCAATGGGTGAGGGCCCCCAGGCTCTGGCTTCAGTGTGGGGAGTGAGGGTGGGGTCAGGCACCCGCTGAGAGAGCGCCAGTGAGCGGCAGTTCCCGTAGGCAGCTGGGCATCACTCTGGCCTTCCCTGCCTGTCCCATGGTTCCAAGCCCCTAGAGGGTCACTTGAAGGAGCCCAAGTGCTAGGACAGATTCAGTTGTGAGTGCTGGGGACAGGGAAGGTGCAGGGAAAGAGAGGAAAGCCCTGGGGAAGGAGGCCTGCAGCACGCCCTCTGCGAAGGTGTGGTGGGTTTGGAGAGGCAGGTAGGCAGAGAGCTGCTCCTGACGTGCGGCCTCAGGAGGAGGCGGTCTGTGGTTGAGGCTGGGGTGGAAGTCTGACCAGGGTTCTCAGCTGGGTAAGTATACCTTTCCCTTGGGCAGCTGGGGGTGGCAGAAGGGGCGGGCCTGGCCTTTCCGACAAGGATCCGCTGGACCTGGCTCTTCACTGGAGGAGCAAGAAGCCACAGAAGGGTGCTGTGTCCCCCCAGGGATGACCTCGCTCCCCCGGGCAGCCTTTAACACTGTCCATCACTTCCCTTGGGGTTCCCGATGGTACCAGCTCCAGGAAGCCCTTCTTCTCTCCGGGGCACCCACTGGCCTCCCAGTGGCCCCTGGATGTCCAGAACTCTCAGCTGGTGTTCTGGTGGGTCCTGGGTGCCTTGGGGCTCGAGGGGAGGACGAAGTGACAGTCGAAGGGGTGCTGCATCTCCCTACCTGGCCATGCAGGGCCACGGGGCACGCTAGGCATCAGCTTCTCTGCCCACTGGCCCACCCACCGCTGGCCTGGACTCTGTGTGGCCTGCTGGGATCACTGGCACGGCCGAGGGATGGCTGTGGCCCAGCCAGGGCGGGGCTGTCTGCCTGAGTGTCTCAGAGGAACTGCACAAGTTTGCGGGCCAAGTGTCATCTCAGTTGCCTACTACTCCCACGGCCACCGTGTGGGGCTGAGGCTGAGGCTGAGGCTGAGGCAGAGGGCTGCAGACAGTCTCTGAGGAGTTCCTGGCAGACCTCACCCCTTGTACCGCAGGCTCAGCTGCAGTGTCGGGCATATGGCCACAGGAAGTTCACCTGTCCACTTAGCGCTGGCCAGGACCAGGAACTGGCTCCCAGGAGCTGGGGGTGCAGGGAGGTGCCCTGCCTCAGCCTGCCCCCTCTGGTGAGCCCTCCACTTCCAGCCCGAAGGTTCGGAGGAAGGGTGGCCTTTTGAGGGGGAGCTGCCCCCGAGGGGAGGTTGGGTTTTCGAGGAGGCCTTCAGCAATGGCAGTGCTCCCCTTTCCTGATGGGGGGCGGTGCAGAAGGGGGCTCCCCCACACCCCTGCTCAGACTTCCTCTTGCTAGGTTGCAGGTAGCTGCTGGCCTAGCCCTCCTCTGAGCCTGTTTCCCATGTCTGAAGCAGTGGCAGTGCTGCCCAGCCCAGCACAGCTGACAGTGGGCTGAAAGCACTGGTGCCTGGGGGGTGGGTGCAGGGGTCAGAGCTACCCTGCACATGTTAGGGAAGGCAAGGAGGGGCCAGGGCACCTCATGTCGGGGTCACGGCTGTCCTGAGGTACCTCACAGTGCCAGGGCAGCTTCGGTGGGCAGGGCAGGAAAGGCCCAGAGGTCTGGAGGTGGGTGGATAGGGGGTGAGGACACAGACTGGGCATCCCCACCTGCCTCCCCTTCCCACATGTCAGGCCCCCAGAGAACATCTGCTGCAGAGTGGGGGATACATCTGGACCACCCAGGGGACCCTGTGTTCAGAGCTCCAAGCAGTGGCAGTGCCTTGTGCTAATCCACAGGAGGTTGCCATATGCCAGTCCATTGGGTAGGGAGTGAAGGCCATAAACTTGCACCTGAGCCCCTGAACATGGGCAGAGAAGCTGGGGGCAGGCAGGGAAGCTGCCTGGCCTCCGGGACCAGACCGTGTGCCTTACACGGCCTCGGACCAGAGGTCGATGCTCTGAAGACTTGTGCGGACAGAGCAGACAGGGCCAGCACCCCAGCCCAGGCCCCATGGCGCCCAAGGTGTTTGACCTCTCAGAGAGAAGACTTCGAGGAGGATGCACAGGACCACAGAAGCAGAGGTAAGGAACAGCTGGGAGGCCTCGTGGGAAGGACTCTGAAATTTTCTCGGAGCCAAGTGCATGGACGGCTGGCCATAGTGTCTGCCAGAGCCATGGAGCCATGGAGCCAGGTGCAGGTAAGCCAGTTCTCAGGAGCTTCGGAGCCAGACGGGTCTCCATCCTAACTTTGGGAGGTTGTGAGTGTTCTCAGCTCCCTGGAGTTTTATAGAATCTGTCAGTTTTGTCCACAAATGCGATTGGGATTGCATTGGGTCTTCAGATGGTTTTAGGGCTGACATTTAGAATATTGAGCTTTCCAAGCCCAGAACATGGTATAACTTTCACTTATTTAGATCTTTTAAAAATTTTACTCAGTAATCTCCTGGGACTTGCAGGTGTAGGTCTTTCATGGCTTTAATTAAATCTCTCTAAATATTGGGACGCTATTGCATCCCAAGTGGTATTGTCTTGGTCCATTTTCTGTTGCTGTCATGGAATACCACTGACTGAGCAACTTAGAGTTTATTTAGCTCAAGTCCAAGGGCATGTGCTGGGCGCCTGGCGAAGGCCTAGGGTGGCATCGCAGTAGCACTGAGGGCAGCACAGGTGAGGCAGAGCCCTGACCAGGCAGCTCAGTTTTACAACAAAGCCGCTTCCTAACTCGTGAACCTGTGTGTGGTGTGTCTGTTCATGGGGACCGCCCTCACAGTCCAGTCACCTCCCAAACATCACAGCTCCAGATACCTTCACACATGGCTCTGGGCACTGTGTTTTCAACATGTGCAGTTTGGGGTACACATGCAAACCATAGCAGGTGTTTTCTGTAAATTTTCCACATATGCTGGTCCATAGAAACTTGATTTGCTGTAGTGTATTGGCTTTGTGCCTACCGACCTTGCCAACTCTGCTGGTTAATAGACTGACAGTTCTTGGGGACTTGCTGGGTACATGGCTGTGCCATCTGTGAGGAGCGACAGTTTTCTTTCTTTCTTCCAACTGTGTGTTGGAAGAGAGAAACACATATATCTCTTTCTCTTG
Organism: Dinomys branickii; assembly: GCA_004027595.1. Classification (NCBI taxonomy): domain Eukaryota; kingdom Metazoa; phylum Chordata; class Mammalia; order Rodentia; family Dinomyidae; genus Dinomys; species Dinomys branickii. The sequence continues at coordinate 38,022 of PVLD010000794.1, forward strand.
TTCTCCTGCACTGGCTGGGACTTAGAGGCCATTACAGCCATGGTCCAAGGGGGCCTGCTTTCTGCTTCTGCTGACAGAGAATCTCAGTATCATCCAAGTGATGTTGGTGTTACTGGCATGCAGAGTGCAAGAGTTGTGAGGGCTGGCCTCCATCAAGATTCCCAAGGAAGGCCTGGCATGTGAGGCAAGGACCTGAAAGGGGAGGGAGCCTGTGAAGCTGGAAGTGAGGCCGGTGATATGGTGGAAGCCCCAGGAATGTGAGATACCTGCCAAGGAAAGTTGCAGGCTGAGTGGAGCCAGCCTGACAGAGAGGCCATGCGTCTGCAGCTGGCTTGGCCATGGGGCTGGGCCACCCCAGCCCTTTGGAATAAGTATTTTACCACGGTGTACCCAAGAAGCCAGATATGGACCCACAGGATTTAATGTTTGCCCTGTAGAGTTTCACTCTTGTATTGGTACAATTCTTGTAGATCCTCCAGCTCCTCCTTTTAGAATGGAAATGTTTACCCTATACTGTTTACCTTGAGACTATGTAACTTATGTCTTTACTTTTACAGAGGTTCACAGCTAAAAGTTTACCTTGAATCTCTGAAGAAACTTTGACTTGGCCTTTTGAAAAATACTTGGACTGTTCAGACTTTGAGGAAGGGATTGCTGAGTTTTCAGTTTTCTGCAGGTTAGTTGTTTTACGTTAGGTAGAATTAGGAAGTTGTTGGAGTCTATTTTTGGAGATTAAGTATGGTTTAAGGAGATGTATTTGTGTGTCAAGTTGCCAAGGGGTGGGTTATGCTGTTAACCCTAATTTGTCAGCTGCCTTCGATTAAGAAGGGCTGGTCATGGAGACACGCCTATGCGGACTGTGTCCGTCCCTGGCCAGTTCTCTCCTGCACTGTTCCTCTGTTCAGCCACCAGGAACTGATCAGACTTGCTGCACCATGCCCTTCTGCCATGACACTCCTGCCTTGGAGCCAGCCGACCCTGGACTGAATCCTCTGAACTCTGAGCCCAATTACAACTCTCCTTTAAGTCATAGGCATTGGGTATTGCATCCTAGCAAGGGAAAGCTGACTCCTACACAGGGAGAAGGGAGAAGGTCCTCTGAGTGTGGACAGGTTGCGTGGGGATAACACCAAGCGAGCTAATGTTTGTACGGTGCAAGTTCCCCAGAGAAGATGAGCAAAAATATTTGATTACTGGCTAAAATTTTCCCAAATTTGATGAAATTTAGCAAGCTCAATGAAATTTGAGCACCAAGACTCATGAAACACGTACATCAAGGTACATAAAAATCAAATATGTAGCTTTATGGGTGTGATGATACACACTTGTAATCCTAGGTACTTGAGAGGTTGAGGCAGGAAGATCTCAAGTGTAAGTCCAGCTTGAGCAGTTTGGCAGGTCCCTGTCTCCAAAAATTTATTTGTTTCATTGGTTGGTTTTCTGAGATTAGATTCTTGGTGTGTAGCTTAGCTTGGCCTCAAACTCATGGAAACCCTCCTGCTTCAGCCTCACATATTCTAGGATTATAAGTGAGTACCCCTATGCTCATTCAAAGAAATTGTAAAAAGGGGCCAGGATACAGTGCTTGCTTAGCATGCACAAGGCCCTGTGTTCAGTCCTCAGTACTGACAGAAAAAAGGAGCTGGGTGTGGTGGTGCATACCTGTAATCCCAGCACTTGGGAGGCTGATGCAGGAGGATCTCTGTGAGTTTGATGCCAACCTGGACTATAAAATGAGTTCAAGGCCAGCCTGAACTCACAGTGAAACCCTGTCTCAAAAAAAAAAGGAGGGACTTCTGAGAAGATGGCGACTGGGTAGGCAGCAGAGAGAGAACCTCCCAGAGGATTACCACCCAGACAATGGAATATAACAGTATGAAGACAGAAAGGAGAGAGGTGTGTACCCTGAACCCAAGAAGGATCTGAAATGGGAACTGAAGCCCTAGGAAAGACCAAGCAAAACCTCTCCTGGAGGAAAGGATCAGAGGGCCGCTGTGGCACAGTCGGAGGGAGAAGAAACGGAGAAAGAGGAAGCCACTGCTTCAACCACACTCTTGGCCCAAGCCCTCGTTCCAGCAATCGCAGCTTTAGCTTTGGGGACCCACGTTCATGGAGGCCTCCCGACTCGGCCGGGGGAGAGCGGAGTTCCAAGAGCTGGACCAGGTCTGGAGAGAAGAGGGCGCAGCCAGAAAAAGAGGCAATGGTGGTTGGGAACTGTTGTCAAATCCAGTGTGAGGATGAGAGGTTGCAACAGCCACTGAAGCGGAGTCCCCACCCTGCAGCAACCTTCCTAATCAGCACCTGGAGGCAAGGTGGAGCCAGAGCAGCCAGTACACAGCCCACCACACCCAGCTCTATGCCTGCCTGGAGGCTGTGGCCTCCTGCCTCTCCACTGTGTGGGCGGCTGCCAGTGGGGAGCGGTGGGGTGCATCGGCAGCGACATCAGAGCCACAGCAACTCCCAGGGATCCAGCCAAGGAACAAAGGGGAACTGGAGCACAACAGCAGGAGAGAGCTGCAGATGGAGGTGGATCACACGGCCCCACGCCCTTCTCACTCCAACATCAAGCAGGAAGCATGAACTGAGTTACTGGGCTTCAGCTCCCACCCTGAATGCCCTCTGTGAGCACCTTGAGCCTCAGCGGCCTGCGCAATCACCACCTGTTCCTGACAGCAATGGGATGAGTCCACAGGCTTCAGGACTCACCCCAAACTACTAATACGAGCAACAAGAGTGTCTCCATACTGCTTGCATATATGAACCCTGTATGAACCCATGGTGACCGGGTAGGCAGCAGAGAGGGGACCTCCCGGAGGAATGCCACTCAGACATAGGAATATAGCAACATGTGAAGGACAGAAAGGAAAGAGGTGGATATCCTGAACTCGAGAAGGATCTGAGGTGGGAACTGGGATCCTCGGAAGGACTGGGCAGGACCTCCTTTGGGGGAGGGGATTGGGGATCTGCCATGGCGCAGTCAGAAGGAGACAGAGAGGGAGGAAGTCGCCACTCCAAGCACACCCTTGGCCACGCCCTTGTTTTGGCATTCGCAGCTTCAGCTTCGGAGACCCATTGCCCAGCTGCAAGGGGTGGGGAATGGTAATGCTGGAGATTAGGAGGAGGTGGGAGGAGAAGAAAGGGCCTCTGGCATCAAGGCAATGGGACAGAGCAGATGACCCGCAGTGGGCCCCACGGCTGCTCCACTGTGGGCCCCGCGGATGATCCGCAGTGGGCCCTGCGGCTGCTCCACAGTGGGCCCCGCGGCTGCTCCGCTGTGGGCCCCGTGGATGATCTGCTGTGGGCCCCGTGGATGATCCACAGTGGGCCCCGCGGCTGCTCCGCTGTGGGCCCCGCGGCTGCTCCACTGTGGGCCCTGTGGCTGCGCCGCTGTGGGCCCCGCGGATGCGCCACTCTGGGCCCCGCGGCTGCTCTGCAGTGGGCCCCGCGGCTGCTCCACTGTGGGTCCCGTGGCTGCGCCGCTGTGGGCCCCGCGGATGATCCGCTGTGGGCCCCGCGGATGATCCGCTGTGGGCCCCGTGGATGATCCACAGTGGGCCCCGCGGCTGCTCCGCTGTGGGCCCCGCGGCTGCTCCGCAGTGGGCCCCGCAGATGATCCGCTGTGGGCCCCGCGGCTGCTCCGCTGTGGGCCCCGTGGATGATCCGCTGTGGGCCCCGTGGATGATCCACAGTGGGCCCCGTGGCTGCTCCGCTGTGGGCCCTGTGGCTGCGCTGCTGTGGGCCCCGCGGATGCGCCACTCTGGGCCCCGCGGCTGCTCTGCAGTGGGCCCCGCGGCTGCTCCACTGTGGGTCCCGTGGCTGCGCCGCTGTGGGCCCCATAGCTGCTCCGCAGTGGGACCCATTCAGGGCACCTCACGGACTGGACCTGCTCCCACCCATAGCACGACAACAGGGCAGAGCTAGGCGGTCCGCTATGAGCATATGTGCTTTCCCACCTCCAACCATGGTAGTTTGTATGCACCCGTGTATGTTATAGTATAGTCTGAGGCAGCTATATCTCTTCCCAAGGTGAGAGTCCAAGGATATACATAAACCCAGGAGTACAGTTATTATCACAGGGAAGATGACTGATTGAGTGGTAGGGCAATGGAGATGAGGGAGGAGAAAAATTGAATGATCAAATGGACCATCATCTGTGTAACTGAGTAACAAAGGTGAAGGTAGCATTATGTAGGACAGCATCCAGAGCTAATTCCCTTCTGTGTTCTCTATAATTCTGTATTTCCTCAATCGTTTTTGTATTAACAGAAGTGAAGATAACTTTATATTTTACAGCATCCAGTGCAAATTCCCTACTATCTTCTCTATAATTTGGTATTTCCTTTAATGTTTTTGTGTTAACTAATGTGAAGATAACTATGTAATACAACACCCAGTGCTAATTCCCTACTATATTCTGTATAACTTTGTATTTTTCTGTATTGTTCATGCCTTTTCTGGTTCATAGGCCTCCATTCTTTTGTCTTTAAAATAAAATTAAAAAAGAAAAGGAAAAGAGAGAGAAGGAAAGGGAGGAAAAGGAGGAAGGAAGGGAAAGAAAGAAAGAGAGAGAAAGGTAGATCTTTACGGAACAAAGATAGGGACAATGGAAGCTTTTCCTTGGAAACTACGCAAACTAGAAATGGTGGAACATCTCTGAAGCACCGAGAAAAACCCGCTCAAATTCTTCATGTAAATCTGTTCCCTTTAAAAAAGGCGATGGGCTTTCAGAAATGCAAACTTGGAAAGAATCCTTCACCATTGGACCTTCACCACAAGAAATGTTGTAATTATCTTAAATGTTTAGCCTTAAAGCAAAGCCTTTAGGCTAAGGGAGAATTATACCAAATAGATACAAAGAAATGAAGAACTGACCCCAGAAAGGGCAACTGTGTAGCAGAATGTAAAGAAGAAAATTTATGTGAGACAGTGGATTTAAACAGCCAAGCTACCAAAGCAGATGTGCAGATGGCAGTGAGCACAGCAACAGATGCTCAGTACCACTGGTCAGCAGTGAAATGCAAGCTAAAGCCACAGTGAAATACAGCTGAATTTGACAGACTAGCCAAGTGCTGGGAAATGTGTGTGTGAGGGCTGATCTGACAGACAACCTGGTGGATGAGAAACACTTCTGGGTGTATCTGTGAGTGTCTCTGGAGACCATTGGCAGGTAGGACACACACTGAGGCAGGAGACCTGCTGTGGTGTGGACAGGACCGTCCCACAGGCCGGGAGACTGAGTGGAACAAAACGGGAGGATGAGGAAGCCCGCCAGCGCATCCCCACGTTTGCACCGCTCCTCTCCCTGGCTGTCAGGGACCGAGCAGCTTCTCATCACACCCCTCCACCATGTTGTTTCTGCCTCACCTCAGGACCACGGCAGTGGGGCAGCTGGCCATGGACTGGGACTCTTGAAACTGTGAGCCTCCCTGTGGTCGAACATTCACAGCAGCTTTATTTCTAAGATCTCCATGCTGGGAACAGCCACACACAATCAGCAGGTGAGCAGAAAAACAGATGTTAGTGCATACACACCGTGGAAAGTTATTTGCCAGTCAAAATGGAAGGAACTGCCCCATACCACAAGGTGGGCAAATCTCTGTGTTGTGTTTAGAGAAAGGCCAGGTCCCCAAAGAGTATGCCTGTGTGGTTGTGGCTACACGAACGTCTGGGAATGTAGAGCCAGTGCGACACTGAGCACAACATTGCTTCTGGGGACAGGTGGCTGACTGTCAAGGCTCAGAGGGACTGTGAGGGGTGACAGAAATGTGCTTACATGATTGTATACAGTTGTCAGAACTCATAGGTTACATTTACAGTTAGTGAATTTCGTTGTGGGTAAAATATAGCTCAAGTACAGCCGATCTGAAACAAGCAAAGTGAAGAGAGGTCCAAGAAAGAGCCTGTGAACTGAGCTGTCCTGCTAGTGTCTGGCTCTCTGCAGGGCAGCTGGGCAGCTGTGCTGGGGACATTGCTGAGAAGTGTCCTGTCTGTTGGAGTGTGACAGAGCCCTTGAGCACCCTGGGCCAGCTAGCTCAGGAGCACCCCACCCTGGAGCCCCAGCCCTGCACCACAGTCCTGGGAGTGAAGCCAGTACCCTGGCCAGGCAGGGCCCCTTGGCCTCCGTGGCCTGAAAGGGCTGAGCCAGTGAATGTGGCCAGAGCTGATGCTCAGGAGGCCCGCGTGACAAGCTTCATGGGCTGCTGGCTTCGTGTCAGTGTGAGCAGTCACCTGCCCGGGGAGTCTGGCTCCATCTCGGCTTAGTAATGGCGAGACTGCAGCTGCCCCACCCTTTGTCCTCCTGCTCATGACTTGGAGCTGCCCCGCTGAGGGGTGGGTCTCTTTCCTGCCCCCGCCTGGCTTTGGCCTGTAGGTGTTGGTGGACAAGAGGCCCCTGAATGGGGAGAGCCATGGAAATGGAGCTCCAGCTGGTGTTTCTGCTACTGGGTGAGATGCTGGGGTGCAGGCTGCCTGATGGGGCAGGGACCGGCACCCCACTGCCTGGCTGGGCCCGTCTTCCCCACAAGCATTGGCCAGTAAACACTGATTGCACGTCATGCTGCTTTCTTATTCCATAATTAGATAAAATATGTTGATGTTAGCTGAAAATAAAATAAAGCCCCAAACGGACTCCTGAAACCCAGGACAGTGGGTGAGGACAACTTGCAGAAGGCTGGCCAGCCCCCAGAGCCAACCCTCCTTGCCCTGCACCCAGCTTTCCTTGACATGGGGCTGCAAGGCGACTGGAAGCTGGCACACCTGTGTGGCTGGTGACACTGCTCTCCATATGGCTGCTCCAAGAGCCAGGAACCAACATCTGGCCAGAGGAGAGGCCATAACAATGTGTGTTCTGCTGGGCAGTGGTCGCAGGCAGCCCATCCTACAGCCTGCAGAGGGGGCTCTGCCCAGCACTGGTCTGGGCTGAGGGCATGGAAGGCATGGAGGGCATGGACTCTGCCTCCTGGATGGAGGAACACATGGTAAGTGTTCTTTAATTTTGAAGGACTGGTGCTCCCTTCTCTGCACTGTAGATGGGGCAGTGAACAAAGTGCTTCTCAGGGGAGCCCCTGGTGTAGAGAGCTGCAGGGGCTGTGGGTGGGAGACCAGGGAAGGGGCAGCAGGGAGGCTGGGGTCAGCCTCTCCTGCGCTTGTACCCGAGCCTTCCACTTTCCTTGGAGAATTCGCCTGCTGTTTTGAGAGGGGTGGATAGGTGTGCGTGGGGATTGGTATAGCTTTACAATACCTTGACCTTTTTAATGTTTTTTTTTTTTTTTTTTAGACACCATCTCACTTTGTAGTCCAGGTTGGACTTGCACTCATTATGTAGCCCAGGCTGGCCTTGAATTTGCAGCAGCCCCCCGCCATAGCCTCCTGAGTGCTGGGAGTGACGTTAGCTAAAATATACTCTCAGAAATGCTTCAGGTCCTCATCCCCGGAACCTGTGGATGTGACTTATTTAGAAAAAGGGTCTTTGCAGGTGGAATCAAGTTAAGGGTCTCGGAATGAGGCGGGTCATCCTGGAGGAGCTATCCCTCAGGGTCCTACATCTCACGAGAAGGGCCCTTGCAAGGGAGGTCAGGGAGGGGCAGAGTGCAATGTGAGGGTGGAGGCAGGCGCCGCCACGAGCCAGGAGTGGGGGAGGTGGTGAGGGGTGCATGTGGGCTGCCCGACTCAATGCATGGATACTGTGGCCCGCAGAATGCCAAGAGAATTGGACTCTTGTCCTAAGCTTCCCAGATACTGCAGCAGGTAACCCCACATTCTGAGGCGAGTGGGCTGGGCAGGCTGTGTCTGAGGCTGGCCCAGCCTGTGGCCTTGATCTTTGGCTCTGACCCTCATGGACAGCCCCATGAGGCCCTCTGCCCTGGCCATCGTCCTGCGCCTCTGGGAAGTGCGCACAGAGATGCAGCCCTTCTCTCCTCTGCCACGGGGACATGAGAGCACAGCGCTGGCTGGGCCTCTGTTGGTCCCTCTGTTGGGCCCAGGGGCAAAGAAGGGGACCCTGGGTGGGTTTCCAGGTACAGTTGCTGCCCTGCCCCCTTTTGGCTCAGGCTGACCATCACCTCCTCAGCTGCCCTACCCTCCTGGCCAATTTGTTTCCATGGAAACCACTCCAGAAATTTAAAATGAAGGACAGTCAGGTGGCAGGCACCACATAAGTGCACTTCCCAGCCTGCGAGCTCACCGTTTCTGCAAGGTTGCCCAGTGCAGGAGGCCTGTGCAAAGGACCTTCTTGGAATTTCTCTAGCCCCTGCGCTCAGCACCCCACCACCGTCCAAGGTCTGAAGTGGCCCCTCTGAAGGAACTGAGGTACAAGATTGCACAAGCATCCTCCTCTGGGATGCCTGCCCCTTGGGTAAGCATGGTACCTGCCCTGCACCTGCCTTCCAGATGGACATATGTCCCCAGCAGTATGTCACAGCCTGGGATGGGCGTGTGACCAGCAGGGCTAGCCAGAGCTGCATGCGGTTCTGTCACGATGCACAGCTGGGGAGCAGTTTGGGACCTGTTGGTGCTGTAAAGAGGGAGGGGCAAGGGTGGTGGCGAGGAGCCATCTGGCCTGATGCTGGTCAGAAGTCCCTGCCACCCTGGCCTGCACCCAGCCACCCAGTGCTGTGCCAGCCATGCCAGCCAGTGTCACTGTTCTGAAAGGAGTGAGGCCAGAAGCCCCATATGAGCCGCAGGTTCTGTCTCTATGGAGCGAATCTGCTGCCCTTCTGGTGAGGTGAAGGCCTGAGTCCAGCCCGGCAATTGCCCTGTGGAAGGCCGTGACCCAGCAGACTCACGAGGCCCCTGAGGCTCCCCACAGAGATGTGCACACACACATCCTGCTCTGTGCATCACGCAGTGCACACTGAACCATGCTTGCTGTGCAGTGTGTGCACACAACACGTGTGTGGCACCCTGGGCGCACTCCACTCTGCCTGCCCACGCTTACTGTCCATTTGGTACACACTGCACACGGCACACATGGCATGCTCTGCACACCACTCACGCTGTGTGCTTAGTGAGAGCAATGCCTGCTCCCCGCAGAGCTGGGAGGCCTCCGGGTCCCTGCATGTTCCCTGCGGTGCTGTCCCCTGCCTTACCCAGTTCCTCTTCACCCTCCCTACTTCTCCCTGCACAGCAGGCATCGGCCTGGAGATGGAGGGGACTTGCTCTGAGTCTTGAGCCTGAGGGGCAGAGGAGGAACAGGATGAGGCTTTGACCAAAATCTCACTGCTGCCTGGGCTGTGTCACCCAGGTGGGGCTGGAGCCTCTCAGCTCCTCAGGACAGAGTTAATAACATCCAGTGCTTGCAGCTGCCAAGACAAGAGCACTGCTTTTTTTTCTTGTGGTAATGAGGGTTGAGTCCAGAATCTTCATTCACACCAAGTATGTCCTCAGCCCTTTTTAAATATTTTGAGACAAGATCTTTTCCAGGCTGGGCTTGAACTTGGCATCCTCCTGTCTCACATATGAATGTGAGGGTTACAGGCGTGCACCTCTACTGGCTTTGGGACACAGTCTTTACATGCCCGCAGAGGATTCCTATAACTAATCATCTGGGCTTTTAAAAAAGCAGCATTATGAAAAAGAAAAGAGAGGAAGGTGTTTTCAATGAAAGGCGAAGCAAGAAGGTGTTGTTGTAAAACTCTGGCTTGGGACCAGGAGATGCGAGGTGGCATGGAGCAGCCGGAGCTGTGCTGTTTGAGCACAAGCTTGTTGCAAGGCCGTCCTCGTCGGTGTGCTGCAGCTTGTTATGCCTGGAAGCAGGTGTCAGGCCGGCAGAGCTCGGATTCTCTGAAGCTCAAGTGGTTTACAGAAACACAGGGACTGAGGGAGTGACGGAGAGTGTCCGCCCCGGTAACCTGAGCTCTGGGAGTAGGGAGGAGTGGGCCTAGCTGATGGAACTGCTGCCTTACACGGTGGCGTATTTGCATTGCAGAGCGGAGGCTTTGCTCAGAGTGGACTCTCCGAAGCTTTCCCACAGAGACTTTCCTGGGCACTCTGGTCCACACCAGACTCCTGGGCACAGGGCTGGCCTTGCAGGAAGAGCTGCCGCCCACCTGCACTCAATCCCTCCTCCTGCTGGGCTCAGCAGCTAGAGGCCTGGCAGTCAAGGGGTCAGAACTTCGGACAGCACCAGGCCCTTGGCAGAGGCAGGCAGTGTGTGTACGCCTGTGACGGACCCTTGAGGGTTAGTGTGTAAGTGAGGATGCAGGAACCTAGAAGCTGGCTGGACCAGGTCTTCTTTGCCTGCCTCAGGTGAATCTGCTGACTCCTGGCTGAGCTGCTGATACTGCGTGCAGGTGGCTCTGCCCAGTGTACAATTTAGTGGCTCTGAACCCACCTGGGGCAACTTCTGTCCAGCAGGGCAACCCAGGAGAAGGTCTGTGAGCATCTAGGCAAAAGGTCTCAAGCGACACTTTTCAGGCCATTTCTGCCCAGCCTCGCCTCTAGGCCAACTAGGCCTTGCCTGGAGATGGAAGGGCATCATTACCAGCCTACCTGATTGCCTCTCCCAGGGCCTCACCCCAGGAGGCTGATTACAGGAGTGTACCCCAAAGAACTGCCTGTCCTGGCCACAGCAGTTGCCTAATTGTGAATGCAATTAGCTGCTCAGTACCCTCAAAATTAGCAAGTGCCTAATTGTGCCTGCAATTATCAGCTGCACCATAATTAACTGTGATTTTTTGTTACACAAGTCATTGTGTATGCAAATCTGTGCCCAGGAGAAGGCTTGGGGGGTGCAGTACCAAGAACCAGGTTTGTCCAGAGGTGGGGCAGTGAGCGAGGGAGAGAGATGGTGTGACAGCCAGGGGCCCAGACCTGAGCCCTCTGCTTGAGAGTCCTGGACTGACCCACTTTATGAGGAAGGGTGAAGCCTGCAGAGGGTGGTACCTAGTTGAGGCTCAGGCCACACCATGTCACTGGCCAGCAGCATGGCTTCCAACATGGCACCTGGCTCTGCATCCTCCAGGGTGACCAAACACTGTATCCTGGCCTGCTAGCAGGAGGAAGGGCATTGAGGTGACACTGGAGGAAGCCTATTCACGAAGGCCTAATCCCGTTCGTAAGGGTGGAGTCAAGGCTTTGGTTCAGATGAGTGCTTGGTAGGTCAGAGCCTGAGCCCTGCGGGGTCATCTGTCCATGTCCACTTCTCTGGGTTCTCCTGCTGACTATGTCCCTGGGAGGCCACCCTGCTCCTGGAAAGTAGTTCTATTCCCTGGGTACTATGGCTGATTCTGTGGGACTCAGTGAAAGAGCCTGGAGCAGGTTGGGCTTAGTTGCATATTTCCTCTCCCTGGCTGGGGGCTTCCTAGGCTCCCCGTAGGGGTCTAAGTATCCATGGGCCTCTGTGTGTGAAGGCCCTGGCCACAGAGGCAGTCTCTGCAGCTTGAATCTCCTCTTCTAGAAAGGACAAAGTATGGACATTTGACCTCTGTGACCAATGGTGACAACTCAGTGGGGCAGGAGGCTCATCTAATGCTAGACTGCATTCCAGTAAGGACCAGGGTATGTCAGCCATCTGCACCTCAGGAGGTGGGGGGGCGCCACAACTCCAGCTTGCACTGACGTGGAGGTCACTGAGGTGTATGGTGCCCACGCAGTGCCCAGGCCCCTGGCAAAGAGGCCCCAGCTAGTGCTGGCCAGAGCCCTTCCAGCTCTCCCAGGAGGCCCACCCTGGCGACACAGGCCTGCCATGTCCCTTTCCTGGGGCAAGATGGGGACAAGAAGGAGTAAGGAAGGGAAGTGGGAAATAGAAGGTGCAGAGGATGGGAGGTAGGGAGGAGGAGCGCAGAAGTGAGCCCGCTGGGAGGAGCCGCAAGGACCCTCAGTGCAGGAGGCCCAGCCTTGGGCATGGGGCTGGGAGCTGGAGCTGGGGAGATGCCAGGGCTTTTGGCCTCCTTGGGGCTGGGCTCTGAGCTTTGGCTGTTTTACTTGCTGATATCAGAGAGAGGGTTTGCATCAAAAGCTGTTGGGCCAGAGGCCCTTTGGTGTGCATGTACGTGTGTGTGTGCATGTGTGTGCATGTGCCTGTCCTGTAGCCCCTGGTTGGCCCCTAGAGGTAGGAGGAGTCTACAGTGCCCAGGTGCTAGGTGTTCACCCTTCAGACTGCTCTCTGGGTGCCGGACCCTGCTGTTCTTCTTGGGTCTGCACAGGCCTCTCCTGCAGGTGTGTCTCTGTGAGGGATGCTGTTTCTGGGGAGCTGTAGGTAAATCTGGGGCCTCGCAAAGTTGGACATTTGGGGAGGGGAGGGAAGGGTGTGGGGTGAGTGGTAGGTCCAGGCCTGGTTCATTCTTTGCTACCACAGAGATCTGGGAATTGTGAATCTGAACCAGGTTTTCCATGGCATCAGCAAAGGTGTGTGTGTGGAGGGACAGGGTGAAGACATTTCGTTTAACTATTTGTTTGCTGTATTTATAACTTCTAAAAACTACAGTATTTACACTTATGGCATGGGGGCCTCAAAAATATAAGTGGGCCTAGTTCTGTTTTGTTAATGTTTGCTTTCCCAGGGCTCAGGACAGTGCCTGGGACATAGCTATCAGGTGCCGAAGACGTGCTTGCCAGCTGGGTGTGGCCATGGACACTCATAATCCCAGCTACTCAGGAGGCTAAGGTAGGAGAATCACCAGCCTGGGCAACCTGGTGAAGACCCTGTCTCAAAATAAAAAATAAGAAAATGGCTGGGGAGGTAGCTCAGTGGTACAGTGACTGGCTAGCTTGAGGGGACCCCTGGGTTAATCCCCCCTCCACAAATAAAAATAAAATAAAACAATACAGCTTGTATTGGCCAGAGCACTCAATTATTGGGCAATAGAGGATCTAAGGGTGGGCAGGAAATCTGTTGTTTTTTTAAGCACTTGCCACATGAATGGACCCCAGTAGTGCCGCCAACCTCCCTCTTCTTTAAGCGGCTGGTCCTGAGCACTGTCAGTTCCTAGAATATGTGGAAGAAACAAGCCACAGTGAGGCCAGCTGCTTCAAAGGGGACTTTATTCACTCCCGTGGAGCAGGGTGCCAATGCCTGACTCCGCTCCAGTACACAACAATTCTGCAAAGGTGCTATTCCAATTGGAACCAAGACCACCTGGCACTAAAAGCACATCGAAAACATCGACTCTTCCCTTTTTTTTTCCTTTTTTTTTTCGGTACAAAATGATACAAACAACAATACAAAATAGTTGTGCTGTTGACGATTACAAAAGAAGTCGGGACGCTTGTCTAACCTCGAGATGCTCAGAGTTGCAGTGTGCACACATCATACTCCAGGGTCTTTCCCAGAACAACCACGGTCATGCGGGCTGCTACACATTGGTCCATTTTCAAAAAGAAACATGCAAAACAAATCAGAATGAGGAAAAGAGAGAAAGAAAAAGTAAAATGCGTTCCAGGCGCACACGGCGCTCCCCGCTGGACCCCCGCTCGGAGCAGGGCCTGCTCAGTGCATGCGGTGCTCTGTGAGTGGGGTTCATTTTGATTTTTTGGTGTTATTTCATTTAGTTTCAGTGGGAATCAAGACTCTCCCTCCTCTAACTTTTTACCTCGGAGGAAACAGTTGTCATCGGAACGGACCATGGACTCACGCTAGGGAAACTGAGGCACCTCGGAGGGCCTGGCGGTTGGCCTTTACGCTGACCCTTAGGTGGCAAGAGGCCTAGCATTTTGGATGTGCTGAAGGACGACAAAGGGCAAGCCTGCCGGCCAGGCGTGGAACCTACCGGGCTGACCAAGGCCAGCGTGCTCTGGGCGCGTCGCCCTGCAGGGCAGGTTTCTCCTGCGGGCAGAAGATGAATCCGCTGAAGCAGCTAAACTGTGCCCTGCACCCCGCCAGCGTGCCGATGGCTGGCCACAGACAGGTTGTATCTACAAGCTACAGAAGACAGACGTTTGACAGATTGTACGCTTGGCTAATGCTAAGTTCGGCCTCGAGTGGAGTTCCGAGAGGAGGGCGTGGGAACCCCGTCTTTCTCTGGCGCTGGGGGCTGACCGAAGTGTGGGGGTGAAGGGGTGAAGCTGTCCACCTGTCAGGGGAAGCCCCCACGGACGGCCCCCCAGCTGGTGCCGCAGCCTCAGCCTTCACGATTTGGGGAAATGGGCTGGTAGTGAGGAGCCGCGCGGGTAAGAGGAGCCCGGAGGCAGGCATCGCAGGGACTTGGTCCCGAGAGCCCAGGGGAAAGCAGTTCATGGCTGCCTCAGCTTCTGATCATACGCACGCGTCAAACAATCCACTCACACCCCTCGGGCTTAGGACTTCCAGGAGGATGAACTGTCCAAAACACAAAAACAGAAAATCCCAGCTCTCATCCCGCAGCGCCTGCGCAGCAGTACCCCCGGTGACCACGCCCCCAGACTCTCAGGACCATCTCATTGGCTGCCAGACTCGAGCAATTTGCATAGCACGGCTGAGGACTGGGACCCTCCCTGCCCCGGTGAGCGCAGTGGCTGGGCTGGCTGTTTGCGGGGAGAGCCCCCAGACAGCGCCGGGGCACCCCCAGCCCTCCCCGGCAGTCCCGGCAGGGGTCAGCGTGCACAGGGCCCGCCCCCCGCTATTGGAGGACTGCGGCGGGGATGAGTGTGGTTAGGGGAACCCTGACGTCCAACAGGACACACCCATGAGTTCGGTGCTCAGGAGCCCACTCTGGGGTGTCTTTAGGCCAAAGCTGGGTAGAAAAGGAGACAACCTTAGCAACAGGCTGAGCAGTGAGGCCCAGACCCCCTGGCACCCCCAACATCCCCACCCCAGAAGCAGATGTGGGTTAGGGCCCCAACATCCTGTCCTGTGTGAATGCTGGAGCCCCCCACCCCCAAGAGGAGCCCCGGGAGCACGACCGCACTCCTAGGCCGAGCCAGAAAGCTGTCCAAGCACAGGACACCCCGCTCGGACACAGACATCCCTGGCACGATTTTCATCTGGGGCTGGGGGTCCGCACATGGTCTTTTCTCTATCCCGCAGAACTCATCGCTGCACCCAGTCAGGCCCGAGACAAGCGTCCACGGCAAGAGCAATGCCTGCTGGGGGACCACTGCAAAGCCGCGCAGATGTGGGTCCGAGGGAAAGGCGGTTAACTTTCTGGAGTGTGTAGGCCAGAGGCGTCCGTGACCAGGTGGCCACTCGGAGCAGGTCCTTGGGGTCCACAGCAGTTCCCGTGTCAGGAGCTCAGGTCAAATGGGTCAGGAGACACAAACAGGCTGCCTGAGCCCGCTGAGGTTGGTGCTTGTACCAAACCTGCCGCTCACTGACAAGGGCTGTCCAGTGGCAGGGGAGGCTCCGTCTGCTCTGTGTTACCTGCATGGCACTGGGTGCGGCTGGGTCAAGGGCAGTCACGGCTGCTCTGTGTTCACTGGGCCTCCAGTGGGTCCCTTTGAGTCCTACCCTGTGGGGAGAGGGCTCACACCAGTGTGCTGCAGGACACTGGCTTCTTGGTCAACACACTCTGTTGGGCCAAAGGCAAGGGGGAGCTCGGTGGCATTGGAGTGACAGCTGGTCTGGTGTACCGGAGACACTGGAATGGCCAAGGGCAGAGGGGGAGCACCCGGGCCCCAGCTATTTACAGCATCTGGGCGTGGGAGGGGCAGTCAGAAATCGAGGTGAAAGTCAGCTCCACACAGCCTTGGCTTTGGTCGTCAAAGGCTTGGCTAGTCCTTGCCTGTCGGCCTCAAAAGCCCCAAAGGGGCCCAGGAGACTCCGACTGTACCGCAAAGGCTTTTGGGATTTGAACCCCAAACTCTTATTTCAAATGAGTCATTCTGTTTTTCCCCTTAGTACAAAAAGAAAAAAGCCCCAGAAGTACTCCTTCCCCCGCTTTGCTGGACGCCATCTGAATGGGAGTAGCTGGGCTCAGGCGCAGGGGCTGGGGTCTGGGGCAGAGGGGCGCTTGGGCTGTCTGCTGCTTCCAGTCACTCCTGAGTTTAGGGGATCTGACACATGTACCAAAAGGCACTTTTGTTTTTTTAACAGTGAGTTTGTTCTAGGAAATTCAAGTTAGGACAGTGCCTCTGGCTCTCCCTTCGCGGTACGCGGCGACTGCGGCGGCAGCAGGGCAGGTGTCCGTGCTGGACAGCTCCACGGGGAGGGCGGGCAGGGCGGGAGGGCCTCCTGACACCAGAACCCACCGTCCCCCTCCGTCCGTCCGTCCGTCCGTCAGTCTGTCCGTCTGCGGGTCCGCAGGGAGGGTCGGGAAGACCACTGCCTCTGCAGAGTCCTGCTCCTCTTGTCCGAGCGCTGCTCTCATTTCCGGTCCAAAGACAGAGGCCGGCTAGTCCTCCTCACCGCCTCCGTACATGTCCGCCAGCTTCCGGAACCGGGGCCCCCAGTCGTTCAGGTAGTCGTAGTCTTGGTCCCCGGAGCTGGACGAGTTCAGGGAGCTGACTGAGCCCGCGGTGGAGCCGCTCCCCTCGTAGTCGAAGACCAGCAGGGAGTCGTAGGGGGGTGCCGTGGGGTCATTGTCAGCAGCTCGAAGCCCCTGCGGAGTCCCAGAGAGGCTGAGTCAGGGTGGGCGGGGCCAGGGTCAAGGGGCGGGGCGGGCGGGGTTAGGGGATGGGCCGGGGCGGGGTCTGGAAGACAGAGTGAAGAGGGACTCCGTGCTCTATCAGCCCCGAGGGGCTCAGGAAGAGGGGGCAGGCTGGGCGGGAGGTGAGGTCCTGGACCTCTCTACAGCGCTGCTCTCTCCCTGCGCGTCTGCATTTGCCTGTAGGCCTTTTCAAAGCGATGAGTGGGAAGTCCATGAGCGGGACGTGGACTGTGCGGGCCGGTCCAAAATCCCGGGGAGTGCGCAGATAGGATGGAACCTGTCCAGGGCGCGGTCCTGTGGCGGCAGACGTTCTCTGCTCGCTCAGATCGGGTTCCCATGGGAACAGGTTACCCGAGTAGGGATGCCACGGTAATGCGCCCTGACCAGAACTCCAGACACAGCAGCGGTCGTCAAGCCTGCCCCACGGCAGTGGGCTGCGGGTGCCGGGAGCACTGCACTCTTCTACACCGGTTTGCGGGGTCCCAGTGAGAAGGAGTCCCGGGGCCCACAGCAGTCTCAGTGGGCTCCATCCCAAGCCCCACCTGTGCTCCTGGGTCAGCTCCAGGGAACAGCTTGCCCTCAAAATGTACCTCTGACTTGGTTTTCCGGGCGATCCAAATTAAGAACAGAAATTGTTTTAAAAAAGCAGGGTGCGGTGGTGCACACCGGTAATCCCAACCACTCCGGGAGGCTGAGGCAGCAGGATTGCAAATTCAAGCCCAACCTGGGCAATTTAGTAACTTAGTGAGAACTTGTCTCAAAATAAAATAAGGGCTGAGACTGCAGCTCTGTGCAAAGCCCTGCTGTTGAGTCGACTCCAGTGGGCGGGTGAAACACACCCACGCCTCCCTGCTGCCTGCTTGGCAGGTAACCCCGGATTTGTAAGTCACTGTGAGAGGTGGGGAGGTCATCCCCTGGCACCAGTGGTTCTGTTCCCGAGCTGAGCAGGTGGATCTGGGGATCTGCCTTGCCACCCACCCTGCTGGAGCCTCCCGTGGGGCCAGGAAGAGCTGGCCACACTTCAGGGACCACTAACCCCCGTTCCACAGAGGGAGCCGCCTCCCACCTGCTTGGAGCCTGGGGAGGGCTTGGGGGGCCCACAACCCAGAAGGGTGGAGCTGCTACTGTGAACTCCATTTAAGTTTGAATCCTTTTGCTGGGAAAGATTTGTCACAGATTCCGGGCTAAAGAAAGGGACAGGATAGTCACACATTAGGATTCAAGATCCATCTGAGAGGCGGAAGAAGGGTCAGAGCCTTACTCCATGTGACATTTGGGGACAATGACTAGGGCTGAACTGCCAAACCTGCCTACTTCCGGGCCCCCACAGGGCTGGTGTGTAGGCCTCGGCCTCTCCTTCACAAATTGCTGCCTTTCTTTTCTCTAGGGGACTTTTCCTTTGGGTTTATCTTGCCGTCCTTCCCAGCTTCTCAGATCACGGTTTGGTGCCTTTACACCCACTCTTTCCATTCCCATTCTGTTTTAGGTTCTTCCCTAAAACGTATTCTCGGAGTGTTGCTTTGGCCCCCCCTGCCCTGGGGGAGGTGCGCTTCTCTTCCAGGGTTGAATGTTTGTGGTTTCCATCTTTAAATTCTTCTAACAGATTTTTAAAAGGGGCTTCCTCTAATCTCAGCACTCTGGAAGGCCGAGGCAGGAGGATCACCTAGCTCAAGCCTAGCCTAGGCAATGTAGTGACATAGTGAGTCCCTGTCCCAAAATAAAAAAGGGCTGGGGATGTAGTTCAGTGTGAAGACCCTGGGCTTAATCCTCAGTATTGGGGAAAAAAAGGAGGGGAAGTTAATTAGATTGAGAGGATGCTCTTCCGGGGTTTTAGAGGCTTTTAGACATCAACTGGGCAGTGTGGGCCCCTGCGGAACTCCTGCCCGTGGCTGGAACCATGTCTCCTCTGGGCAGTGTTCTGAGGACTCGCACTGAGTAGCTGCGGAGTCAGCCCCGGGTTATAACGTTTCAATGTTTTTAAAATTACATCCGGACATAGGCTGAAGTTCAGGTGCCGCGGACCCCTTCCAAATACGGTCCGTACTAGAGAGCAGGGGGTGAACCCGCGCATCCCC
Source organism: Dinomys branickii (assembly GCA_004027595.1). NCBI lineage: Eukaryota > Metazoa > Chordata > Mammalia > Rodentia > Dinomyidae > Dinomys > Dinomys branickii. The sequence continues at coordinate 56,596 of PVLD010000794.1, forward strand.
CTCACTGTCCTCTGGGAGGGTGCTCCCTGGCAGCCGCAGTGGCCTGGATGCCTGCGCCTCACTTTGCTGCACCCGGAGAAGGCCCAGACAGTGGCTGTAGCGCAGGCGCGCGTGCGTGCGTGTGTGTCTGTGTGTGTTTTGCGCGAGCTCGCGGGCTGCTTCTCAGGCCCCAGGTCAGAGGCGGGCCCGGGGGGATCTTAGTCCCCACTGTCAGCGCTCCTGGTTCTCGGAGCTGCGCTGGTTCTCCCGGCGGCTGCGCTGGCCCTGGTGGCCCAGGATTCCGTTAGGCCCCAAGTGCCCGGAGGGGAGGGGCTCAGTCCTTCTCGGGCCAGGCGCGGAGGGGCTGCGCGCTCCTCACCACTTGGCCGCGCTGATAGGCTTCATTTTGCCGGAGACCCCAGGCCTGGGGCCTGGCGCTGTGGGGGAACCCACCTCGTTGATGAAGTCGCCGATGTCACCCGGGTGGGGCACCACAGGCCGGACAGGGTACTGGGGCTCTGCGCCCACCGGCCGCTCATCCACCCGCCGCACCCCGGGGGCCTTGCTCAGCACGTGTTCCATGGCTTCAGGCTGCTGCAGCTGGCTGAGGTCGTAGTCCTGGGACAGAGGCCGCGTCGTCAGGAGGTGCCCCTTGTCCTGTTCTGTCCCTGTCCCCGCACTGCCCCCCAAGACCTGTCTCCTTGCTGTTTCCCCAGGTCCTGTCATCCTCAGGCAGGAGTGGGCCCTGTGCCCACAGCTCGCTGCCCCGCCACCCCGCCACCCCGCCGCTGCCTCTGCCGGAGCCCGGCTTAGATACCCCTTCCAGCCCTCAGAGCCACGGCGTGGGAGGCACTGGCCCTGGGCTCCTCCCTCCAGGGGACAGTGCGCACTGGGCTGGGGTTGGTGCTCGAGGGAGAAAGGGTGTGGGGGTCAGGGCAGGGGAGGACACAACCCAGATAGGGTGGGCTTGGAAGCCCTGCCTGGCTCTGCACATTCTGGAAGTAGCACGTCACAGCCTGGTCACACCCCCTTGCTCAGAAAAGGGGCACAGCCTCGAAGCTGGAACCGGCTCAGTCGGGCAGAGACGCTGTGTGTGGCAGGGGCCCGGGCCTCTCACCTGGTCCTCCTCGCCTCCACCCTCCTCGTCATACTTGAGGATGTTGTCGCGCACGTCGTCCTCGGGGTCGATGAGCAGCTGCTTCGTGTGTCGCTCCTTCTCCCGTCGCTTCATCCACATGACGAACAGCAGGACCATGGCTGCAGGGAGGGGCCATGCTGTGAGCAATGTGCACGCACAAGTGTGAATCTGTGCAAGGACAGATGCATCTGTGTACAGCATGGCTCAAGTGGGTACACAGCTGGATGCACATATGTCCCCTGTGCGTATGTGTAATCACGTACGTACAGTGCATGTACCCATGGAAATCTGAATGCTGTATGTACTCATGTGCATGCATGTACGTGTATGTCTGCACGGCTTTGTGTGTGCCTGTGTGTGTTTGTATGTGTCCATGTGCATGCTCCTGTGTGCGTGAGCAGATGCATCCATCTGTACATGTGCACAGCACATGTGTGTGAGTGTGTGTGAGTGTGCGCTCACACTGGTGTGCCTGCCCGTGTGAGGCATGCGTGTGCAGTTTCCCAGGAAGGCTGGACTGGCTCAGCCCACACCCTGCTTGGGCAGTGGAATGATGTTCTGAGCCTTTTGTCTGCAGGTGTCCCTCAGTGTCTTGAGGGCCTGGCTGTCCCTGCCCTTGGGGGCACCAGAATCTGCGGATGCTCAAGTCCCTTGTGTTCTATTTGTATAGAACCTATGTGCCCTCTACTTCCCTCCCTGTGTGTTTTAAATCACTGCTAGGGGACCTCCAATAACTGACACAGTGTACACGTTGTGTAGACAGTTGTCATACCATGATGTTCAGGGAATAATGACAGGAAGTCTACATGCTCAGCACAGTCATAAATATTTTTCTGAGTATTATCGATTTGCAGTTCAATAAATCCACAACTACACCTCCTCACCCTCCTCCTGAGCCCGCCTTGAGGAGGTGGCCTACTTGGATTGGGGGGTGGGGGAGCAAAAGCCTTTCTTTCCATCACTTTTCTGAATAGAAGGAGAGGAGGTGACAGTGGCCTGGCTGGAGTTGCCGAGGGAGAAGGGTCCCCTGAGTTGTAGCTGAGCCTGTGGGAGCACAGGGAAGACAGGGGGACCTGGGCAGGGCCTCCAGGGCCCAGGGGTGTGGAGGCAGAGTGGTCTCAGACAGGCAGAGTTGGAGGAGCCCCCAGGGACCAGAGGGTCTCCCCTTGGCAACTCTGGGCTGATGGGCCGAGGAGAAGAGCAGGCCCAGGGGCTCCCCCACCACCCAGAGGGACTGAGGTGCTGGCTCGGAGGTTCAGCGCAAGCCAAACAGAGGCAGACAACCCACAGAAGGGGAGAAAATTTGTTAGCTACTCCTTGGGCAGAGGACTTACATCTAGAATATATAAAAAACTCAAAAAAATTAGATCCCTCCAAAAGAAAGACCCAAGCAGTTGCTGAAATGAGTAGAAGAGGAAGTACAAATGGCCAGTAAATGCATGAAAAAGTGCTCAGCGCCTCTGGCCACCAGAGAAATGTAAATCAAGAAACAGCTGACATTTCCAGCCCACTCCAGGAAGCATGGCTGCCACATGAACTCAGAAGACAGCAGGCGCTGTGTGGAGCAGAAGAGCAGCCTTCTGTGGTGCTGGGGAGGGGGTATGAACCAGGGCGACCCTATGGAGATCGGTGCGGAGGTTCCTCAAAAACTAAAGGTAGAAATTCTATGTGGCCCAGCTCTCCCTGTTCTGGATACCTTCCTGGAAGAGGTAAAGACATTGTAGCACAGCAAAACAGGCCCACCCTTGTTTACAGCAGCTCAGCTCAGAGCAGCTGGGTCTTGGAAGTGGCCAAATGTCCATCACTGGACAAGCGGATAAAACACACATGGTGTCTGTGCCCCAGGGTGCTTTTCTCTGCTATAAAGAAGGATGCATCTGAGTCCTTGTAGGAAAATAGCTGCACCTTGGAGCTCCAGTGCTAAGTGAGATAAACCAGACATAGAAGGCTACATGTCTCATGGCTTCTCTCATGTGGGAGCCCCCAACTACAAAGAACAGGGGAAAGGTGAGAGGAAGCAGGGCGGTGGGCTTTTAGAGATGGGAGGGTTGTGAGGGTGGAGGGGGAAGAGGATGCGTGTGGGACGGAGATGCATCTGTGTGTGTGCCGGTGCCCTGATGCAGGTGATCACTGTGTACTGCACTCATGTGCTGATGACTGAAGGAAGGCAACATCTGACCTTCCCACTGTGGATGGCACTGCCCCCCCTGCCCCCGTCAGGCTCCTGTCGGGGCTGCCTCCTCGTCTCCAGAGCCCTGGTGTCTGTGTGTCTGAGAGGCCCCTGGCACCTGTCCCCACAGCATCTGGCTTTCAGAGCGGGACTGTGCCTGCCTTGCGGGCTCCAGAGGAAGAGTGCGTCTTCCTATTGCCTCCCCCTTCACAGGCAAGGGACTGAGGCCCGAAGGACGCAGGGCCAAGTTCGGGCGTGGTGGGAGGAGCACTGGGAGTGAGGGCCAGGGTCTCCCTAAGATGCGGGACAAAGCCCTGCTGGGTTCCAGGCTGTGGGGAGGAACTGGGAGATGGAGCCCCACCTCTGTGAGCAGCCAAGGCAGAACCTGAACCCAGAGCCCATCCTGGCTGGACAGGGAGGACGGGAGGTTGAGGCCCCTGCAGAGGTGGCTGCGTCGGTAGTCTGGGTGCAGGCCTGACCACCATGGGGATAAGATGAGAGGGGCTTGTGGAGGAGTAAGCCCCCCAAGGTCTCACCTGGGGGCCCCTAGGCCAGGCTTCTGCCAAGTTGGGGGTCTTGCACACCCCTTCCTTCATGCTCTGGGGAGCAGCAGCCCTGCCTGGGTGTGTCTTCAGAGGACAAGTCCCTACCCTTTCACACACAGAAGTCTGTTGCCCTGACAGCAGTGGGCAAGGTGTCTTGGAAATGAAACAGGCTTTAAGAAGTGCACATCTCTACTCACAGCCATCACTTCTGTTTGGTTCTAGGAGACAGGAGAGACCACTGGCATGTGGGCCTTGGATGTGCCCCAGGAGCACATTTCCTGGCTGGTGACTGGCTTTTGGGTGAGCATGTGACCTAAGCCAGCCCAATCAGAGAGGGCCCTGGAACTTTGGAAGAGATGTGGACAGGCAGGGCTGTCCTTCCACCCAACATCCACTTGAGAGCCACCTGCAGGCATTTTTAGGGCCGGAGAGACACAGGGTTGGGTTATAGGTGCTCTTGGGAGGCACAGTGGGGAGAGGGGAAGGGGCCAGGCCACAAGAGACACCTCCAGTTCCTGGGTCAGGCAGCCCTTGTCCTGGGCTTGGCAGGAAAGAGCAACCCCAATTTCCTATTATCAGTGGGGTTTCTGAGAGATTTCTGCAGAGGATAAGGCTGAGTGACATGGCTTTGGTGTGACCCTGGGCCCCGGACCGGCCATCCTGCAAGTGAGCCCTGCGCCCCCAGGCCCCGGGGCCAGGCACACTCACTCAGCAGGATGACGATGCAGATGAGGATGGCCACGATGGCGCCTGTGCCCAGACCTGCCGCGGCCACGGCGCCTACCGCAGTGCAGTCGCCGTTCTCATCACAGGGGCACACCTTAACCTTGATGACTGACGTGTTGGACAGGGGAGGGTTCCCAGAGTCTGTGACGGTGATGGGGACCTCGTACATCCCGGCCTCCAGGTATAGCACACGCAAGCTCAGCTGGGCATAGTCACCTGGAGCGAGGCAAACGCCAACCTTTACAGCGGGCAGCAGACGGGCAGCCTCCTTCTGGGCAGGACTCCCAACGGGGGCACAGATGTGATGGCACGGAAGCTGGTACTACCTGGTTTCACACACGCATGTACATGCAGACGTGCACACACATTAAGTTAAAGACATCAGCAGTGCAAGTGAGGGGCAGTTCCAACATGAAGGAAAACAAAATAATTTCCCGAATATGTAGAGTTTTGCCAAATCAATTAGGGAAAAACCTCTCCAAAGAAAAACTGCTGAACAGAGTTCACAAAGAAACTAAAATGGAAATACATTAAATTTAAACATTTACCTAAATGTACTAATTTAATTTAATAAATGTATATTAAAAAATTTATGGGCTGGGTATGGTGGTGCACACTTGTAATCCCAGCCCTTGGGAAGCTGAGGCAGGAGGAGTGAGTTCAACCCCAGCCTGAACTGTGTAGTGGGACCACCCCAAAAATAAAAATAGTAGTCAAGAGATGTCAGTGGAAGCAATAGTTTTGGCTGCGAAGTTGGCAGAACACTTTGGAAGCGGTAACATTCAACACTGGTGAAAGCTGGTGGACAAGGTACTCTGCTAGCAGAAGTCGAGATCGGCCCTGCATTTCTAGAGAGCATGCTCACAGCACTGTTCACACTTGAGAATTCTGATGCCTCTTACGCTCCAGGTCCATGTCCGGGAAACGCATGGGTTGGGGCCCAGTGAGCGGACATCTGGTCAGGGAGTGAGCAGGGGTCATTGTCACAGTGGCATGCATGCCCTGGGTGTGCATGCTGGTGTAGGGCCTCGGGGCCTATGGGGTGGAGGGAGCAGTTTGACAGCAGAGGCAGAGCGGGTGGGGTCCCAAGCCTTGTCTGCATGGCTCAACTCTCTCCTGGCTGTGTTGAAGCAGAGGGCCCCGGGGGCTGCCCCCAGCCCTGGGTGTCCCCCTCCTCATGGCTGTGTTTACCATTCAGGCGGGTGATGGTCCAGTTTTTTCGCACAGTGGCAGGGACGAAGGGCAGCTCAAAGACGTAGGGGCCAATGTTGGGGTCGATATCGGCATCGGCGGCCGTGATGTTGATGGCGTTGAGGCCTGGCTTCTCGCAGACCTGTGCCTCCTTGGGCAGCAGCTCTGGGGCGTTGTCATTAATGTCAATTAGATAGATCTGCAGGGTCCCTGTGCCGCTGGCCGGGGGGATCCCTGTGGGACAGACACAGGATGACCACACTGGGCCACTCCTGAGACTCCACAACCACGGCCAAACCGTAGTCACAGGGGGCGCACACAGGCAGCCACACACACATACCCAGAGACACGGAGGGCCCAGCCAGGTGATGCACAGCTCCTCGTCCCGGCCCATAGTCCCAAGCCTGCGTGAAACTGACACTGTGCTGCAGCTAGGGGGACTGCTGGGCTCTGGGGGGCAGAGAAAGTGCACAGCCATGTGGACGCACAGCTGAATGTGACACACACACCGTCACACACAGCCAGACACACCCTCTCCTGACTGAAGTTTCCTGGCCCGGCCCTTCTGAAGCCCAGAGGCATCACAGTACCAGTGGTGCCCAGGTCCTGCTCCGTTGGGGGCCCAGCGAGGGCTCCAAAAGGCCCCAGGCCTGCACCCTGCCCCTAGCATCTTTCCTAGCCTTTCCTTGACTCTGCCCAGCCAGGCTCAGAGAGGCTGGGCGTTCTGAACTCAGACACAATCAGAATGAAGGACTGAGCCAGGTGAGATAGCACATACCAGTCATCCTAGCATTTGGGAGGCTGAGGCAGGAGGATTGCGAGTTTGAGGCCAGCCTGGGCAGCTTGGTGAGATTCTGTCCCAAAATAAACTTTAAAAAGGCCTGGGGTTATAGCTTGGTGCTCCCTGGGTTTAGTCCCCAGTACTGCAAACTGCTGTGGGCACAAACTGTCCCAGGAGCTCTGGAGGTAGGCTTTGAGTTGACGTGGTCCCCACAGATGTCTTGTCTGCCTCTGGCCGCAGTGTGCATAGGACTCTGCTGAGGCCTGTCCTTGTCCCCGGAGCCCCCACATGCCCAGCCCTGCCTTGGCTGAGGTAGTTGATGCTGATGGACACTGGCCATGTGGCCAGGGTATGGGACAGGTCTGTTCCCAGCTTGTGGAAAGCTTTCCTGCAGCGAGGCTCTTTCACTTGCCCAGAAATGCGTCCTGATGCACACAGATGCCACACATCTCACGGAGCTTGCCTTGGAAGCCACTTTGCTGAGTAGCAGGCAACACTGCACGTAGCTAGGAGAGGCAGGTGGGGTCCCCTCCACCCACACCGCCTGGCCCTTAGTTTCTTCACTGCTCCCCTAATGTAGCCTCAGTGCTTGGGCTTTGGCAGGCGAGGGTCGGGAAACACCTAGGCCAGGTGCTTGTCATGGGCTGCTGACCAGGCAGCTCTGGTGTGGCCTGGGGGGCAGGGGGGGCAAGGTGGCTGGAGCATGGCTTTCAGTTGCCACGGGACCAGCTTTGGGGCTACAGCCATCCTGGTCGATGATGTTTCAGCAGCTCAGCACTTCCCAGAACCTTGGCAACCCTTGGTCTGAAGTCTGGGTCCCCCATGCCTGGTCACGCAGTTCGGGGCCCCGTGGCGGGCTGCCCCTCTTAGGCCCACTTCCTGTTCCTTCCTTTTCCAAGCTGAGGTGATTGACTCCTCAACCTAGAGGCTGCTGTCCCCTAACATCCACTTCTGCTTTCTTTTAATAGAAGAACTGGAGTCCTAAGTTTTATCTGGGATAAAACTGTCCATTTAGAAAACTACATTTCCCAGCAGCCCTTGCAGCTAGATCTGGCTGTGTCTAAGTTCTGGCTTTCCCAAGCTGTGTGCAGAGGTCTGTGGTGGTGCTTCCTGGAAGTCCTTAGAAGGGTGGGGATGTGCCTTCATGCTGCCTGCGCCTCTTTCAGCTGGGCAGAACGTGATCATGATGTGTGGAGCTCTAGCAGCTATTCTGGACCTTTCTGTGGCTCAGCACAAGCAGTGCGGCTACTGAGCAGGCCTGCATTCTCCAGGCTGGTCCTGGGCACCCATTTCCAGCTTGTGATGTGAAAGAAACTAACCCTGAGTTCTCTTGAGATTCATATGGTTATCATGGAGTTGTGCTAGGTGCTGGAGACGCACTGCATGTTCGCCCTGGGAGGCAGAGCGGCTCTCCGCCAATAAACACTGCTGAACAATAGCAGATGTGCAGGACGGAGGTGATGTGGCACAGCTACCAGCCTGTTCTCAGTGCTGTGTGGAGCTCACTCACATGTCGGGGACCAGGCTTCCCCTTGCCCAGGAGAAGGAAAAAAGATGCTCCGTGAGGTCAGGTCTCTCTCCGTTGGGAGCAAGGGTGCTGGACTGCTGTGTGACTCCAAAAGATCCCCTGCCGGCCAGCCCCAGCCCCAGCCCCAGCTCCAGCCCCAGCCCCAGCCCTAGTCCTAGCCCTAGCCCTAGCCCCTGTACCAGCCCTAGCTCAAGCCCCAGCCCCTGCATCAGCCCCAGCCCCAGCCCCAGTCCTAACCCTAACCCTAGTCCCAGCCCTAACCCTCAGGAGTGTTCAGCTGGCCTTGGGGTGCAGACCCAGGCAGGGGCCTCCAAGCCGAGAGCTCCCAGCATCCATTCCTCCAGGCCTGCTCCCAGGAGCTCTTGGGCAAGCCCTCCCTGTGTCGCCTTCCCACCTGGCCTTCCCTCACTTCTGGTCTGCTCAGCCAATGCAGCGGCTACAAAGGTTACAGAACTGTGGATCTGGCTGTAAGGCCTCCGGGTATGGGTGGGGAAACCAAGGCCCTAGCTGTTCAGGTCATGGTGTCAACAACGGGCTGCGATGGCTTCTGCTACCTGACTCCCAACCCTGAGCACCAGAGCCACGAGTGCAGGAGGGACTGGCAGATACCTGTGTGTGGGGCTGATGGGCAGATGACAGGTGGTGGCCATCAGGTGAGGAGGCTCAGAGTGAGTGAACAGGGTCTGGCTGGAGGACATGGTAGGTGACCAAATCCTGCTCACGGCATCTGCAACTCTCTGACTCTTGGTGCTGTGGCCTCCCTCCCTAGCCAGCCCTGCCTTTGCTTATAGCATTGGCCTCCCGAGGGGGCATACCGACCATTGTCTGCTGCCAGGAAGGTTGCCTCGTAGACGTTATTTTTGATATACAGGGACTCTCGGTCCAGGACGGCCGCTGTGGTAATCTGACCACTGGAGGCATTGATGTGTAGCCAGTTTGCTGGGTCAGACAACTTTGAGTACCTGCAGGGGTGGAGAGCAGAGGCCAAGGCTGGGCCACAGGGGCTACCCTGGACCCCAGTGCCCTGCACCCCAGGGACCAGGGACTAGACAGCCCGCTATCCAGGCATAGCCTACCTTTCCTGAGCTCCTGGTGCTCGGGGAGCTGTGAATGCCTCGGAGGTTGGGGCCCCTCTCCACCCGCCTCCCCCTACTTCCTGGTTCTCCGCAGGGCTACCTCCTCATGGACAGCAGCACCAAGGCCTGGAAGCCCCTGTTGGGCAGGCTGGGATGCGGACCCACCTCACAGCTTGCTGCATGAAGCGGTCAGGGTCCACAGCGGAGAAGGTGGTGAGTGTGGTGCCGGTGGGCACACCCTCCTCTAGGCGGATCAGCTTGCGGTTGGAGGGGAAGTAGGGTGCCTCGTTGATGTCTGTGACGGAGATAGTCACTCCTGCTGTGGACTGGAAGGACATCTGGATCCCACTGGCCAGGGGTGCCTGGTTGGACACCATCACAGTCAGCATGAAGGCCCTGTTCAGCTCATAGTCCACTGCCTGGAAGGGAGAAAGGACCAGTCAGTCTGTGTGAGGCCAGCCCCACCTTGGTCTTCCTGCCTGCTCTGCCCCAGGGCTCTGCTGCTTTTTTCTGGCACTCAGGCGCCCTTGGCTCTGGCTTCCTGCAGGGTGTGGCCAATGGCAGGAGATAGAGGTGGGAGGAAGGACCCTAGGCCCTGGTGAGGCAGGGATAGGGCTCCTTGGGGCTCCTGCTCTGGCGGGCAGCCTCTCCCTGGGCTGGTGCTCACCCACTCCCTCCAGCCCCAGAGCACCTGTTGGGAGCGGTGGGCCATGGGGTACCCAGAAGAGACAGCTACCGGTATTTGTGAGTAGATAAGGAAGTGCGGTCTCCGCAGATGCCATCTGGCTGATGGAGAAGTTAAAGGTCTCATGATGGGATTATCCAGTTCAGAGAGTGGTGGAGGAACTTGAGACGCAGACACTGGCCGAGGCCATGTGCAGATGGAGGCTTGCAAGAGTAAGGCCCCCAGCCACCGAGCCCCACAGGTTGCCAGCACCCACCAGAGGCTGGGGGAGGAACAGGTGCTCAGCAAGGGCTTCTGGGGAGCACAACCCTGCTGGTACCTCGATCTCAGACCCCTGGCCCACAGAGCTGCAGGGAATGCAGTCTTTTTATTGTTTGTTTCAGTACTGGAGATTGAATCCAGGCCCCTTGACCTGAGCTACATCAGTGCAGTTTTTCTTGGACACAAGATCTTGCTAAGCTGGCCAGGCTGGGCTCAAGTTTGTGATCCTCCTGCCTCAGCCTCCCAGAGGGCTGGGATTACAGGCATGCATTTGGATAGCTAATTGTGTTTGCGTGTTGTGATTTGTTACTGCAGTCCCTGGGCAGCAGCACCGCAGGCCTGTGCCCTCGGGGACAGGACTGCAATTATGCTCTTGGCGGGCAGGGCCCTGGCTGATGACTGCCAGAGGCTTCCATAGTCTATGGTTGGAGGTGCGTGGTCAAGCCTTTCCCACACATCTGGGCCGAGGGAAGCTGCACAGAGGCAGGGCGTGGGGCCCCAGACACCAAACCTACAGCCGTCTGGGGGGGAGCCCACATGATAAGACAGATTGTAATCGCATTTTAAAAATCCCACCTGGGCACATGCCAAGTAGCATGCACATGAGTAGAGGCCACCCATGGGACCCACGTGTGCCTGCCAGTGGTGGCCAGATCTGGACGGAGGGGCAGAGTGCAGCTGTGCAGGGTGAGCCCTGTGCGACTCAGAACCCAGTCTCCCATCAGGAGGAGCCGAGAGCTGAGCACTTAGCAAGCAGGTGAGATTGGGCAGGCGCAGCAGGTCATGCCTGCAGTCCCAGCTTTCCTGGCAGCTTAGTGAGATTCCGTCCCGAAATCAAGCAAAGAGCTGGGGATGGACTGCAGTGCCAGAGCACTCGCCAGCACGTGTGAGACCCAGGGTTCAGTCCCCAGTACAGACTCTCCTCATTTAACCGCTGCTCCTGCTCGGACTGACCCCCTGCCGCTAGATTTATGACAGTCTTTTACTTTCAAACAGGTCCATGCATCTTTTTTGTAGAGCCCCTGTGTCTTTTCTGTATAGCACACCTTGTTCATATGGTCCTGTCGTCTTGCTCATTGTGCCGGACACTACATTGCTGTAGTTCTGTGCTCTGTTTTACGTTATAGCACTGCCTGTAAGAGCTAAGCAAATAGAAGCGATGATCAAGTTGGAGTTTCCTTTGACTGTTTCTTTGTTCTGATGCTGTAATTTAATCCCTCATGTAGCGACTGACTCATTTAGCGGTGGAGTCCCAGCAAAGGCACTTGTCAAAGATCTAGGACAGGGGCGGTCCTGCGGAGGCGGCAGGGATTCCATACCATCACCAGGGTGCAGCTGCCAGGACTCGGTGCTGGCCTGTTCCTGTGCACAGCACACTCTGCCACAGGAAGACCATCCCCAGACACAGCCCTCGACTTGACCTCCAGAGCCATGACACAAAATAAAACTCTTTTCTTGCTAAGGGACCCAGTCTGTGGGACTGAGTTATGGGCCACAGAGGGATGTGCACAGTCTGAACCCTGAGGGGAGAGGTTGTTGGCACCTCTCGGAGAGCAAAGAGCCACACAGAGTGGGACAGGAAGTGTGCGGCAGCTTCCTCCCATACTTTTACTCTGCTGTGGCCTTGGCAGCTTCACGCATTGCCTGTTGGTGCCCTTATGTGAGTCTGAGGTGAGCAGAAGTGTCCTGGCTGGAGGGAGGATGGGCCAAGCTGCTCACCTTGAGGCAGGAAGCAGAAAGCAGAGTGGAAGAGGGAGGGGAAAGGGAGGCAGAGGAGAAGCCATCCTGGGACTGCACACGCCTTGAGGCTGCACCCAGCAAGGTCAGGGCCTGCTCCTTCTCAGCCCCACCTCCCGTTTCTGTTGTCTCATCAACACCATCCCATTACTGCTCCATCTGTGGATTAGTCCACCTGAGCAGTGGGAGCCCTCGGGGCCAGGCTCCTTCCCAAAGTCCATCAGCCTGCAACCAAGTTCGTGAGTATGGGGACACCTCAGGTGGGAAGTACAGCACTTTGCATGTGTATTTGCTCGTGTCTTCAGAAAGCAACTCAGAAAGCATAATGGAGTGCTGGCAGAAATGGTTGCCTATAGACAGAAGGCAAGTCTGGAGTCATTGCGCATTGTGGGCACTGACATGCCCTTTGACTTTGGAGACCAGCTAGCTTACATTCTCACCTTAGGCACAATTATATATATAGCAATCTCCAAAATATGCAAAACCAAGTGTCCATTGACTGGGAATATGACTCCCAAGGAAGTTACGCCCAGGGACATGTGCACAGGGCTGGGCCCTCCTGGGACTCCTTCTAAGACAGCAGCAGAAGAAAGAAATCACAAACTCATTCAGTCTTCCCGCTGTTGGTGGTGACTTTGGATTTGGTATTTTTAGTGTTTTATGTATATTGTAGGGTAAAGTAAATAACTATGCTGAGAATATCAAGAACCAAGCTTTACAATGTAGGAAAAAGATACAAAGGTAAAATTAGCACAGTTAAGTAAGAACTCTCTGAAGTTAAATTCAAATTGAATATTCGTTTCAGTCAATGGAATAAACTGTGATGCCCAGTAGGGCCCGTGTGCTGCATACGGGTGTCCGGGCACCTGTGCCCGGATGCTGGACCCCGTGCTGGCCCGAAGGCTGCTCCTGGCCTGAGGCAGGAAAGCAAGAGGCACTCAGCTGAGCATAGGGCCGCCAGTGGGAAGGGCGGGAGTGGGGGCTGGAGGTGTGAGGAACGGGACCTCCTCTGGCGCAGCCCCCACGGGCCAGAGGAGGGACTGGTGAGCAGAATCCATAGTGCATTCCGAATGTATAAACACCCATGCATTCTTAGCAATAATAACAAGACGAAAATGCAAAAGAACAACTCCACCAGTGTGGTCGGCTGGTAAATGACCTTCAAAGACAGCCAGGAGCTGATCCCTGGCACCTGCCACCGAGCTCGGCAGCAGAGGCCTCCTGGGTGGGCCAAGCAAGGTGCTGGAGGTGACGGCAGCTGCGGGGAACCTGGTGGGACCCCTGAGGTGCGGGGGCCCCAGCCTGGTGGAGTCCTTTTCTAGGTTCCTTCTGTCCCACTCCCTCTCCCTCTGGCCTCTGCCTTCCTCATTTCTTCTCTTGCTCTGATCCTTCTCTTTTTTGTTTTCTTTTTGAAACAGGGTCTTACTGTGTAGTTCCTGTTAGCCTCAAAGTTGTGGTGATCCTCCTGCCTCAGCCTCTGAGTGCTGGGGTTACAGGTGTGCTCCACCATGCCCAGCTCAGCTCCTCCTATGAAGACCCGATTGCCCTGGGGCGGCCTGGATAGTCAGGATAATCTCCCCTCTCAAGACCCTCCACAGAATCTCACCAGCAGTCTCATGAGCCATCTGCCACGGTGCACTGCAGCGTCCTGGAGCAGGCATCCCGGGGCAGCTGTTATTCTGACCCCATAGATCTGTACTTCAGAGCAACCACAGGCCCTGTTGGTGAGGAAAGCTCTTCCGTATAGGAGGGTTTCAGCTGAGGAAGGACTGGTAGAATTTTAAAAGCACTGTACCCCTAATCCCTTTGGACCGTGATTCATCACTGACAGATGATACCACCACCAAGTGCACACTGGTGGAGAGCTGGGCATTTGCGGTATATGGGGCGTCAGGCTGTCATCAGGGGATTAGGCTGTCCCCGCCGGCCCTGTCAGGCCTGGATGCCTGTGGGTGGGGCCGCCGGCTGCCCTGGGTCTCCTGGTTCGACATGAGCTCCCACCGCAGGTCCCTCCTCAGCGACCGACCCTTCAGGTCTGCAGCCTTCCTCGAAGGGAATGTGAGGAGTGGGGACCAGACACAAGTAAAGGAAGCCGCCAGACGGCCGCAGCACAAGGGAGCCCCCAGGCAGCCGTGGGGGCACTTTCTAGCTCGAGAGACTCCTGAGGTGCTACAACCAAAAGCCACATGGGTATGTTGTCCGGGTCAGGTTTAGCACTTGATCGCAAAGAGACAGCACTGAGGGAGACTGAGCGTGAACTTGGATAACAGGGAGGTCCGGGCAGCTGTGTTAGGTGGGTGGTGGTGTGTGGCCATGTAAGCAGAACGTACTTTTGAGGGTGACACATCCTGATGTGTTTGGAAACGAAGGACCATGAGATCTGGGAATGAAGACAAAACACACTTCAGCAGGATATTTGGACGAAGCTCCTATGATTGGTTCTGCACGGTTGCTATGGTCTCTTCTCGGCCTGCCTGGGAGCCTTGTGATAAAGCCTTAGAGCGGTGCTGGTCCTGGAGCCAGCCTTGCACCCTTGTGGTTGCTGACAGCAGTGAGTGTGTGTGTGTGTGTGTGTGTGTGTGTGTGTGTGTGTCCCACCTGGCACTGGCTCACCTGGCTCTGAGCCCAGCCCTACCCCTGGGGCAGCTGTGACAGTGCTTCCCAGATACTGCACTAAAGACAATCTTTGACTGCAGAAAGAAGGAATTAAAGGTCAGGAAGCAAGTGGGCAAGGACAGGAAACAGGCTGGCACGTGAGCCCTGAAGGAGCGGGCACTGTGCCTGGTGCCTCTACCTCCTCAGTGCCCAGTGCTGTGCTGTGGAGGTTGGGACCAGCTGTCACCCCTGAGCTCCATGTTCATAGGGGGCTGGCACCTTCCACTGCCACAATGCCAGCACCTTTCATGGCCTAAGCTGCCTCAAGACTGATAGGGTGTCCGATGTAGAATGACTGGACGCTTGTTCCCTGAATGTTCCGAGGAAGCCAGGCAAGAAACGGTTAGCCTCGTCAGGGCTGGGCCTGGGTGCTCTGCCTCTGGACACTGGGGCCTGCTAGCACCCAGTGCCCACTGGCCCCACATTGTGACCAGGTCTCCAGTACTGTAGAGCTGAGCCCTGGATGTCGCTGCAGCCTCTCCCCAGGACCCTAGGACGGCCAGGCTGCTGAAACACATTGCTTCCTGGAGTCTCGGGGGTGCGTCTGTGAGAGCCAGGAAGGGAAGGGACCTCTTGCCTGTATTTATTGGTTTTTGTCCCTGGGGTCGTGGAATAGCGCTGCATGTCTGCATTAAAAATGGTGTCACAGTCTGAGCAAGTAGGCATTCCAGAAAGACTATTATGGCCAATAAAAGTCCCAGGAAGGTAAAATAAAACACGTTTGTAATGGAGAAATCAATAAGTAATTTGCTCCTGCAGTTTCAATTAGGGCAGCTGGTTCCATACCCAAAGGAGGCCAGGCTACCGCACCCAGCCTGTGGCTCCAAGGTGGGGCTCGGGGGCCCTGGAGACCAGGGGTGGGCTGGGGCTGTGGGGCACCCTGGAGATGCACACTCTACGCTGTGGGAGGAGGCTGGCCGAGGTGCTCTGTCCCCCTTGCTAGGGAAGGGGACAGTCCGCCCAGCTGAGGACTGCAGGATGTTGCTCCCAGGAGCCTGCAGTGGCATCTGGGGATGGCTCCTTCTCCTGAGCAAGCTGTGGGCGGGAGGGGTGGGGGCAGTGGTGGCAGAGGCCAGGGCATGGCTGTGCTCCAGGGTGAGGAACTCAGGACAATGACCCCGGGAGCCATGAGGTCTGTGTGGCAGTGCAGGCTCTGAGGAGGGCAGGAGGTGACAGATACCCCTGGGGCTTGGGCTTGGGAGCAGACAGCCTGGGTGCCCAACTGGTACACCTGAGGGAAGTGGCCGGCTTTTGGGGGCCCTGGATCAGAGATGGGGTGTGGGGCTGGGCAGGCATCAGCAAGACCCACCTGGGAGGACTCCTGTGGCTTGGGATGACATCACTGCCATCGGTGGATGCAGGCCTGGTCCCCACCCTGGGTGCTGCTGCATGGGTCCCTCCCTGGTGTTTCCCCCAAGAACTACATTTCAAGGTGACAAGTGGCCTCCTCCTGGAAGGATGCTTGTGCTGCAGAAAACACAGCTAATACATGAATAAAAGACGAATGGGACTGTCCCCTGGAAATGGTGGCAGGGTATAGCCACCAAAGGTCACACAGATCGTGGGAGCTGGTGCCATGGGGGACAAAACACCAGCCCCTCCTCTGCTGTCTTCCCATCCCAGCAGGGGCCCGACTGCACCTTCCAGACATCCCCGAGAGACCCCAGCTCAGCCTCATCGCAGCAGCGCCTTGCTGAGAACGCACACCCTTCAGCTCATCCAGGCTTTGGGGGGAAATTGTGGTTTCTGGAACTGGTGTGTGGGGGGCTCAGTTTCTTCACTGGGTGGCACAAAAATAGGCAGGGCTTTGTCAGGTGGACAGGGAGAAGCCAGAGGGAGGCTCAAAGCCAAGGCCTGAAAGAGTCTGGGTTGGGTGTGAACCACCAACTCCAAGCAGACAGGTCCCACAGCAGGGAAACTGAATGCTGGTGAGCACTGGAGAGTGGGCACCCGTGGGCACAGAGAGGGCTCCCCACTGCTTCGGAGCTGTCAGGTGCAGAGCAGAGGGGGGACTGTTGCGGCGTAGCCCCTCACACCCCACATGGCAGCGCAGAGGACTCGGCAAATGCATTGAAGTGTGAATGGTTATTTCATCGCAGGGTCCTGTGGCGACTCACCTTACCGTTCCCCTGCTTTCCTGTGTGGTGGGAAACTCTCAGAGAGGAAGCAAAGGGAGGGATTTGTGATGAGTCTGCAGCAGGGCCTGTCTTCAGCTGCTTGCTTAGAACACCGGGTTCTCGATAACCCGAAAGAAGGCTGCGACACTGGGGAAGGAGAATGAGTCCCAGGGTTGCGTGGTGGTAGGTGCTGGGGTCTCCTGCAGCCCCCACTTCTTCCTTGGTAGCAAAAGTTTGGAAAATGTGTCAGCTGACAAACTCAGTATCTCCTCTGGCTAAGAATAACCATGTGACTAAATTCTACCTAAGAAGACATAAGCAGATATTCTGGGAAGGTCCTAGAATAATGGAGGGTTCTTGAATAAAGATCCTTTAGTAAGGGCTCAGACCATTCTTAATTTAGGAGAGAGCCTTTTTTCTTCTTTTTGCTATTCTGCTGCCTGTAAAATTCTTATAGTGGCTGGAACTCTTGCAGCTATTTTTGGACCACGAGGTATTATAGAGGATGAAAGCACTGCATGATAGAACAGAAAGATGGGAAGACCTGGGTCTCTGATGACTATGAAGTTAGTTGTCCTATTGGCCTCAGTTGCTGGCTTTAGGGTTCCTCTTACATGGGGGAATAAAACCCTCAAGCATTAAACGTGTATGGTCAACTCGTGTGACTGGCAGCCTGATACAGTTTCTAAATGATACAGCCCCACATTAAACTTGCTTTTCCTTCCAGCTGGACACATCCGGTGTAGCTCTGAGCACGCCTTCTCTCTGTTCCCTTCTTAGTCCTGTTACATCCACTTGAGAATGGTAGCCACTGAAACACTCCTGCTGAGCTGTCTAAGACGGTCAGTTTCACTGTACCACACAGCACCTGCATCCCCAGGCTCGTGTGAGTTGTAAGGGTTGTAGTTAGAGGCTGACTCTCCACTCCATCAGCGGCAGGCTTATGTAAGTCTCTTTGAAATTCTGGATTAGGGACAGTTTTCTAGAAAAGTAGATGTGACCCAAGCCACGACCATGGTGGGCCAATAGTTACAACTCTATACCACTCTAAAATAGCAGTGCCAGACTACAACCACACAGCCACGTAACAAGTGTTCCAGGGACAGAGGGGGATGGCCTTGCGCCACCCACCCCAGGAGCAGTCTGCACATGCCTTCTTCATAACCTGAAGCCAAAACCCAGAGCAATTTCACGCAGAGAACTCTAGGCTGAGAGCAGGCAGAGAAACACCGGAAAAGCACAGACATTAGCAGAAGACCCTACCTCATATTCATGGCTATTGCACACCTGCAATCCCAGCTTCTTTGAAGACTAAGGCAGGAGAATTGCAAGTTTTTTTTTTTTTTTGCGGTACTGGGGATCGAACTCAGGACCCTGTGCTTGCTAGGCAAGCGCTTATTCCACTGAGCTATATCCCCAGCCCCTAGAGAATTGCAAGTTTGAATCTCAAAATAAAAAAAGGGCTGGGGATATAGCTCGTGTGAAGGTCCTAATTTTATATGTAAAATTATAAATCCCTACTACTTCACGACCTGGGATCGCTTCAGGGACAGGATGATGTCTTTTTTTTTTTTTTTTTTTAGGATGATGTCTTAATGGTAGAAGGTCCATTCATGAAACTGACCTAGTATGAGATTAAGGAGGGAAATGCAGATATTGACAGAAGGGAGGGAGGGTGGTGCTGTTTTGGGGTCTCTGTCTCCAGCGGGTGGGGTACAGCCTCACCCTCAGGCACTGGGGTGTTTGCACATTACCGTTTGACTTGTCTCAGGGTGCACGCAGGTGGCAGCCACCCACCTTCACCACAGTGACCATGCCCTCATTGGTGGCAGGGTCGGTGCGGACGTTGAAGTGCCCCGAGGGGTCCCCACTGATGATGCGGTAGACAGCATTCCAGTTGGGTGAGTGGGGCTGATCCCGGTCCATGACGGTGAGGTTGGCGACCACCGTCTCCACCCGGTTCTCGGGGACCTCTCCCGCAAACTGCAAAATGCAGAAAGGACACCATTACAACTGCATGGATTGGAGTAGGGACTCCCTGCCTACAGCCCAGGCATCCGGAACCATGCCTGCCACTGAGCCCTTGTGTGAAGACCTCGAGATGATGCAGAGTCGCCACCAACCCACACCGTGGCTGTGGGCAGTGTCTGGGAAGGCAGCGGTGGCCCCCAGCACTGCAGACCCCTGTCCATCCAGGAATGAAAGAATGAGTGAATGAATGAATGAATGAACCAGGGGAACCAGGGGAAGCCTCTGGTAAGTGCACAGTTGGGGATCAGGCCTGTCCCTAGGTCCCAGAGAGAAGCCCCTCAGGTTCCAAAACAGGACAGGACAGAAAACCAGTGGAGGATCAGGGCCTCCTGCCCGCCCTGCCCAGCACCAAGGACTGAGGCAGTCACCACTGGGAAGTCATAGGAAGCAGCTCTCACTGGCGTGATGGGGTGGCCATCTAGGGAGACCAGGAGCCAAGAGAGGTGCAAGGCCCTCTGCCACAGGAGGCAGCCAGGGATGAGCTTCAGTTTCCTCACCTGGAAACCAGAGCAAGACACTTGTCTGCTGTCCTTCTTGGATAGTGGGAGGAGCCTGGAGCTGCAGGAGGCTCTCTCTAGCTCCAGATGCTTTGGGAACTCTGTGGAAGGACCACCAGTGTGTCTCCCCCACAGTTCCCACACACGATGGAGGGGAGAGGGGCACAGCGGTAAATAGCTGCTTACATCCTAGTGGTGGGAAGCAGCCAGAGGAAGGGAGGAACCAGAAGGGAAAGAAACCCTTCCAGGCCATGCCCACTGACTGCCTCTTCTTCCCAGACCCTGCCTCCTAACACCAAGTGTTGCACTTGTGTCTAGGTGTCCCCCAAAGCCTCATGCGGTCACAGATGGGGCTTTTTCAGAGGTGGCTGGATCTGGAGTGTGTGACTGATTAATGATGAGATGCTGGGATTAAGGGTGTGTGATTACTAAATCAGTCCACTGATGAGTGTGGCACGGCCCTAATCCCGGTAGCCCAGACAGAATATGAAAGGGGCAGGAAGAAGTTGCTAAGGCCCGTTTCCTTCCTTGCTTTGCTACCTTCTGCCCATCACAAACTGCCTCTTCTCTGCAATGGCCACCTGCCAGGTCACCCTGCCTTGGAGCCAGCCAATGATGGGCTGAAACCTCTATAAACTGTGAGCTAAATAAAACTTTTCTCTTTTAATTTTGGGTGTTAAGTATTTTGTCTCAGCAATGACAAAGGTAATTAAGATACCAAGTCAGTGATAAGGCTCCCACTATCTGAAAACCTTCCAAAATACCTGCCTCTGAGTACATGAGTCTTTGGGAGGACATCAGTTAGGATCATTGATCCCTGCCTCTGGTCTGGGGGCCACATCACACCGAGCTTCCTTAGGGACTGGGGTTGGCTTGGTCTAATGTAGGGGTTGGCAAACTACAGGGCCAATTTCAGCCCTCATGCTACTTTTGTAAATAAAGTTTTACTGGCACACGGCCCTGCCAATCACTTACACATCCTCTACACCTACTTTCCTGCTGTGACTTGAAGCTGAGTAGTCATGATAGAAGTGGTGTGGTCTTCATCTGCCTCTTCACAGAAAATGGTTGCAGATCGCTGTTCTGCAGCCGTCACTTTAGTAACTGGCTGTAGGCACATGACCCATATCACATGACCCATGCCAGCCAATCAGGACTCAGTCTGGTGTCCCTACCTCCGGGCTCCATGTTGTAACCATGAGTGTCTGAAGGTGGGGTGGGGGCTGCCATACACCCCTGAGAACCAAGCCAGCCTAGAGGAAGCATGGTTGAGAAGAGGGTTCTAATCCCAGCCCTCGCATGCTGTGCAAGCCTTGCTCTGCCTGTGCCCAGGTAGCTCTGTGTCACCCACTCTGCCCTGCTCCTGGGCTCCCTGTGTCCTGTTTACAGAGAGCTGGGCTCCTGGGTGCCTTTATAGGCCTAGTGTATTTTAAGTGAGGAGAGTTTAATAACAGTTCACCAAGGAGGGCCTCTGCTGACCAACCAGGCTTAGGATTTTCTTTTACCTTCTCCTAGCCATAGGGCTTTTTAATTTAATTTGTCAGGTTTCCAGGAATAGGAGTGCCCATTGGACATGAAGGTGGGTATTTGGGAGGAAGAAGAGACCCTAATTCAGGACTCAGATGAGTGATGCTCCTGAGAGCTTCTGGTGGGGCTCCTAGCCTGGCCCCAGCAGAGGCCGAGGTCCATCCTCAGCTCCTAGTGGCCGTCCTGGCAACTGGGGCTTCAGGTGGGGTTGATGCCCATGGAGGGAGTTGGGAAGCCTGCTCAGCTGTGCTCTGTCTGGCTGCTGGGTGGGCCGTGGGGTGGAGAGTGAGGCCTGCCTATCCACCCACTGAGCCAGGGGTCCTGTCTTCCAGGAGGAGTGGCATTCGCACAGGCAATGGCCTTGAGCCCAGAGAGCAGAAGGGTCTTGCCCATAGTCACACAGTGCTAGGGGTTTGAGAGGCAGCCTCCCTGTGTCAGGGCACAGCTGCCCCCGGGCCAGGCCACACTGCAGCAATGCAGTGAGCTGTTCCAGCCTCCCTCCCCACTGTGTTGCTCTAGGTAGGCCTGTAACTCCCCTGGGCCCGGCTAGCACTGGGTGGCAGAGGTGAGAGACTTCCTGACCCGCTCTGGGCTGAGCTTCCCAAGTCACCCATATGGTTGGTGACTGTGGCAGGATTCTGACCCAGCTTCACCTCCCACTGAATCCCGGACTCTGACTAACTCCTCAGTCTTGGCCTCCACATCTGCAGTACTGAGCACAAGCACTGACCTAGGCCCCCTCAGCCCTCATGCCTGCAGGCACAGCAAGGTCAAGCAACCACTCCAGGTCAGGCATCCCTGTGCAGCACACCTGGGATCTGGACCCAGGCTGCCGGGGTTCCTCACGCCGCTGTTGCGTTTGCTGGTGAGCAGGCAGGATCCTTTGCGGGACCAGCCTGGGTCCATCTTGGCCAATGCTGGTTACCTCCTGGCCTTCCCTGCCACGCTGGCAGGTAGGTGAGGGCCTGCGGTGCTATCTCTCATAGTCCACAGCCTTGTGGGGCCTGCTGGGTGACAGTGTCTCCTCCCAGGCGACTCCGCCCCGTCAGCTCCAGAAGCAGAGGTGCAGGTAGATGTAGGCCTGCGGGGCAGTGTCCGAGCTGGTGGGTTGCCCAGGGCTGAAAGCCTCACTGTCATGACCTCTGTTGTCGCTGGACCCCAGGTGGCTTCACGTGCTTCACACACGCCTCAGACGGTGCCCATCTTGGAGAATGTGGCACGCTGCCCATGGCAGGGTGGGTCACTGTCTGTGCTCCCTGCTGTCACTTTCTGCAGCTGTGGCTGTGCCACACTGTGCCTGCCCGCATGTCCCAAGGTGTGGGACCTTGCTGTGCATCACGCTGCCCCTCCACCCCATGGCTGCTGGATGCCGTGACTTTTGTTGCTGCCAAGACCCTTGGAGCTGTCCAGATGCCCTATGAGACCTTGGTCTCAGTCCAGATGCCAGGCATTCAGTGGCTGTTAGGAGCTGGTCTCATCCTGCAGGGGCGGTGGCTGAGTGGGGGGAAGCCCCTCCCCAGCTGGTCCTCTCACCCAGCTGGAGCTCGGGATGTCCCTTTCTTTCCAGGAACTCCTGTCTGGCCAGTGTGGCCTGGGCCTGCTGGCCTCGTCTGTTCTTCCTCCTTTCTGCGTTAACTCCATAAGTTGGAAAACTTACAGGCTGCCTGATCCTCTGATGAAGTGTTTTAAAATTTAGTTTTCTCTCTAGTAAAATGCTGTTGAGTTCTTCACCCAGAAATCAGTATGGTAGGGTCCTCAACTCTGATCACCAGGCATGATCTTTCCTCCTTTTTATAGATAGATCCTCGAGGGCCTCAGTGCAGGTGGCAGGGCCTTCCTGAGGCTGTGGTCCTTCTGTTCAGCACTGCTGGGAGCGGACAGCTCTCGGGACACAGCCTGTGCTAGCAGTGGGAGGGGAAGGACCCAGGTGTAGTTGGAAAGAACTCCGAGCCCCCTTCTGCCGGCTGGCTTTCGGGGTGAACCTCTCCACCAGGGTCCGCTGGTTCTGACAGGGAGCAGAGTAACATTGCCAACCATCACCGTTATTAATAATACAACAGAGTGGCCACGCCGCTATCATTGGTGCTTTCCTGAGTGTTTCTGTGAGCCAGGCGGCTGCCAAGGGACCAGCATCTAGGAGCACACACAGCCCTACACACCCAGTGGGGTAGGGACAGAGGAGACACTGAGGCCCAGAAGGCCCTGGAATTGGTCCAGATCAGCAGCCCATCGGCAGGAAGCTGGGCTCAGGACTGCAGAGTCCGCTCCAGCGCCCTCCTTGACCTTTGTCCTCAGCTCTCCAGGGTGGCTCAACCATGTGGGGGCCCGAGGAGCCCAAGGAGGGTGGACAGAGCATCGTCACCGGGGTCACGGAGTCCCTGCCCAGGGACTGCACACTCTCTGCATCCTCACCCTGGGTTTGCTGCTCCTGGAAGATGGTTCCCTGAGCCCCTGCCTTGCTGTTTGCCTCTGCTCCCCCGAAGGGACAGGGTCTCGGTGACCCCTGGGAGTAGGACTCTCCCAGGCAGTGGGTGCTGCAGCTGTCCCCTGGGAGTGGACACTGGCCTGGTGGGAAGGGCAGGAGGTGATGTGCTGTGGGGATGGGCTCTCTAGCCCCAGCCTGCAGCCGTCACCTCAGTGCTCAGCATAGTTGGCTCTAATTAATTATTTACGGTGAGGTTTGCAGCGTGTGCCTGAGCATAATTCAGGGTACCGAGTCCACTCTGATTTTAAGACGCCAAGTTCTCACTCAGAAACTCATGCTGAGTCAAAATGTCTCTCTTCTCCCAGGGTTGTGCACTGAGTTGAGAAGTGTGGAGTCAGGGCTGGCCAGCAGAAGCTTGCCTTCAGGGGAGGGCCCGGGAGGGCCACTGGCAGATGCTGCCTGGCCAGCCTAGCTAGGCCCGGGGGGTGCGAGGCACAGTGCATCTGTGCCCCACCAACCCAGGCCTGGAGGACAGCACTGTGTGTGTGCTCCCTGGGGTCCAGAAGAATCTTGTAGTCCTGGAGGCCACAGACATACAGATTCTCAGGCTCCTGAATTCAATCGACCCTGGCCTGTGGCAGAACTCTTTTTACCCACCACATCTGAGTGCTCTGTGTATAGCCACTATGTGCTATGGGGCAGATAAGTGTCCCCCAAAACCTCATGGGTTGATGGCTTGGTTCCCAGCCCCAAATGCTATGGGAGGTGGGGCCTCTAGGAGGCGGGGCCTAGGGAGGAAGTGAGGTCACAGGGCCCTGGTCTTAGAGGCCAGTGGTCCACTGGGATGTATACAGTATCCTCTGTCACACCACACTTTCCACCCTGATAATCTGCCTGGCCACACTGCAAAGTAACAGGGCCAGCCCACCACACACTCAAGCCACAGTAAGCTCCTCCTCCTTGAAGCTTGATTTTCTCAGTGTTTTGTCACAGTGAAGGGAAGAGACACTGTGATAGCAGCACACTGGCTGGACATTCTGGGCTGGGAATTGTCCTCATGCCTGTATCACCTTGCCCCACTGACAGGGCACTTGTGGGGGACCAGGATAGTCTCACTGCCTCCTTTTAAGCATTTATCCCAGTTTTATCCATGCCTTGGAATGGGAAAATAATCATTCAGCACAGACAGAGCAAGAATGAAATGCCTCTTCATGCGCAAGTTTAAACGCAGCAGTGATGCACCCCACACCCACATCCCTCTTTCCTGCTGAGCACGTGGGCTGGGAGGCGTTGGTGGCTGCTCATACCCCTCACCTGGTAAAGGCTAAGCTGGGGCAGGGCACTAAGTCACTAGGTGCCCAGAATGAGGGGTGATGCTTCCAGGGCAGTTTCAGAACAGAGCCTATGGTTTGAGGTGTCCCTTCTTATAGTCCAGGGGACTCTCCCTCACTGAGACAGGTCATATACAAGTGTAAAACAGGACAAATTTGCTCTGCTTGGAGTGGAATGGCCATCAGCCCAAGGTCACACCACTAGGAGGGGCCAAGATGAGGCCAGGGTTTCTGGGTCCAGGAATGTGCTGGTGTGAAGGCCTGGGCTGGGGGAAGGCCGGCTAACATGACATCTCCAGGCTGTTCCGTGCTGGGTGGGCCGTGTCCCCCAGGGCTTCCCCTCAGGACTTGTGGGTGTGGAGGCAAGAGACCCCTGACAAGGGAACTGAAGGTTGTGTCTACCCTGGCAGGCCTGCATGACCTGGAAGGGTGGACCCAGAACAATCAGGCTGTCCTTTAGTAGGCGGTGTAGCTGAGATCCAGGCAGTAGGGAAAAATCACTTTTAATTAACTGTGAAGAGCAGGAACTGGATCATGCGGTCTCCCACACCTCTTTAGTTTCTGGTGATTGGTATTGATTAAGTTTGATAAAAATAGCCCTGCTATGTATGTGGCAGTGTGGCCAGCCTGCCCCACCTACACCTGTTTCAAGGAACACCTGCCAAGGGTCACCTGTGCCAGGTATTGACGGTTCCCTGATGACTACGCAGGTCTTGTCATAGAAGGCAAGGATTCTCCATTTGTGGATATCAGGGCCACGATTCCTGGAATTTGCCTCTGCCCCGGTGTCGCAGGGAAGCACTCTTTGTCTCCCACCCTTTGTTGCAGGACTGCATGGAGGTAGGAATTCTCCCTTGATCCTTGGGTCAGATGCAAAATTCTGTCTTAGCATCAGTGTGATTCTCTGCTGTCCACTTCTCAGAGGTGAATGCAGACCTGGGACGTGCTGTAGATTACTCTGATGTCCCGGCACAAGGAAAGGCAGGCCCAATCCTTGTCCCACACAGTTTCCTTCCTCTTGCCCATCACCGACCCATGGGCCTTTCCAAGAGGCGCTTGGGGGACCCAGGGGGGTGTTTTCAGTGTGGTTGAGTGGGGGGAGGCCTAGCCCCATCTGGGAGCAGGCGAGGGGGTGTGAGTGGCCATCCTAGCAGGACCATGCAGCAGAACCAGTCCACCAGCAAAGCTGTCCTCCCACTGAGCTCAGGGGTGGGGACGGCCTGGGGGTCCCTCTCAGGACAGGGAGGCCTAGATACTTTTCCGCTGTGCACCTCAATGTGGGTGATGGTCACAGGTGCAGACAAGGGCAGAAGCCCATGTTGCACCCCTCAGAACTGAGTTGCATCTCAGCCAAGCGGGCCAGCAGGTGTGGGGACACATCTTGCGGTAACAGGAGAAGCTTACTTTGGGTGCTGGCCAATCAGACTTCAGGCCACCTTCTTGGACCTAAAATTTGGAACTCACCTGTATCAGGGAGGAGGCAGGGCCAACCTCAGGGCCCCTGTCTGCTTGTGCACTGGCAGGACAAGGTCTTTGGGGTTCCAGCCCCCTACTGCCTGTGGTGCTTCCCGGTCCCATGTGCCTGCTCTCCAGTACCTTGGCTGCCATAGTACTTCTTCCCTGCTGCTGGGGATGAGACCAAAGCTGGGGTGGCCATGGCTTCCTCCCACCCTGTTTTCCATGGTCATCTCAGGGGCCTGAGGTGGCTTCCTGCTGCACCCCAACAACTAGCATCCAACAGGCTGGTGCTGGGGCCAGGGTGTGTCCCTGGGGGCATCTGAGCACCTGCCCCAGAGCAAAGTGGTCCTGACTCTGCAGTCAGAGCAAGAGGGGCTGCCTTAGAGGCTGGGGAACATGTTTACCCTTGATTTGGGACTGAGGTTAGCTTGGCAAGCTCCTTACTCTGGAGGCATGGACGATGCCCTCCTGAGGCAGCTGAGAGGTGAGCCAGCCCTGAGTGCCCCACCTGGCCGCAGGTCCCGAGTTGTGCCGTGGCTGAGCACAGCAAGACTCGGCTATGCTTGGCGGCCCTCTAGGTGCAGTGGGTGGAGGAGGGATGGCTGATCACCCAGCCAGATCCAGGGGTGGAGGAACTGCCCAGAACTTGGGCCAGGGCATCACTGTTTTTACGGATCCACTCCTCAGGACCCTGACCTTGGCCTTTCCTGCCTTTGCCCAGAGCAGGAGGAGAGCAGACTGGTTCAGGGGCATGGTGTTCCCATACCTCACGGCTTCCATGCAGTCAGTGGCAGGAAACACTCCTTGTGGCTGAGGGTCTGTGGAGAATGCCCAGGGGTTCTGCTGCTTCCCAGCCACTTGTCTGCAGGGGGCAGCCTGTCCCTGCTCAGGGCCATCTGCCCATCACATGGCACTGTGTGTACATGTTCCACTGCCCCTCCTACAACATGGGGATGCTACAGGGAGGTTTCATGGGGGCTCTGGCCTGCGAGCCACCTTCACAACAAGCCCACTGGGAAGGAGCAGCCTCTTTTGGTGGCCCAGCTGCCAGTGTCCAGTCTATCCGCTCCCAGTGGGCTGTGTGGATCTGTGGTTTAATCCCTCCCCATCTGTCCCTGTGTCCTGATCCCTTATTGGCTGGATGGGAGGCCGTGGCTAGTGCCAGGTTGGTGCGAGGGGTGGCAGAGGTATGGCTGGTGTTGTGCCACTGCTGCTTCTGTCACTGACACACTCTTCACTAGGCTCTCATGGGAGAGGTCACTGCAAGGAAGGCACAGCCATGTAGGTGTGGGAGCCAGGGCCCTAGGCATTCTGGGGACCCTCGCTGACCTACCCTCTGCACGCCTTGGCCTGGCATTCACCAGCTTCCTCCCTGGAGGGCACCCTGGCTGGGCTGTGGCCTGTTGTGTAAGCACACGGGGTCCTAAGAGACAGCATGGACCACACAGTGCCACTGTATGGCCTTAGGGAGTTCTGAGGAGGCTGTGCACAGGGACATAGCAGAGGCCAGAGCCCCCTGCAGACCACCAGGTGGCACAAAGTAGGTCAGCAGTGTCTGCTGGGCTGAGTGACCCTGTGGATCTCACAGGAAAGGCTACTTCCTGGGAATTCAGAGGAAACCAGAGCCACGTGACTGGCATTGCCATCCCTGGGGGGCAAGGTGCACCCATGTCCTTTGAGGCCGTCACTATCCACTGGTCTTGGAAATCAAGGCAGAAAGGCGTCCTCTGCAGGCAGGGAGGTGCCTGCCCCTGGCCGTGACCCCATCTGGGCATTCCTCAGGCCACACCCCTGCAGACGCCTGGTGTGGCCCCACTCCTGCCTCAGCCACCTGTGCCCAGGGGCTCTGTTACCTACAACCCGCCCACTGCTGTCATCAGACACAGGGCAAGGAGAGAGGGGCAAATGTTGGCAACTACAGTGGCTCAGGGCCAGCGTCCCTGTGCGGACTGAGTACGCACCGTGCTCGCAGTGAACTCTGGAGGGTTGTCATTCACGTCTGTCACCGTGATGATGGCTGTGGCTGTATTTGAGAGGCCGTAGTTAAGGTTCCCTTCCATGTCGGTGGCCTGGACAATAACTGTGTACTGCTGGACTTTCTGCAGAGGAGAGATACACGGGGAAGGACAGCAGGTCAGCTGGGTGTAATGGATAGAGCATGCCTGTGACCCCAGAGGGCTGGGCTGTCTCAGCTTGGAACCGTCCCTTCCCCTCTTGTTGAGGGTGACAGGTAGCAGGAAGAGTCCTGCTGTGTTTCTGCCTCAGGGCCCTTTGATGGGACAGGTCACCCCTGTGCCGAGGTAGAGATCAGGGTGCAAAGAGCCCCAGCTCTACCATGGGTCTGAAGGAGCACAGAGGGCAGTTTGCGAAGGTAGGGGCAAGGCTGCAGCCAGTGTTGGGGTTGGGACCTCACTGCCTGAGTGCTTACAGTGCCGGCTATACTGCAACTCAGAATTCAGAGAGAAGAAAGAACAACCCCTGTGCGGGTGCTGATACGCCATGGCTTGTGAGGTACCTCGCTGCTCTTTGGAAAGCACAGCCCTGAAAGTGAACTTTGAAAGGCAAATGCAGTGCAGCAGGGTGAGTGCGTTTGCCTAGGCATCGAGGGAGGCATCGCGGGTCTTCTCTGCTAGCCTGGCCCTTGCACCTCCAGCCGGCACACTTTGCCTTCATGCATCCCTTTCCGTCAGAGGTTGGATGCTGCCAGCACGGCAGCTGAGGACAAGCCCAGTGGGCAGCTCTCTGCTCTCTGCATCCCAGGCCCTGCATCTCTTTGGTACTTCGGGATGGAGGATTCCAGAGACCCAGGTAGAAATGAACCCTCTGAGAGGCCTCCTGTGTGCCCAGCAGTCCTGACTCTTGCTCTACTAAGAAGGTGAGGGGATAGCTAGGTCCTGGCCCTGTGAGTCTGTGGAATGTGCTCAGTTCTACACACTGGCTCTCTAAGAAATTATAAAGAGCCGACGGGTTGCAGACGTCTGCCTCTCTTTTCATCCACCATTCTTCTGACCACCTACGTCCTGCCTGCCGCGTTCCCGCTCCCTGGTGGAGTCAGGGTTTCCAATGAGGCAGTAAGGGCCTCACCTTGCAACTTCTTTCATGTCTACCCAAGTTTCTCTTGTTCTTTACAAATCTGATTTTCTTCCCCCTCCCAGACCGATTTGGAAGTCTCCGCTTCGGGGATCTCTGCACTGTTCCAAGGTTAGGTGGGGCGGCCCGGGCACTCCCTGGGCCCCGGCTCCTGCTTGGAGGCTGCTCCCGGGCTGCCTCTGCCGAGCAGCACACAGGCGCTCGAAGGTTGCTCTGTGTTCGCCTCCTTACGTGGCTGTCGGGCCTCTGTCCATTGCAGGGTGCGCTTGCGACAAGCAGCCAGTTCTACAAACTCAAGAACGGCACAGGCTGAGGTTGGAGGGATAATCAGAGAGGAGGCTCTGGAGGGAGGCCTTCCCCTTGGCAAGTGGGACTTCCTGGCCTCGAGTCACTGCCTGTGCGCGGAGGCCATCCCGGCAGCTGTGCTCAGAAGATACCAAGAGGACATTTTAGAGACATAAGCGCATAAACACGAGCTCCCGTATGTGTGCGTGGACACGTGCATGTGTAGTGCACATTTGTGAATATGCCCCTGTGTACATGTGGATGCACGTGTGTATGTGCACACGCATGCACTTCTGTATGGGTGTGTAGTGTGTACTCGTACGTACACGCTGGTTTCTGTGCATGTCTCTGCTTGTGTGCAGGTCTGTGTGTGCAGCCAATGGCCACTAGAGGGCGAGCTGGGCTTGCTTTTGGGAGGCAGGATGGGTGTTTCCTGGCCAGGATGGGGGATGGAGGGGTCCAGCCAGAAAGAAGCCAGCTGTCCCGTGGCTGGGGCTCGGCCAGCAGCAAGAGCAGCCAAGACCCAGGCTCGCGGTGCTGTCAGGAGCACAGGGCTGGGCACCATTCCCTGTTGCTTGCGTCTGTGCTAGGGATGCTTTTCAGGCCTGCTCCCCTGCACCCTTCTCTTTTGGGGATGTGGCCAGAGGCTGGAGGGTGGATGGGCGGGGTCCAGGCAGGTGCCCACATGCTGTCCACAGAGGTGTCTTGTCTGCATGTAGTGGGCTGGCTGGCTTAGGTAGAGGTTTTGATGCATTTATTTTAAAATGCTGCTGCAGGACTTTGCCTCCTGGCCCTAACGTGCATTTCACCCTTTAGTGAAGCAGGTGAGGTGAGTCTGTAGTGACCAGCAGGCTGGAACCTGGTTTTCTGGTGTGCTCTTGTCTCACCTTGAGAGGCAAGGTCCCTGCAAGTGCGTGTAAACCGCAGCCTGGGCCTGTGCCACCTCTGATGGTGGGCTATGTCTTCGTAAGACCCACGCTTGCAAGGCCAGGGGCTGGCCAGGGTGTGCGCTGGAGTCCAGCGCTCCTTTCCTGGGCCTTGTGGGCCTGACCTACGCAGTCCCCATACCCTTATCAGTCCTCCGTGGGAGGGAGGTGGCTGGGCAGGCAGGGTGACCCTGCTGGACACCTGCAGGAGTCCTGAGTGAGGACCCCTGTGGCAAGCCCAGCCTGGTGCCTGGGGTGCCCTCTTGGCTGTCCCTAGGCACAGAGACTGGGGCTGAGACCCCGGCATGGGCCACACTGTCAGCAGCAGAGCGGCAGTAAATTCATCAAAAACAGACTGGACCATTTTCAAGTTTGAGAGCAGGGAAGAAAACCACCAGCAGTTGTCCCTGAGGCTCGAGCCCCACTCCCCATAGCTCAGCGTGCAGATTCCACAGAGCATCATCCATGCTGCAGGCTAGCCTGCCCTGCAAGGGATCAAAGCCTCCATGGCAAGCGCAGCCTTGCAGTACCGTCCTCCCACACCCAGCCCAGGTGCAGGGCTGCAGCCCTTCCTTGCTCCTCGGGCCTGGCTCTGAGGAATTGGCCTGAGGCCCACACCTCAGTCCACCTGCCTCAGTACTGGGGGCCTGGGCCCACTTGGCTGCGGCAAGGTGGGCCCTGTGCCCAGCAGGCAGTGGGCGGGATGTGAACCGAGGCCAGGAGCCCAGCCGCAGACCCTCTCATTCCTTTCTCCACTAACGGGCCCAGGGCCAGTGCACCACTGCACTGCTCTGCTCATGCTTGAGCCTCTGTCCTGCGGCTCTGTCCTGGGCCGTGTGTCCCCTTGGGCTCTCCCGGCACCACTGCTGGAACACCCACCCCCTGGAATCCTGAGAGCAGGGTCCTATCCTGCCTGCCGGTTGTGGGCACGGGGCGGGAGGACTCACAGGGCTGGGAGCTGTGGAGTAGGGCTTCAGGTGCTGGGAAACAAAATCGGAGCTTCAAGTTGCCACACTACCTGTCCACCTCAGCTTGGTGTCTATGCAAAAGGCCCAAAAACAGGTACTCAGGAAAATGCTGTTACTGGTGCTCACCACAGCCAGAGCGATGGACCGCACACACAGCTCAGGCTGTGGGCTTGTGGGCCACCCCTGGGTCACACAGGTACATCTCCGACACCCCTGCACTGTGGACAGCCCTCTGGAGCCTGTTCCCAATAGCTGCGGGCCACTAAGCCCACAGGGCGTACATCAACAGGGGGCATCCAGGGCAGGGCGGGGAGTTTGGGCTGAGCGTGACTGGCACGGGGCCTCTGTCTGGGGTGATGATACCAGGAACTGAGGGGGTGTGGGCTGGGCCCCCTGGACACGCCCGGTGGGGCAGGCACCATGGCATGTGGCTTCTGTCTCGAGGTGGTCACTAGAGCACACATGTCCTCTAAAGTCCCTGCTGCCTCTTGAGGTCCTGAGTGTCTCTGCATCCACTATCCTCTGGTGTGGCTCTCTAGCAGCACAGGCTCCCTCGGGGCCTGCAGGCCCCCCAGGTGTCCCACCCCCCACTTCGGGCTGAGCCCCTCCCCAGGAAGCTGCCCACCCCCAGCCCAGCCCCACTTCTGTGTGGGGAGGGGGCAAAAGGGACCCTTGTGCTCTGAAGCCCTCTTGGCCGAGGCAGAGCCCAGGTAGGTGGAAGCCTGCCAGGGACACCCTTTGGCCCTCTGTGAACTTGACCCGATGGGCCTGTTCCTGGGACAAAGCTAAAACCCCCAGTGACCTTAGAGGAAGAGGCCAGAGGAGGATAACGGGAAGGGGCAGGGAGGCAGTGAGTGTTCCCTGAGGGGCTGGATGGAGAGGGCAAGAGGACTAGGCAGGGCAGAGGCCACGTGCTCCCCCTCAAGGAATGGACTGTCCTGACATCCCAGGGGCCACCCGGAGCCTCCCAACGGCCCTACTGCTGCCTGACTCTGGCTCTCCAGGGTTCCCTGTAGTGGCCTGGGAGGGCACCATCTCCCAAGCAGGACCAAAGCTAGCTGGCTTGATGCCCAGGTGCTGGCTTTATGCCCATGCCTGTGCCCTCCAGGGGGCGCTGTGTGCCCTGGGCTGATATTCCAGGGCGGATGCAAGGGTCCAGCCTGGCACAAGTATGGGGTGTGGTGGGAACTGCTGCCACCAGCCACGAGGCACCAAGGAGGCTGTGCAGAGCAGATCAGGGCGGTCACTGCTCGAGCCCTGGGAGTTTGCTTGATGGTGCTGGGAATGGCTCTGGCAGCTCTGACCTGGAGGGCAGCTGGGAGGAACAGAGAAAGAGGGGTGCGGCCAGGGCCTTGGAGTTTGTACTTTCACTCTGGAGGGGAGTGCAGAGCCCCGCCTTCCCTGGGGCCTCTTTCCTTCTGTGTTGACACCACTACAGGTGAGGGCAGATGGTGCCTGGGAAGCCCCAGGTACGCTCGCGGGCAGGACGTCTGAGCCTCTCCACGCAGACATCCCTGTGTGCAAGGGCTGCGGGCGTACCCCACGTCTCTGGCATCTGCATCTCACATGTCTGGACATGCCTGCAGGCCTCTGGACAGACATTTGTGGTGGTGTCTGGGCCTCTTCTTCTGGAGACAGCTATTTTTGAATGTTTCTGGAAGTGTGTGGAGAAGTCTGGATGTGTTGGATATGTCCACATGTTCCTGGACATGTCTGAACTTTTCTGGATGTTTTTGGAAGTACATGAACATATCTAGGTATGCTTGGCTGTCTCCTACCCAGGTGGCCTCTCCCCTGCGGCCTGCCCCTGGTATTTAGAGTCCACATGCACTTTTCTGCTCCAACTGAGATGTTTCCTTCTAGAACCTCAGAGGTTAGCACCCACTTTTTCCTTGAAAGATGGTCAGAGAGTAGCATGTCTGTGTTTTTCTAAAAACCTCTGCACCTTTTCCAGAAAAACAGAGCTTCAACATCTGAGGCTCTAGCAGTGGCTGCCGACACCAACACTGTGGGCATTGAGCCCTTCCTCTTCCCGGAGGTGGCACTGCCCACCACAGAGTCTCACCGACAAACACCCAGTGTCCTTCCCAGGTGGTTCCTTCTCAGTGATCAGAGGCACCGATCCTGGCTCAGTCCATGTCCTGTCTACATCCCTGGGAAGCTAGGCGTGTGCAACATATAGGCACATGCACACATGTACACACACACACACACACGGGCAGCACCTGCCTTTGCCCCTGGAGAGGAGCTGGTCGCAGATGCCTGCTCAGAGGTGGGGTGGCAGCAGGAGAGACAGGAAGGAGGGTCAGCGAGCATGGCAAGGGCAGCAGTGGCCGGAGCCCTGCTGAGGCACCTGGGACTTACATTTACCGACCAGGGTCTTATAGTTACCGGCCTCTTGTGCTGGCCACCGCTGGGGGGTTAGGATGAGGTCACTACCCACATGCTCAGCTGTGACTGGGAGCAGAGCTCACCCACTGTGTGCTCTTGGTTGGCTCTGAGTTGGCAGGGGATGGGCTGGGCCCACAGGCACGGATTTCAGGGGATGTCCTACTCTCACATCCATTTTGCCGCAAGATGCCTGCACCTGAGTGAGCCAGCCAGCGCTCTTTCACTAGGAGTGAACTGGAAGCCAGGTGTGGTGGCACACATCTGTCATCCTGGCAACTCAGGAAGCTGAGGCAGGAATGTTTCGAGTTTTAGCCTAGCCTGAGCAACTTTGCAAGACCCTGTCTCAAAATAAAACATAAATGACTGGGGTATAGCTCAGTGAGAAGGACCTGGGTTTAATCCTCAGTGCTGGAAAAAACAGAGAGAGAAGAGAGAAGAGAGAGAGAGGGAGAGAGAGACAGAGAGGGAGAGGGAGGGGGGGAGAGAGGGAGAGAGAGGGAGGGGGGGAGAGGGAGGGAGAGAGGGAGAAAGGAAGGGAAAGAGAGAGACTCAGAGTAACTCAGCTCTGCCTTGCGGTCCCACTGGTGACTTTTCCAGCTGCACACAAACCTGGGTATTTCTCATGGTGCCAGGCGGTTGTGCAGAGCGCATCGCCATGCTGTCCCTTATGACCAGATCTCCTCTGCCCTCACTGCCACCACCTCTTCCTCCTGGCCTCAGACCCCTTCCTGCCCTTCTGACCCCTACCCAGTAGCTGTCCCCTGCCCATCTCAAATGTCCCTTGCCCGTTCCTGCCAGGACTCTGGTCTGTGGACAGGGCTCCCTCACCCGCCTGCCTCTCTCCACGCCGAACATCCTCACTTCTGAGAAGCCAGTGAAACGGCCACAGGGCTTCCCAGGAGGCAGCTGCGGCCGAGGGCTAGTCCAGCCTGCTTTGGTCCTTGCCATGACTGTCGCACAGGACAGCCCCGGCCAGCTGCCGGGAAGGAGGGGTCTCCCTGCCTCTGCTGTCCCTTCCCTCTCTGCAGCCCCTCCTGGGACCCGCTGGGCACTCCCACGGGTGCTCTGGCCTGTAGGCAGGGTGGTTCCTGGACTCTGCCTCCTGTAGCGGGAGCGACTCCACCAGCAGCTTGGGGTGAGAGGCGGTGACGGATGTCCAAGGACACAGCGGGGCCCTTCAGGCCTGTGCTCCGCTGCCACTGGCCCGGAGGAGGCGGGGGAGCTGCCTGTTCAGACTGCAAGCCCTGCTTCAGCCTCCTTCTCCATCACCCAGGACAGGACAGGACCCACGGTCACCTCACCTCAGGGAACAGTGGCTGGCTGGCCTTGGGTCTCTGGAAGTCTGCAGCGCAGTGGACTCTGGCCCATGTGTGCCTCCAGCCCTCAGCATGCGTGTGGCTGAGCATGAGTGAGAAAAGCAGACCGTGCCGGCGCAGCCTGGCCAGCCTCTGCAGGGCACTGCCCAGAGCTTGGGCTTCCCTGCATTGTCACCCTGCCCGTGTGGAGGGCCTCTGTCTGCCCATCTTCATCTCACTAGCAACCGGCCCAGCTGGCAGGTGACACAGCTTGGATCAGATGACGACACAGGATGTCCACAAGGCACCTTTCGGGAGGCTCTGTCCATGTCCCCAGGAGTCCACAGGGATCTTCAGCTGTCCCCCACATGCTGTCTGTGTGTGATACCAGGGGACACAGCCCCTCTGGAGGGCAGAGGCACGACTGATGACCCCGGTCCTGGACAGTGACTCCATGGCCCTGAGTTGATCAACCCTGAGCAGATGGCCTGGGCGGGGGGGGGGGGGTTCTCTGTTGTTGAACCCGCATGTCCTGTCTCCTGTTTGACCTGTGGAGTTTCCTTGGTGTGAGTTGAACACAGTTGCTATTTATGGGTGGTAAGTGAGGCAGAGACCACAGCAGGTCCCCAGGAGAGCATCTATAAAATAGGTGGGGACAGGTCCCAGCGCGGCATAGCCAGCTGACATGTAGAGGGCCCTCCCTCTTGCTCTGTGCTAATGACATTCTCCACGGGCCATGGCATCCCCAGGAGCTGTATGTGGACGAGCAGGTGCGGGGGCATGGAGGGGGTGTGGGTACACAGTGCCACCGGCCGGCCTTCAGATGTGTGATGAGGTGGGCGCCCTGTTCTCTCCTTTGTGCTTACTCGTGTTCTCTGCCATAAACGTGTGACTTTGGGATGAGAAAACAAGTCAGTAGGTGTTGTGTAGTGAGAAGCATGTTCCCACGCAGGCCTGCAGGCACTGGGCAGCTGCAGCGTTGGCACCGGACTTGAGTGGCTGGAGACCCGGCCCTGAGGGGTGCCCAGTGGGGCAAGGCCGAGGGCTACTGTGGCCACGTGCCACTCACTCAACTCAGGTGTTCTATGGACGGCAAAGCGGCGGTCACTGTGTCCAGATGGATGGCCCGAGCCCAGGTGGACCGCAGCTTCGCTTAGTCGATTGTGTTCTCTCCTTCCCCAGCCTGTCTCTGTCTCTTTCTCTGTGTCTGTCTTTTTATCCGTCTTTCTTCGTCTCTGTGTATGTGTCTCTGTCTCTTTCTCTCTCTCTCTGTCTGTCTCTCTCTGGAGGAAGAAATCAGCAAGTCTTCAGGGTGAAAACTTAGGTGGGTCAAGGATAAATTCATCTCAGTTGCTAATTTTTCCCCTGAGACCACAGATCCATAATTGGCGTCTCTGAAATAGGGTTTTATGACAGTGACGCAAAATTGTCCGTCAGGAGATGCCGAGTGCCGTCTCCCCAGATGCTGCCCTGTGCTGGTACCTGAAGGAGACATGTTCCTAGGACCCCCCGGGGGGCCGGCACCACCGCTTCTCACACTGAAGGCAAAGTGCTGGTCTGGTGACCAAAGAGTATTGCTACTTTGTGAGTCCTGTGAGTGTAGTC
Organism: Dinomys branickii; assembly: GCA_004027595.1. NCBI lineage: Eukaryota > Metazoa > Chordata > Mammalia > Rodentia > Dinomyidae > Dinomys > Dinomys branickii. Next base: position 93,014 of record PVLD010000794.1, read on the forward strand.
ATTTAAGTCGGTAATGCTGATAATGACCTTCATCAGCAGTGGAATGAAGTGGTCTAATCCCTCGCCGGCACGCGTTTCATCTACAGGCAGGGCCAGGTCTTGGGGAACTACAGGAAGGTGTTGGCCTTACTTCCCCAGGCTTTCCCCAATGCCAGGGCGGTGAGTATGGCCCACCGGGCTGTGGGACGTGTGGGACTTGTTGCCACGCAGCGGGTCTGTGGGACGAGTTTCCCCAGGTGAAATGGAGAGTGGCAGGGAGGGGAGTTGGAGAGAGAGGTGCCGGTGCTAACTGCACGGCACAAGGGTCACCACAGGGCCTGGCTGGAGAGAATCTGCTATCACCTTCAGAGTGGGGCTCCAGCGTCTGGCTCACCTTCTTATTAGGCCATAAATATTCTAATTAGGAAACACCAAAAGATGAATGGGATTAGCGAGTGGGGCGGCCTGCACAGTGCACGAGAGGCTCTTGAACCGCTGGCGTCTTATCACAGTCCCTCCTAACATTTAATCATGTCGAAATGCTCCATTTACACAGCTCTCCTAACTGGACGCAGTGGCGGCCGTGTCTGTGGGTTTTCCCCTCCGTGAAGATGAATCACTCTGCCAAGCAGGGAGCGGCGGGGGCACATCTGTGGCGGGGGTCCCCTTAGACCGCCTGGTGCGCAGGGGCTGGGGTGTAAATGCTTTCGAAAGGAAAGAAGAAACTGAGGAACGGTGGCCATGCCCCTTGCCCAGCAGGCTGTTTGAGTGCAGCCGAAGTGGGGTGGAGGGGTGGGCGGGGGTGGCCCCACCTCAGGTCCCCGCCCGGTAGGACAGCTCTCTGGCTGAGACACAAAGCGGCCTCTTCAGGCCCCAGGGCCTGGCTGCTGTTGCTGACCTCCCCTGGCTTCCCGTGCCTGCGAAGGGCTCTCCTCACCCCGCAGTGGCTGCTCTGCTTGCCACCGAATCTCCACGCGCAGGGCATTGTCTGCGCTGTGCTTCTGCTTGCGTTGTTAAGGTTGTGAGCTGCTGTCAGCTCTTCCCTGGGAGGAGCAAGGAGCTGGGAGCGCCGAGCACGACGCAAGCAGTGGTGGCCCGCCCTACCCCAGCAAACCCCAGGGTGCTGGCCCTTTCAGGGCCTCCTCCTGTCACCTCTACCTCAGGCCCCACCGGCCCCCAGGGGCCAGGGCCTCTGTCTCCTCACAGAGCCCCCACGGACCTGCTCTGGTGGGAACTGCTGGAATGCCACTTCTCAAAGCAGAAACCATGCTGCTAATGGCCTGTGCGCATAGGTGGCTTCTCCAGGGGAAGCCTCGAGCAGCAGGCACCATCGGAAGGGGAGGATCACCTGAAAACCGCAGCAGAGTCTTGGGTGGCTCCGGGGCTTGAGGTGCCCAAGCTGCCTCCCAGCTGTGGCAGGGAAGGGCGTCCCACAGGTCAGCTGTGGGCACACTTGGCTCCCTCAGTCTCTTCTTGGGTGTCAGCTCCCGCTGCTCATGGGGTCAGAGCCACAGTCCTCTTGGGTGTGGCCTCTCTGAGTGTCCATGTATGTCTCCCTCCTCAGCTCCCAAACCATGACCCCCAACCCTGTGAAGTCCCTGCAGTGCCCTACCGTGGCATGGCCTTGTTGGGCTCGTAACAGCCCTCCCGCAGCCCTGGGAGTCTGCTGAAGGCTGGTGGGGTCCTCCCGGCCCCAGATACACTGTCACACGGGGCACCCAGGAGCTCAGTGGGGTCACAGCTCAGAGCCCAGCCCCACCCTTGAGCCTAGTCACCCCACAGAGTGATGTGGCCTAGGGGTCCTGGGCTTTACCTCCGTCAGCCTCACTCTGTCTCATGGGCAGGGGAAGGAACAGGGAGAGAAGACTCTTCCCCAGGTGGAACACCGGGAGCAGATGTCATCAGGACCACAGAAAGAAGCAAACCCTGAGCTTTGTCTGCAGGAGGCCCCAGGAGGAGGGTGGAGGGGTGGCGCCAGCTCCTCAGAGATGCCCTGGTGGCAGGCCTGCTGTCCAGCTCCCACCAGGCTGCTCAGCCCTTGGGGCAGTGTGGGCGAGGATGCCTCCCAGTATCTCTCCACGGCCATAAATCCCGTTGGTAACCACACCTTTAACCACTTCTCAATGTACATTATTCGGGGGATATTTTATCCACTGTGCACAAGCCTTGGGGCAGACAGCATGCATGACTCTGAGGCAGGCCCTCATTGGGCCTGGTCAGTGTGTGGGGAGGTCACTGGGTGGCGACAGTGCCATGTCTGTAGGGGCCACATCACAGCCCTTGACCTGCTCACAGGGACACCGACCAATTGCATGTGGGTGGGGCTGAGGGGTGTCCCTGCGGGGGCCCAGGGCAGCGGAGGACACCCAAGGGTTCGGTGGGCTCTGTGGACCTCTTATTCTCTGCTAGTGTCTAATGCCCGGATCCTGCACACCCACTTCCTTTTTAGCAGAGGTGGTGGTTTTCAATAGATGTAGCTCTGAAGGGGAGTCTACAGATACATCTTATGTATATTTTTGGCTGGGAAATATCTGATACTCATCTGTAAAATATAAACTAGAAAATACCCCAACCCTCCCAGCAGTCTATGTGCCCTTGGCACTTGGACACGGGGTGCAGGATTATTTCTGGCCCACTGTCCTCCGTCAGAGCAGTGCACCTCAGGTCATCGGCATGTGTGACCTGACCTCTGGACCTCTGGACACTCAACCTGGGCCTTGGGCAGTCCTCTTCAAATGGGTCAGTCTGCTTGTCTGTCAAGGGGGAAGGGGTCAGCTGAGGCCTCTGTGAGCCCCAAGAATGTGAGAGATATCCTGTGCCTGAGACGGGAGCCCCCAAATCCTTCCTGAGAGCACATGTCTCACAGTCACCCTTGAGGGTCCCTGATGGCCATGGGGACTATCAGGCCTGTCACTCCTTGGCACAGGCGTCTGCTTTCTGCTTGCCACCATGCACCTCAGCCCGGCCACAAAATGAGCCTGGAGGGCAGGTGCCCATCTGTCCAGTTTCACCTCCCCTGTGCTGGGCTTGGTGCCTCTGAGCGCACTGCTGCTAGACAAGGAAAGGAGTGGATGGGTCTTGGGGCTACACTTCCTTCTCGGCCCAGATATCAGGGAGGGCTTCTCCAGAGCACACTTCCCATGCTGCCTGTGGAGAAGACAGGTCTATCCTCCCATCGTGGATGGGACGCAGGCCACCTACCCACGAGCCACAGTGGTCACAGATGGCCCAGTCTCCCAGATGTCCCTAGTGCTCCTTCTCTACCTCTGTGTCTCTCTCACTGCAGACCAGGAGCAGGCAGCTCTCAGTCAGGCTTAGTCTGGGGACTCCCGCAGACCTCCTCCCCTAAGGACCACTCCCTAGGGGCCAGTGTGCATGGCCTGATGCTTACTCTGCCCTGCCTCTCCTCCAAACACAGCAAAGGTTGCAGCTGTGTCATCTGAAATTGCATGCTGTGTTCATGTGTACACACATGCACTCATCCTGCTTATGCCAAGCCTGAAGAAATGTGTGTTACTTCTGTACGCTTGGGTGGCCAAGGGGGGCAGGTGGAGACCCCAGGCTGGAGTAGGCATGGGGGTAGTATCTGGTTGCTGCTTAGCTGTGTAGATCTTGCTAACAATCCTGCTGGCATAGTATCACCATCATGGGTCTGTGGGCCCATGTCCCTGGCCACACGAGGTGCACTGGGCTACATGGACTGCAGGGCCTCATGCAGGCTGGGGAGGTGCCTGTTTGTTTGTGGTCAGTAGAGGAAGGTGACAGGCCCTCAGTAGATCTCAAGCCATGAGACCAAGGGCTGGGACTGGCCATGGTTTGCTGAAGCCTGGGTGTTTTGCCCATTTCACCTGTCTCAAGCTTCCATCCACACCTCTCCAGGAAACTGATCAGGCAGCAAAGGTCCCTGCATGTTGTGTCCCTGCTGGCCCTGGCATCTCCTGCCACATGGTGCAGGCCTCTGACTCTCAGAGCCCTGAGGCTGGAGTGTTGTCTCCACTTCCAGGATGGAAGGCAGTGTGGCTGGGGCTTGAGGTGCCCCTGATCTGTGACCATTCAGCTGGTGGAGGACACAGCTCAGCTCTCCACCCTGAGCCTGCACTGACCCTGGGGCCGCCCTATCTTCCCACTAAGTCACTTCCATGCTATGCACCCTGGTGCATGGCCCTTTAGAGTCAAGGTTTTCCAGGCATGCAGCTGTGCGGCAGCTCTGTATCGGATGGAAATGCGGAAGTGCCAGCAATGTGGGAGGGCACGTTCTGGGGCTGCACAGCTCTCAGATCTGCCAGGACCCTGGCTGTGGGGTCCTCCTGGGGGGACCTCCACCTCCTTGCAGGTTCAGCCTCCCAAGGTGATGTAAACCCCCTGTTACAGCTGGCAGTGCCAGCCCACGGTGGGGGGCACAGACCCAGAAGGGTGCTATGGTGATTCCCAAAGCAGAGAGGGGACAGGTGAGAGCATCATGGCAGAGCCTGCGGCTGGCATAGGAAGCCATGGTGCAGTTGCTGCACATGAGTCTCCAGCAGGGAGCAGCAACCCGTTTGCTCTGAGCTTAGCAAGGAGGCACCGTGGGTCCTAGGAGCCAGACAGGCCTGGGCCGGGAGCAGGCGGGTGACACTCATTTCCCCTGCTGTCTGGGTGCTGTGAGTCGGAGTGGGCATGAGTCCTCCTGGCTCTCGGGGTATGTCCTGACGGTGTATCCTTGGAGAGGCCCCTGTTCTTGCTGGGCTTCCCTTCCCTTCATTCCCCCAGGGCAGGCAGCAGGGTCCACAGGCCAGTGGAGAGGCACGCTCAGCCTCCCAGGGCTGTGGGCAGGCAGGGAGGAGGAGGTCATAGCATCCACCTGGGTAAGTGACCAGGGCTGCCCCATCCTTGCCTGGGGTGTCCCACAAGGGTATGCAGCCTCTGGGCAGGGTGCCCACCATGCAGCTGGCATACGGATGGCTGTCTAGGTGGGTGCTCAGGTCCCCGGGTGCTCAGTGGGAGCTCTCCAGTAGCTGGACCCAGAGAACCGCAGGAGGGAGGCTCGTCCCTGCTTTTCCAAGCCTTCTGGCCCTCTCTGCCGCACACCCCAGCAGAGTCTGTGCTGGGGACCTGGCACTGTGCCTACTTGGTGCCCACTGTGTGGGGACCTCATGTGGAGCTGGCTCGGGGACTTTCCCAAAGCAGACGCTACGCACACTGCCCTGTTGTTCCCCCAAGCCCGGGGAAGGGTGTCCAGGGCAGCTGCCCTGCTGCCGTCCCCACCTCACTGTTCGTCCCGCCCCAGGTTCTCACCTCGCGGTCCAGGCCGGCTGCCACTGTCACAAGGTCCCCAGTCTCACTGTTAATGGTAAACATGTTCTGGGATGGACTCTGTGGGGTCTGGGTCACGATCCGGTACCGCACCATCCCATTGGCTGTGGTGCTGTCATCGGCGTCATTGGCTGTGACTGTCATCACATAGGTTCCTGGAGTGGAGAGAGCAAGCAGGTGAAGCCACTTGACACAAGGACCCTGTCCCTGCTACACGGCTGGGGGGTCACTGCATGCCTGGTGCAGTTGCAGACTTCTCCCCGTGGCACTGCGGGAAGCTCACCTATCCTTTATGGGGTCCAGAGAAAACCTGTTGATGACATCTTGGCTCTGTGGAATCATTCTCTAAGCTCAGGGTTCCCTGGCAGTCATTGCTCTGAGCTTTTCCTGTCCAGCTAGGGGAGAGGTGGGGGTAGCAGTGGACGCATTTCTCCACGGCTCCACACACTGGGACAGCAGACAAGGCCTGGCGTTCCCACATCCAACCCTCTTCCCTAGCCGTGGGACCCAGGCACTGGCGGGCAGGTATCACCAAGGCACAAATAGCTCCTGTGGGCCTGAGGCTCATTCACCAAACACTCATGGAGCACCTTCTGTGTCCAGTGCTAGGCCTGATGGGAGCCCGCACTGTGGAGCTCCTAACTGCCCTGCCCCCTGGTGCCACTCACCTGCCTCTTCCACCCGGGTCCTGAGCCAGGCTCTCATCTCTGGGGGTCCTGCCTGGGTGTGGTGCATGCCTGATGGCTGATGGCCTTGAGGCCTCCTGGGAACCCCGGAGCCTTGCATGGGCTAAGGCCACAACTTTCATTCACTGAAGATATGTCACTCTGCTGAGCTGAGCCCCAGCCTGGGGCTGGAACAGGAATGGGACAGGCGGCCTCCTTGTGTGCAGAGCTCCTGCCTGCGTGATGGGCTTTCTGTTCACATGAGGCCCAGATGGCCCCACAGGGCACCCATTCCTCTTTGCAGGAGTTGAGGGATCCTTGCCACACCAGCCCAGGGTCCTGCACAAACTGGTGCATGCCTGGAATGTTGTATCTTTTTCACCTGGTTAACTCCAATGGCCCTCAGGGCTCAGTCACTTCCTGGGCACTTGGACTGAGGTATCCACTTAGCTTTCCACAGTGAGTGCTCACTGGCACCTGTTCTGCTATGAAGTTACCAGCAGCACTGCCCTGCCTGGTCCCTCTGCAGTCCTGAGGCAGGACCCTCACCTTGACAGCCTCTGGGCAGGACGTGCTCGGATGTGAGCCTGTGGCCCTCACAGTGCATGACTGGAAGCCTGCTTAACTTCAGCTTCTAGTGAACAAAAATCTTCCCAAGAGCTCTATCTTGGGAAAACAGACGGGAAAGTGAACACTGAGAGGTGGAAGTCTACTTCTGGGGCACAGGGTGTACGCTCTTATCTACTGGCAGGAGCACAGCAGGTGTCAGACCTTCCATATCTCAGGAAGGGAAGGGAAGGGAAGTCACAGCTGGGGGCAGGTGGGGTGGAGGAGGCAGAACAATGAGGGGAAATGTCTGGCCCCAGGGACTCACTGGTGCCAGGGTGTGGTCCTTCCCACTCTTGGTTTACTCTACAGGTATTTATATCTGTACCTATATCTGTGTGTATACATGAGTGTATTTATTGAAATATAATTCACATACCATAAAGTTTGTCCTTTAAAAGCCCAGTTTGATGTTTTTAGTATTCCACAGAGTTGTGCAACTATCACCACTAATTCCAGAGCATTTTCTTCATCCAAAGAGAATTCTGTACCCATGTGCGGTGATAACCCATTCCTCCCTCCCCCAGTCCTTGGGGATCACTCATCCACTTCCTGTCTCTATGGATACTTAAGTGTTCATAAAATCATACAATAGGGAACCTTTTGTGTCTGGTTACTTTTTCTTTTTTTGGGAGGACTGAGAATTGAACTCAGGACCTTGCACTTGTCAAGCAGGTGCCATGCCAACCACTGAGCTAAATCCCCTGGTCTGTGTCTGGTCTGTCTCTATGAGGGCAATGTTTTCAAGGTTCATTTTTCTTTATGGCTGAATACTACTCCATTGTATGAGGATATTCATCCCACACTTATAAACTTGAGCACTTGCTACATATCTGGCACCATGCCCTGTGCTTAGATATAGCAATAAGTATAGCCAGAAAAAAACATTGTCCTTGTCCATTTACTGTTAGGAAGGAGGAGAGAAAAGAGGTAAAGAAATACACACTTGCAAACTATGACACCTGCTTTGAAGAGAACAAAGAATGCTGGTACTGGAAAATGTCTATGCAGAACGACTGGGAAACAAGGGAGGCCACAAAGAAAGCAGAAAATGTTTCCCCGAGAGACGGAGGGAGCAGGGCAGGGAGGAGCAAAAATGACTCTGAACACAGGAACAAAGGCCCTGGGGCAGGGAAGGGCTGGACATGAGGAACAAAGGAGGGGCAGGGGCATGAGGTGGGGTCTCAGATGAGGTGAACACTCTTGGGGGGTGATGTGATCAAACTGATAGTTTCAAGACATGCACAGAAGATAGACTGTAGGCAGTCAGGGGAATCAAGTGTGGTGGGTAGCAAAAAGACGTATTTATTCAGTGGGTTTCATAGAATACTGGCTGTAACTAGACCAAGATGTTGCAGCCAGGCGTAATCCTCTAGGAGGTCTATTTGTTCATTCAACACCTCCCTATTAGGTATCTTCCAGGGAAGACAGTAGAGAACTTGTGTGTTTTGAAGCCCCAGGAAAAAATTTTTTTTGCATAGATCTACCCTAATTCATGCAAAGAATTATTTGTAAATAAAATTTTATGAATTTAATTATTAATAGCATTTCCCCAGAGGCAGTGGGGATTTAAGATAAATCCAGAAAGTTCTGTCTTTAGCAAAGGAGGGCAATGTTGCTCCAAATCAGTCTTTCTCTGGAGGAAAACTAGAAAACCTAGATCCAAACAAAACAAAAACAATAGAAGAGAAGCACCTGTTTAAGGCTCTAGAGAACTACCAAGTGCAGATATTTGTGGGACCAGTAGGAAAGGGGAGTCCAATGCTTGAGCCTTCTCTTCTCTCGAGGCATTTGCTGATTCTAAGGTTGACTTAGGATAGGCTGGAAAGCTGCCCAGTTCTTTCAGCAGTCTCCTGGGTACGGGAATTAAGCACTGAACTTCAGCCTTGCTGAAAAGGAGGGGCCCCAGTAAACCCTCTAGTCTCTGAGTTTGAACTTTGAAGTGCAGCACTCTAGGAGCGAAGGTGATCTGGAAATAAATAGAATGCTGAAAAGGAATGTGGACAGTAAAGGCCAGGCTCAGAAGTACAGCTCTTGTTAAAGGCATGTAGGTTAAGGAGATCAAGATTATTAGCATCTGTTGTGTTTTGGATCTACAGTCTTACCCTTTGGAAGTGGGTCCTGGTTAGAGGGGGATTTCACGAGGGGAGTGACCTGGAAGGGTGTACTCTTGCCCCTGGCTCCTCCTTCCTCTCTCTCTTTCCTGGCTGCTGTGAGGTCTGCAGGTTTTTCTTTAATGCCTTCTCTCATGGCATTTGTACACAGAAGCCAGCCTACCATAGACTGAATTCCCCCAAAACTATGAATCAAATGAAACCTCTAGTCCTTTAAGTTGTGGGTGTCAGGTACACTGTCCCAGAAGTGGGAAAGCTGAGTAATATAGAAAATTTGTACTAGAGAAGGGTGTTGTGGCTGTGACCATATTGACTGTTATGGTTGATACATTGTGTCAACTTGGGGAGTCTAGAGGTTTGGCTGAGTGATTCAGCAGGTAGCCAGGGTGCTTACTTTGTACACATCCTGAGCCTGTGGAAGAGGAGGGTATGGAGATTGTGTGAGAGCTACATGCCCCTTGGCTTCCTGGGTGGGGGTAACCTTTTACAATGTAAGGGAAGAAAACAGGCTGCTTGCAGCCATTCCTCCCTTTTGTGCTGGTTGTTTTTGCTGTGCTCTGCTGCCATGAACATTTGCCCTCTGCCATGTGCCACTCTACCTCAGAATCGGCCAAGTATGGACTGAAACCTCCACAAACTGTAAGCTAACTTCCTTCATTTTAGGTGTTGGGTATTTTGTCTCAGCAATGAGAAAAAGGTAACCAAGACATTGATTGTGTGGTTTAGAAGCCTTTGGAGCTGGAGTGCAGGTGGAGTTTGGAAAGGTCTGGAGAGGTGAGATAGAGAAGCCTTACAATGCTGTAAACAGAACCTCCTGGGTGATTCTGAGTAGAACTCAGAAGACAAGAATGCTGAAAGGAATGTGGATGGACAGTAAAGACGAGGATCAGGAAGTTTTAGTTGGGAACAAGGACCCCACTGACAGTTGAACAAGAGTCCTTGTGTGTTATGCTCTGGAAAATATTTGTCTACATTTTGCGCCTGTTCTGAGACTTCAGGAGGTTGAGAATAAGGGCATTATACTAATTAACCTAGCAGAAGAAATTTCAAGATGGCCCAGCATTCAAGATGTGGCATGGGTGCCGCTAGCTGATTTTAGCCAGGTTTATGGTGTTGACTGCGGATACAACAGACTAGGAAAATTTAACTTAAATTTTGGCCTAGAATGAACCATGTATAAAATTCGTGCCAAAATAAGTGTGGCTGCTGAAGAGCTTAGTACTATTAAAAATGAACCATCTACTTTGTACAGCGGCAGGGAGAAAAATGCCTTGGGGGAATGCCTCAGGAATTTCAGCAAGTCTTCACCAATCTCAGCCTCAGTGGTGCAAAAGTGTAAGCCTTTCATTTGACAAGAGACCCCCTTGCTTGAAGAGGTTAGCTCTCCAGGATTCATTTTATCATGCCCAACTATCCAGGCACTTAGATACCTCTGCAGTCATGGTCCAACTATGCCTGGCTACCACCCACACTTGTGGTGGATTTAGGAATCTTACATGTGATATGCTTTTTTTTTTTCTAGGCAGAATGCAAGGGTTGTGGGTCATGGAGTCTTCCATCCAGATTTCAGAGGAAGATCTGGGGCACCAGACAATGTGATCCTGAGAGAGCAATGCATTAAGCTCTAAGAATGAAGCTGAAGGTACAGTGGAGACCCTAGGAAGTTAGAGATGGAAAGAACATAGACTGTTTGCTGAGGAAAGCTGCAGACAGTGCATTCAGTCAGCCCAAGAGCAAGGCCATGAGGGCTACAGCCAGCAATGACACAGGGGTGGGACTGCCCAAGTCCTTTGTAGTTCATCTCTCATGACAACTTGCCCTGGGCATGGAAGTGTAAGATTTAATGTGTACCCTGCAGGATCCTGGTCTCTCTTTGGTCCCATTCCTTTCTACTCCCTTATTTCTCCCTTCTGGAATGGTAATATTTAGCCTGTGCTATTGTATGTTGAAAATATTTAACTCTGTTTTTGATTTTTACAGAGCTTAGAGCTAAGAGTTTGCCTTGAGTCTTAGAGGAGACTTTGGATTTAAACTTTTCAGCAAAGCTGAAACTTTTAAGTTTTTGGTAACACTTAGAGATGGACTAAATGCATTTTGCATAATGAGATAGACATGAGTCTTTGGGGGCCAGGGGAAGAATGTTGTGGTTTGGATCTTTAAAAAGCTCCCCCAGAATGCCGTGTCTGGAGTGGGTTACTGGAGCCTGACCTGGAAGAGTGTATTCTCGCCCCTGGCTCTTCCTTCCTTTCTCTGCTTCCTGGTTACCACAAGCTCAGCAGCCTTTCACCATGCTACTTCTGCCTTGAAACCAGCTCACCATGGACTGAATCCCCCCAGATGAAGAACCAAATTAAACTGCTCCCTGTTCAAGTCATGGATGTCAGGTAGTTTGTCCCAGTACAAGAAAGCTGACTGATACAGTATCCCTTTTCAGGATAAAAACTAAATCCTCCATGGAAAAGCAACAGCACACATAACTGCAAATCATCTCTATAGTTTTCGTATACAATGTAATAACTAAGCATACAGCAGGACAAAACTTAGTCACGAACAAAGATGAAAAAGTGACACTAAACAACTTCAGAAGAGATACAGATAACAAAACATCAAATGCAAACTTAACAAAATGTTCAAACAATTAAAAGGATAAGATAGATAGATTTATCAAGAACTAGAAATAATTAAAAAAATAGAACGAGAAAGTTATATTTAAAAATAGCTGAAATAAAAAACTTGAATGGCTTTAACAGTAGATTAAATACAACTGATGAGAAATTTAGTAAATTGGAAGATTTATCAAAAGAAAATACCCAGACCAAAGCAACACAGAAAATAATAAAAGTATGAGGCCTTAACAGGTTTATCAGATGTATAATTGGAATCCAGAAGGACTAAAGAGGAAGACGGGTAGAAAGAGTGTTGGAAGACAGAATAGGTGAAATTTTTCTAAAACCAATAAAAGAATCAAGCTTCAGATTTAGGAACCCTAAGCAGGATAAATCAAAGACATCACGGTTAGTCATATCGTAGTAAATGGGCAAAAGCCAAAGATAAAGATAAAAATTTTAAAAGAAACAAGAGATTTTTAAAAAGGCATAAAACCTTTACTGGAACAATAATAAGGCTTAATGCTGACTTCTCAACAGAAATAACAGAAGCCAGAAAACAATGGTGTGAAGGAAAGTGGTCAAAGAAAAAAATGGACAATCTGGAATTCTTTGTACAGGTAAAAAACTTTCTACAGTGAAAGCAAAATAAAGACATTTAGACATTCAAAACAGAGATAATTTATCACCTGGAGACCCACACTAAAGGAAACACGAAGGGCTTCAGGTAAAAGGAAAATGATTCCAGAGGACAGCTCAGAAATGCAGAGAGGTAGGAAGCGCTACACACACACACACACACACACACACAGAGGCATGCAAATGTTTATAAGGGATGGAATAAGAGTGAATCTAAATAATATGAATTGTGTAGGGTAGAAACCGTGTCACCCTGTGCGGGTTTTCCAGAACAAGCAAGCAAGCACGCAACAAACTCCCTGCAGGATTTTATTTGCAAAGTGAACTCGGGCCCGACAGAAGCTTTGTGACTCCCTCAGCCTTTGCACCGCGCAGCACAGTTGGTGGAAACCACGTTGGCGCAGCAGGCGCTATGTGCAGCTGTCTTGCTATAAAAGGCAGGCCTGGGGGAGTCGCTGAGGACAGAGGTGACAGAACTCGGCACGGTCTGGTCAGGAAACCGTGGAGGGGAGGCGCTCCATCTTTGTGGGACACTCGCTGGTCCCACACTCCAGGAAGACTCTAATGTTCCCCGGTGAGCGCACTCCTTGAGGGAGCCTGCGCGAGCCGCGTGTGCGGCACAGGTGGCTGCTCTGCAGCTGATGGAGAGGGTGTGGAGGAGGTGGGGAGGAAGGAACAGAGAAATGGCTAGTGGGGGAGGAGAGGGCTGAGCACACTTACTGGAATTACTCAGAGTGACCTGGGACTTCGTAAGAACTCTGGGAACCCGGATAGGAACTTGGAATCGCCTAATGCCTTGACTGCCCCCTCCCTGCCCCGTCACTTGCCTTCCCGCTTGCTCAGCCCGCTGGCTGCCTTTTGAGCCAGGACGCATCACACCTTGGAACAATCCCACGGTGGCCCAGAGCAGGTGGCAGGGCTTGAATGGAGTCAGAGCAGACAGGTGGAGAGCGGGGCAGAGCTCAGGCTCTGAGCTCAGTGACCTTCTCCACTCAGCCCCACTGGCCTAGGGGTGGTGGCAGGATGGCCAGGTGACCTGGGGCTGCTGGTACCATAGGATTAATCTGCTCTAACATGTAGATCTGCATGCCCCATTTGAGCACTTGCCTCAGCCCATTAGGTCAACAAAAGATCAGACTGGCAGAAAGCAAGGCACCCCCCACTGCCCAGGGCCATCTTGGGGAGCAGGGACAGCCCACACTCTTCACTGTCGCCGGCCCCAGCCTCAGCAGGGCTGGCTTCCTCTCTGACTCCTTAGAGGTCCTGCTCGTCCTAGTGGCTGTGAAATGCCCTGTTAGACCCAACTTGTCCCTACTGACAGCATCTCCGTGTCCTGTTCTGTGAACACAAATGACCCTGAGATGGCTCATCTGGGAGGCGGGTGAAGGGAAGTATTAGCTGGCAGCCCAGGCTGGGACCTCACTTTCCCAGCATCAGTCACACATCAGCTTGGGGAGCTGGTCCTCCATTCCAGGGTTCACCTGTATTAACCAAGCACTAATCAGATATTGATCAGGGCTCCAAAGTCTGCTGCATTTTTGGGTAAAACTAACTGTGTCCTTCAGACGGATGCACGTGACATATCCCCATCCTTGTGTGATGCTTCCTGCCATGGTTGGACACAGCTTCATTCTCCCTGAGGAGGGCCAGTGAGCTCCGAGGCCCCAGTCATCAGAGCTTGGCTGACCTTGGCAGGCGGACCCTGCCCCACACGCTGCTCTGACTTGACCTCTTCTCCCCCACAGAGGAAGCTGCACCTGGGAGCCGACGCATGGCAGCGTCTCACTGTGCCCGCTTCTTATCAGCCTGGGACAGCAATAGCTGAGAACCAGCACCACATGTGCCTCCCATCCCCACTGACCACTGTGTGCTTGGTGTTCTCTGTCTTCCCAGGGTGCAGTGGTGGAGGAGGGAGGTCAGGGGCTGCTCTCTGGAGCCTGCGGCTCTCCCTGGGCTAAATTGCACCCTTGCTGCTTGACAGAGACCCCGGCCTCCAGCACAGCCCCTGCCTGGTAAATCAGCAGACAAGTGCCTAAGGTCAAGCAAGACGCCAGTGCTTTAAAATTCACAGACTACAGTCAAACCTGTGCACTGCGAGAGAATGTTCTGGAAACAGCAGCATGTGGACCACTGTCCATCTCTCTCCTGCGGGCTGCTCACAGCTGCTCTTGAGAATGAGCAGAGTTTGGGAGGGTACAGAGGAACCTCTTTGGGGTAGCTCAAGGTTCCATTTACTGGCAAAAAAAACTGCTCACAAGCCCTTTGCTAATTATAAAAACATACTCTGTCTAAACACCCCTCCCTCCTTTTCTTTTGCTAAGCCCAGGAATCTGCTTTTTAAAACCAAATGATATACTTTTCATCATTCTTTCCTGGTTGCCAAAGCCCAGCACATTTCCAGTAACTGGCGCATGCTCACTGGAAATGCCAAGGGTAGAAAGCAGAGACGGAGGGTGGACAAGCCCCACCCTTGCACCCGCCCGCACAGGTGGGACTGCAGCCTTCGGCCTGAAAGGCTCAAATTTTCTCTGTCCTGTAGATCAGCTCTTTGCTCCGCTATCTTTTTTTAAAAATCAACTTTATTATCAATCAAACCGACAGAACGAAGACAGGCACACACGCGAACGAGCAGGAGCCATTTCACAACAGCAGCAGTACCTAACGCCCTCTGCGATGCCAGGGCAGAAGGCCTGCAACTCCAGGAGGCAGTTTGACTGATTATCCCCAAATCCCCTCAAAACGTGTTCACTCTCCAAATCTACCTCTAGGAGCTCATCCTAGGGCAAAGTCATAGACATGCAAGCCGCAGGCTGTCTGTGCTGACACAGTTCTTTAATAAAGAGGGGTCTCAACTAGTGTTCTGAGGATCTGATATGGTGAGCACTGTTTCCGGGACTTGACTGTCAAGGAGCAGAAGAAGGAACAAATGCCCAGGGGAGGGCAGCGGAGCCACTGAGAGTGACAGCAAGGATGAGCTGAGGACAGAAATGCTCTGTCCTGACTGAACCAGGGGTCAGCATCCTAGTGGTGCTGTTGTCCTAAGATTCACTGCATGTTATAAAGATACTGGAGGAGAGCACAGGCAAAGATGAGGCCACACACAGAGAGAAAAGTACAACCCACAGCAGGCACCAAGGAGCCCAGGAAACAACTTCCCGCTACAATAACCAGCCCAGTGTAGATCCATGCTCTACACTACCCTGGCCAGGACACAGCCTACTAGGGACACGAACCAGACCAGGGAGGGAACCAACCACTTGTCCAGAGCCAGACATGCCCAACCCACGGCCTGCAGGCTGTATACCACCCTGCACAGCTAGTAAAGTAGCCCCACAAGATCACAAGCTCACTTTTATTACGTGATTTTTTGTGATCATTTAATTACACGGTGCTGGAGCACAGACTGTGCAGGTGATGGTGGGGTGGGGGAGGACCCAGTGCAGGGCCAGTTCCATCTCCTGTGCCCACCACACACACGCCTCTTCACTCAGTGCAGCCTGGGCAAGCCAAGAGGCTAGATGTCCAGGGACCAAGCACCAGAAATGACCTGCTATCAACAGGAAGCAGCCCTGGTGTCCAACCCATGATCTACACTAACCTGCCCAGGAAAGTAGCCTGCTACCTACAGTGGCCAGCCCATGAAAGCAACCTGTGTTTATACTAACCAGCACAGGGAACAACCTGCTCTCTGCACGAACCAGGCCAGGGAACTAGCCATTGTGGACAGTAACCAGCCTAAGAAACCAACCCATTCCCCATGCCGACCAGCCTAGGAAGCCAGGCTACTCCCAATAGCCACCAACCAGCCCCTTAACTATACCAGTCAGCCAGGAAGTCAGGCTAGTTGGGAGATTAGCCTGCTGCCTCTGAGTCCCACTGGGAAGTCAGACCACGTGTCTAGCAGCAGTCCAAGAAGTGAAGCAGTGACAAGTGGCTCAAGAGGCCAGGAGAGGGCCTCTCAGGCCAGCCTCACAGGGTTCCCTTCCACAGCTTGATGCGCCACTCCCCTGCTGGCCTGATCTCAAAGGCAGAGCAGGGCCCACCCTTGCCCTAGGGAGTTCGAGGGAAGCTGCCATGACCATTCTTTTCTGGTGGGCCTGTGTGGGTTTCCACAGTGCTGCTGGAGGATGCTGGGTAAGATGCACACACCTTGCCTTGTGCTCTGTGAGTGAATCTTCAATTATCTTAAAATAGAGAGTTGAACTAGGGCTGGGCGTGGTGGCGCATACCTGTAATCCCAGCACTTGGGAGGCTGAGGCAGGAAGATCGGTGTGCGTTCAAGGCCACCCAAAACTACATAGCAAGACCCTGTCTCAAAAAAGAAACAAACAAACAAACAAACAAACAAACAAATCCCAGAGCTGTGGTGCTCAGATCTAGTGAGGCAGACAAAGAATGAGCATAGTCAATACGTAAATTGTATTAGATGTCAAATAACAGGGTGCCAGTTAAATAAACTTGGGTACGTTCCTATGATGGAATAGTTTAAAGCATTAAGATGTGGTGGAAAAATATCTTCTGACACTTGAGATTTCCATGGTATATGGTGAAATGGAAAGTAATCAGGTTTCTGAACTGTATTCTGTGTGAATCCAATCTTTAAAATAAAAATGTATTTATGCAAAGAATAAAGGCCAGAAAGATAAATGACAGTGAAATCAACAACCTCAGAGGGCTGAGATGAGACACGAAAGTTTGATTTTCTTTGTGTATTTCTGCTTCTCCCAAGTTTTCTTCTAAAGTCTTCGCTTGGGCATCAGAAAATAAAATGTGGCAGAGAGAGAGAGAGACAGAGAGAGAGAGAGACAGAGAGAGACACACACACAGAGACAGAGACATTATAGGAAGGTTACTGATGGAAAGCAGATTTTTTGGGGGGTCTAAGTTACAATTTGGTTTCCCTCAAAAAAAAAAAAAAAAGAAAACAAAAGGAAGGAAGGAAGGAAGGATGGAAGAACCTGGAAACTCGGCACCGTATGCAGGGCCAGCCCTTAGAATCCAGTGACAGAGCTCAGGGCCTGAGGACTCAGCCAAAAGAAAAACTGGCCCGGGGATGGGTTGCCATGGACACGACGGCCTTGACTCGGAAGTGTTCCCAGGCCTGTTACAGAGCAAGGGCTCAGCAATTCCAGTTTCCTTCCTGAACATTGTAAAGTGGGAAGGGGAGTCGGGGGAGCCTGGGCAGGTGCCCTCAGGGCAAGGCAGCCTCGGAGGTGTGTCCAGGGACATGCAGACCCCACAGGTCCTCGTACCATCTGCTGAGTTGGCACTTTGGGACGTCTGCTGGCCTGAGGGACAGGCTTTCCCCAGGCGGCATCCTGCCTCTGCCCACTGCCTCAGTTTGCTTTCTGCACTAGAGAGGCAGCTGCCCCTCAGGGAACCCTCCTCTCTCAGCCCTTGGCTCTGGTTTGGCTGTCTCTGTTGCCCTGCCTCTCTGTCTCTCTGTGGCCCTGTCTCTGTCTCTCTGTGTCTCTGTCTCTCTCGGAACTGGTGTGATAATCAGCTGATTGTGCCAGCTGAGTAAGAAATGCCCAACCTTATCGAGTAAGCATAGTTTCCAGTGTGGCTGAGGAGGTTCACTGAAGACAGGAGACCCACCCAGGGCAGCCTGTCTCCGAGCGGTACAAAGGAGAACGGACAGAAGGAAGGCTGCTTCTGCTTCTTCGGAGGAGCTCCAGTCTTTGCCTGCGCCTTTGACGTTGTTGCCTGGCTCCCAGAGCAGACCCTTCAGTGTACAGCACAGAGGTTTCTCCTCCTGATACTGCTTGGGCGGGATGCTACTGAGCTCCAGATGAAGACAGGCCTGTCACATCCTTCCACACCGGACTCTGCATGCGGCCACCATAAGCCAACCTTGTAAATACTTATACATTTGTATATTTTGCATTACATCTGTTCCTTTAGCAAATAGAGACAGATATAAAGCAGGATTGAACCCTGGGCCTTTACAGTGCGCTACATCACCAGCCTTTTTTATGTTTTAAATTTTGAGGCAGGGTTTCACTAAATTGCTAAGTTGCCCAGGCTGGCCTCAAACTTGTAATCCCCCAGAGTGCCAGGTTGCCACTATGCCCAGCCCTCTCTTTCCCTATGCCCAGTCATCCTCACCCCAAACAGTGGACACTCCCACCTGCCCTGCGTCTGTGGCACAGGACCTGGGGTGGGTGCCTGTCCAAGCCCGGGGTCCGGCTGTGGTGGGAGCCACGGCTTTCTCCCCGGGCACCGAGTTGGTCAGGGCGGCAGCCACCAGCACTAGTTCAGCCAGCCGTGGCCTTCACCAGGGAGGACCTGTGGGCACAGGGCCATGGGATCACTTGTTCGCAGGCTGGTAAAAGCCACCAGGCTGTGCTGGAGCTGCTACATGTTGGCAAGGCAGGAGGGAGCTGAGCGCTGAGATTCCATTGGGCCAAATATGAGAGGGAACAGCAAGGGGGCCTGGCAGGGAAGAGGGACGGGCCGCAGCCTCCTCGAAGCCTTGAGCAAAGGAGGGGGCAAGGGTCAAAGGTCAGAGGTTTTTAAGGATATTCCCAAGTAATTCATCAGGGCTGCTCTGGCAGCAGGTTCAAAGAGAACACGGCAGGAGATGATGAGGCTAAGGGAACCTCGCTGCCCAGAGGGGCAGGACAGAGACTGGGGGTGGGTGTGGGTCAAAAGGTTCTGGTCTTTCTGGGAGAAAGGGCTGTACTGTGCCGAGGGAGGTAGGAGGGAGGGAAGGGCCGACTCTGTTTTGGGGGAGGCTTTGGCAGATAGGCTGGAGACCCAGGTGGAGCTGTGCAGGCAGGTGTGGCTCTGCAGTGGGCTGGGCCTGACCCAGCTGCAGTCATTGCCCTGCTGTCTCCCGGTTACCAGTGATTTCCTCCAAGGAGGGTGCAGGCTGTGCTTCCCTCGTGTGACACTGCCGGCTTGATCAAGTCCTGCCCATGCCGGCCTGGCTCTGAGACCTGTGGCCTGGGCCACAGAGGATGGACAGGTTGTCAGCCCCATCTGGGTGGCGGGGTCAGGAAGAAGCGCTCCTGGTAAGATGGTGCCAGACAGCACCACTGGTGGACCTCCCTGGGCAGTTCCTATAGGCACAGGGGCCGGAGTCAGGACCCCGTCAGGAGCACAGGAAGGCACAGTGGGGACCATGGGCAGCATGGCCAGGGAGACCAAGAAGGAAGATGTGGTCACCTCGAGAATACAGAAGAGCTCAGTGTCATTCGGGGGGACTTCCATCCTGCCAGCCTGTGGGTGGCTGGGAGAGATGAACAGAGACTGAGTGGGCTGAGCATAGGCTGGGCAGTGGTGGTAGGAACGAGGGATGGAGATGTCCTCCTTCTGGAAAGGGGTTGACATGCACACCTCACGCCCAGGACAATGAGTTTCCAGAGTGTTTCACAGTTCAAAATTCATCTCTGTCCCTAGTGTTAGGGAAGGATCCTATTTCATCAGTCAGAAAATGGGTTCAAATAACACCTTCCCCAAGGCTTTGAAAACAGGGTTGACTTGTAAACCTACTGTCCCAGTCACCCAGAAGCTCTGAGAGGCACCCAGTGGCGGCCAGAGGTCCAAGAAGCAGTGGCCCCATCTGCACAGCCACCCCACACGGAAGCTAAAGGGGGACAGTTTTACTGAAGAGGAATTGGCTTTGGGGCGTTGCACCCCTCAGTGACCCCATCCAAAAGAGAGGACCATGGTTGAGATCCAGTGTCTCCAGAGCAACAGCCCACACCCATGGACTCCAGGATGGTGGCAATAAGGTGTGATGCTTAGCAGCCTGGTTCACCACGGCTGTCCCCAGCCCCATGTTCTCTGGGCCTCCCGGGAGAGGGTGTTGAGTTCTGAACAACCTACAAGTCACAGAATGTTGGATGGGCTGGATCGATTGCTCCCGGCAGGGAAGTGGAAGAATTTATTGCTGTGCAGGACCCTCCGATCCCAACAGACAGATGTGCCATCTGGCATGTGCTCTGAGGCTGCTTCCTGAATTATAGCCACTGCCAGGGACCTGAGGACACTCACGGGCAAGACACATTTTCTCCAGACACCGCTCCCTGGGGACCCAAGCTGCAATCCACAGCTCTCTGCCTTTACTTGTGATCTGGGCTGAGTGGGATGCCCGGAGCTGGAGGAGAGCGACAGGCTGTGTAGACCGGGCACAGCTGGTGTGCCAAGGGGCTGGGATGCGGTGGTCAGCATGGCACCCAGACACCTCTGGGCACTGGGCCCTCCCTTCTCTCTGTGCGGTTTCCTTAGTGAGCCCAGCATGTCTGGTGAAAGCTGCAAGGCAAGGCTGGGGAAGCCTGCGCTGCTGCTCCTCCCCCATTCCAGCCCCTGGGTTGTGACCCTCCCGGCCCTCCTGGACCTTTCCCACTCTCTGGAGTTTGTGGGTGCCCTGGTGGCCTGAGTGGGCTGGGGCCCAGCAGCTGGGGACTGGGGAGGTGCACAAAGTGTACCTGGTAATGCCCGGGGAGGTCTGGGGCCTTGGCCTCAGCTGTTGTTGGGAAGGTTCCAGAGGACAAGGAACTGTGGAGACCCCCGAGTGTCCCCCAAGTTGGCCAGTATTGGTCTCTGGAGCTGCACTAGCAAAGTGCCATAGGCCGGGAGGCTTAAACAACAGTGTTGACTCTCTCAAGGCCTCGGAACCATGAAGGACAGTGGGGAGCATGCCCTTCGAGCTTTGGCTCTTCCAGCCCAGGTTCCTCGCTTGGTGTCCTGCTTTTCTCTTGCCTGGTGTCTCCCTGGGTGTCTTTTCCTCTTCTCATAAAGAGACTGAGCTTATCCTGCTGGCTTCATCTTGACCCATTCTGCCTACAGAGACCCCATTTGGAAATGAGGTCATGTTCTGAGGTTCTGTGTGAATGTAAGCTGTGGGGGCACCCCTGTGCTGTCTACGCAGATGAGGCTGTGGCTGGGGTGGGCATTGCCTGGGAGCCCCCACTGTCTTGTCGAAGCACAAGGGGGTGCTGAACTTTCCGATCAGTCTCAAAGGCCTGGAGTGACACCAGTGGCCAGGTGGGGCTTGGAGCTCAAGTGGGAGTCCACGGCCCCAGGTGCTAGTCTTGGCTGCACCCTCAGGCACTCAGCTCTTCCCGGTTACTTTGCCTCTTGGAGCCCTGATTTGTTTTCTGGGAGCTGGGCCTGAAGGTGCTGTGTTCTTTGGGGTCTGCAGGGCATGAGCTGGGCTCTGGGCCCAGGGGATGGTACTGGAGGGGCCAGTACGCACAGCTCTGTCTTCCTAGCCTGGAGTGTTGGGGAAGGTGGGAACTCGGTGTCCAGCGTCCTTTCCTGGCCCCCTGACTCATTACAGGTGGGGTCTGACCCAGCTGTAAACTCCCAGCCTCCCACTCCTTGGTGTTTATATCTGCAGTGGCAGGGCCATGGGTGGAAACACATGGCTGCTGGGGAGGCCCACGCTGTAGCCTCTGTGCTGACCTGGGGCGCTCAGCAGAGAACCAGCAGAACTCATCTGTTCAAGGCTCTCTCCGGAGGCCTCCTCAGTCCCCTTCCTCTCCTATAAGACTTGTATTTTTCCTAACAAATGGAGCAGTGAACAGGGACTGTTCCCTTTCGGCCCCAGAGGAGGTGTGGCCTGTCTCTCACCTGGAGATGCAGGACATCTCTTTATTAATTATGCTGGCAGGTAGGGGGAGAAAGCAGAGAACTCCCAGCTCGCCTCTTCCTTGGAATTCATGTACGACGCTGCCACACGCCTTAAAGGATTAATTTCACAAGCCTTAAATTGCAGTTTAATTTGAAAACTAATTCAGCCCCATAATTGGCTTTCTGCTCAAATCACTGAGGCTAAAGATTTAAATTCTTAATATTCAGATGACTTTCAAGTATCTGGTGCCATCTGTGCGTTAGTCCGTGGCATTAATCTCAGGGGGACTTCCACCGGCACAGAAATAAAATAAATAAATACATGGGGCCCACTAATAGAATAATCTATTTAGGAAAAACTCTGCCTTGTATAGATGAAGGTTTCTTTAACTTCACTTGCTGCAGGTACATTCTCTGCTATTTAATATTTTAAAATGACATAAATTTCAAAATTTATAATGTGGGTCTCCATACCGCTACAAGGGTCAGGAAGTGCAATGAATTTCAATCAGAACCCTCGTGGTTAAAAGAGTCAATTTGGAGGCATCTTTTCTTGGTAGTTTGAGAAATGTGGAGTCTGCCCTGGACTGCCCAGGCTGGAGTATGTTGGACAGGAGGGAGGAGATGTAGCACGTGGCTAGGGCTAAGGAAGGGGTGTCCAGGTATTCAAGGCTGCCCAGATGAGCTTGGAATCTGCGGCCTTGAGTGAGGGAGATGAAAAATGGGTGCTGGGTAGCATCCAGGAGCAGCTTAATGCAGGAGACCGAGCAGGACCAACGTCCACCAGCTGTCTGAGCCCTCCCCTCTGCACCTGCATCACTCGGCCTGGCCCAGGAGCCCCCATGGAATCCACTGCTGGTTGGAAGCTGTGGCTGTGGTCTGTGATGGATGTCTTTTCCATCAGCCTCCTCCTGTCCTGGGGGGAGCTGCCCTTGGGATGCTGGGTGCAGGTGGACCAAGGGCCCACAGTCAGGACTTTCTGGTGCTCAAGTGCTGTTGGGGTGGACGTGCTGTGCAGTGGCCCAAATGCTGGGCAGACCAAGCTGGCCACTCCCAAGGCCCACCTGCTCCATCCCAGACGTTTCCTGGCAGCCAGCAGGTCCTTAATAATAAGATCTGCTCCTGCCCCTCCTCGCAGACTGAGCCTGGGAACTGGGTCTCAGCACTGCCGTTGTTGGCCCACCCCAGGCTCAAATACTGCCAGCATCCCGACTCAGCTGATTGGAAGATGTAAGAATCCAGGAAAACTCACATCGGAGGTGCAGCTCCAGCATCACCAGGAAACCAGAGCCTGCTGATCAGGCCAGCAGGTGACAAAGGGCAGGCGCACACCTGCATGGGCTTCTAAGGCCTCTGGTACACAACAGAAAGGATGGATAACTTTTAACCAAGTCTTAGGTTTCTATTTTAGAGACAGTGGTTCCCTATGTAGTATAGGCTTGACTTGAACTTGTTGTGTAGCCTAGGCTGGGATGGGAACTCATGACCCTCCTGCCTCAGCTTCCTGGTGCCAGAATTACAAGTGTACAGACCAGCATATCTGGTCTGAATCTTACATTGATTAAAAGAGGTTCAGTTTTGCAAAAGTAACTTAGTGGAGTCAGGGAAATAAACTCATATTTTGAGTATGGATTTATAGCAATTCTAAGAGGTGGCTGCCATTAGTAATAATTAGCAATACGTGTTGATGAGGGCTCTCATTAACACTTCGGGTTCCAGTAGGTGAGCTTATGATTATTCCCACTTTCCTGAGGTTTGAAAGTAGGTGTCTGGGCCGTGTTCCCATCGCACTTGGCCACATGGTGCAGACCTGGCACAGGGAGAGGCCTGGATTCTGAGAAAAGTGCTGAGCACAGTGGTGCTGCGTGCACTGTCCTACCCCAGGGAGGTGCGCAGGGGAAGGCCGGGCGCAGGGACGTGACTGCCGTCCTGACCACTGCTCCTACAGCTGTCAGGATGCTGTGCTGTTGGAGGAGGACAGAGGCAAAGAACCCTGGGGCAGCACGGCAGCACGGAGGCCGGGTGGCGGGCTTGCAAACTCTGCTACATGATCCTTGATGCAGGAAGGGATGATGGAACAGCAAACAGAAATATGAAAACCAGCAAAGAAAAACTGGACTTCATACACAATTAGCTCAGAAGAAATCGTGGACATAGTATAAAGTGCAGAGTCACCAGACTTCTAGAGAGAAGCCTGGGAGAGCATTTCCAGGATGGAGGGCTTGATGAAGAATTCCTGGACCAACGCTGGGGTTCACTACAACATAAACACCTGCTTATAAAAGGCCCATGAGGGGTAAGAAGATGAGCCCCAGGAAGGGAGAGATACCTGCAAACCAAATGGTGGACGTAGGACGTGCATCTAGCCTGTGCACAGATTCTCAGAGAGAGATGTTAGCACATATCTCTCCATGGCTGGCACAGACAGTGACAACCCTGGGGGCAGAGGCTCTGGCTCACTCATGGCGGCTCCTCACAAAGGCTTGAGAGCTCCTTACAAAGCTGCACTCTGGCCCATTGTACATTGGAGCTGGGAGCCAGGTGCCCCCCAAAGGCCTGCGCATCAGAGGCTTGGCCCCTGACCTGTGGTACTACTAGGAAATGGGGAGTTGGGGTGTGTCCTGGAGGGGCTGGTGGGATCCCAGCCACTTTCTCTCTCTACTGCTCGGCTGTTTCCTCCACCAAGCACTCTGGCTGCCTTACCACACCCCTAAGCAACAGGTCAGCTGACCTGACCATGAGCTCAAACCAGGAGCCAAACAAACCTTTCCTCCCTAAAAGCTGACAAGCTCAGGTATTTTGTCACAGCCATAGGAAGCTGACTAACCTACCAGATGGGCAGGACCTGCATTCATGGGCCTTTATTCCTGAGAAATGGGGACACACATTCCCACAAGACCTTGTACATAAATGAATGTCCTTAGCAGTTTTACTTGTAACATTTGCCAACCGTGATTAGCTGAAGAGCAAGACTCAGGGCTGGGCCTCATCCTGCAGGGCTCTGGAGGCCTAGGGTCAGCTTTTGGGTGAGGGGAGGAAGGCCCAGGTGGGCACACTTTGCTAGGCAATGACTATACCTCAATGGGCTTCGGGCTGGGGGCAGGATGCAGGGCACATCTCATGTGTGCAGAGTGCTGGGTGTGTGTGTGGGGCAGGCAGGGCTGACAGTGACCCCCAGAACCTGTCCTGGGACTGTGGCAAGAGTGTGCCCTCCGCAGGGGTGTCCCCCTGCTCAGGAATGTGATGACCACTGCCAAGGCCAGTGTGGCCACAGGACACTTTCTCGAGAAAGAAGATCCCCAAGGGGCTCTGGGTCAGGAAAGCTGCAAGCAACAATCTGGAAAAGTCCAGACCCAGGTGCTCATTACCCCAAAGCTGCTGTGGGCCCTGGATGTGAGAGCATGTGTTGCCATTTCCCACTGGGCCTGGGAGGGGGCACAGGAAGACGGTACCGAGGAGGTCCAAGTTGGGAACCTGGAGCCACGGGGAACACTTCTCGGCCTGACCGGGACCATCAGTCTGAGCCCCACATTCCAGGCCCCACCAGAGCAGGTCAGTGGTGCCAAAGACGGCATCACGATAATGGGGGAAGATGGACCAGGAAAGGAAGTGGGGACTTCAAGCCCTGCTGCTCACCAGTGTCCCCAAGTGAACCCCGACCCTTGAAGTTCCTCTCTGGTTTAGTCAATATTTAATCTTCCTTGCGTCTGTTTTCCATTAGCGCACACATTTGAAACCTTTCATTAGTCCATCATTCCAGAGAATAATGACTAATTTCTGGCAGTAGTTTTTCCTTATCCCACAAAGGCCTGTGTAAAACCCTTCCATTATTGTAATTTCCTGATGGGAGAGTCGACGGCGGAGGACTCCCAGGTCCCAGGGACAGTGCTGCTGGGAGCGCATGCCCACCATGCTTTGTGGATGTCATCTCCGCTGGACATTGAGAGGGGAGCAGGGGAGCTGGTCCATGCAGGCAGTGCAGCCCAGAACCCCTGGCCCGGACTGTGCACCGGAATCTGGCTCGCTGGTACCTGAGGCAGACCCTGTGGTGCTGACGGTGGACGTGGCCCTCACACGCAGTCCTAGTCCTGGCAAAGCTTGGTGGGAGTGGAGAGAAGCAGCACAGAACAGGGCTTGGGATGCACCGCGGCTCCCGCCCACCCAGGCGGGCCCAGACTGTGAGCACCACCAGCCAGCCGGGCTCTGAGGCTTAAAGGCTTATGGGGATTTCCGAGCAGAGATGTAGTAATTTGCGGCTTTTGTTACCCTAATGAGCAAAACCAGCTACACATTTAGAAAGACTTTCATTATCGATTTGTTTTAAAATAAGACTTGGGAAAGCTGATTTGGGGTAGAAAGGCCTGAAGAGTCCCAGCTCCTTTAAGTAGGTCCCAGGGCTGGAGGGAGACCGGCCCCCCTCAGTGCACCCAGCTGCAACCTGCCCTCTCCCAGCCCCTTCAGGAGGTGCCCTTGGCTGCTTGCAGATAACTGCCCTCCAGGGGTTGTGGGGACAGCTGCCCACTGTTCTGCAGAGATGCTGTCACATTCCTTTCCCTCTGGCCACCCTGAGCCCTCCATGCCTCAGCAGTCTGAAAGACAATCAACTGGAAATGGAGCTCGCCTTGTTGAAGCAGTCCCCCCAGAGAGGGAGCAGCGATGGCGGTGATGAAAGATGTTTGCCATTGCCCGGGACGATGGGTTGCCCTTCCCAGGCAGCTCAAGTGTGCAGGACTGCTTGCCCTGGCTCTGCGGGCTCTGGGTTTTGAGGCAGAACTGGTGTCAGTACCTGGCTGGGCCCTGCCAGAGTGCCAGGGTGGGGTTGCCTGCTAAAATATAGGACCGAGCCATGTGTGGTGGTGCACACCTGTAACCCCAGCATTCTGTGAGGCAGTAGGATCAAAAGTTCAAGCTCAGCCTGGGCACAGTGACTTAGTGAGACCCCTGTCTCAAGATTTAAACAAATAGAAAAATAAAAAGACTGGGCATGTAGCTCATTGTGAAGGCCCTGGATTAAATTCCCAGTACTACAAAACAATACACACATACACACATACACACACACACACAAAATCGACCAACCATCCAACCAACCAAATAAAAAGAAAACCCAAATCAAATAGGACCTGCAGGTAAACTCGAAGTTCAGACCAACAAAGGAAGCCTTTTAAACATTAACATGCCCCCAAAGTTCCTTGGGAGATATTTAGGTGTGAGTGTGGTTTGCTGTCTGTCTGGACCTCACATTTACTGGTGTCCTGTGTTTTTATAGCCTCCCCTGGCAGCCGCAGCAGAGGCCTCCTCCGTGACTGTGGCCCTACCCCTTAAGGAGGACCCCTCCTTGGATGTAGGAGGCTGAGCGGTGGGGGGCTTTTATGCATAGAGTAACTGGGTCTGGTTGTGGGGGCACTGCAGAGGGAAGCAGAGGTCTGGGGCTGGTGAGACTGTGCCTCCAAGTTCCTGGTGTTGCTATGGGGCCACAGGCCCCATCCACAGCTGGCCGTGCTCTTCTGCTCTTGAATCTCTGCACTGTTAAGGGGGAGGAGGCACGCCTGCTTCCTCCAGAGACAGGGTGTAGAGATGCAAGACACAGCACATACTTTGCAAGGGTCCCCAGTGTATGATGGTGTGGCTGCTATAATTTGTGCCACACAAAAGTCTGTGTTGGGGGTGGGTCCTTGGGTCATCTTTGAGGTGTGGGACAAGAGGCCTCAGAGTGTGGCTCACTTCTTGGGCCTGGGGGAGTCTGGTCTCATTTCCTACTGTGGTTGGGACCAGATTCAAAGTGTAGCCCACAAAACCTCACAGGGCAGGTTGTGGTCTCTGCCTCGCCTCCTGCCCCAGGTCCTTGGCCCGTGCTGCCTCACCTCTGGGCTTGTTTGCAGCACATGTGGCAACTCCAGGACCCAGGCCCTCTCTGCTGCTCCTCCTTGCACACCAGTCCCCAGACTGCATGTCACCCTCTCAGAGGGCCTTCTGTGGCCAACCATGTCCCCACCACTGTCAGCGACTTCGGTTTCCTCTGGGGCCAGGTCATTGCAATTCACTGGGGATACTGTACCATCTCATCTGCACCCCTGGGCCCTGAGGCCCATGAGAGCAGATTGTGTTGAGGACTGAGCCCTGAGCCCCTAGCCCCTGCCTGCCCCAGCCCAGCAGAGGCTGTGTGGCCCCCAACATGCACATGCCAACATGTCTTGAGCGGCCCATGCTCACCTGGCTTGGAGCCCTCGTCCACGGAGCCGTTGTAGACCTGGTTGATGAATTCAGGGCGGTTGTCGTTCATGTCGATGACATAGATGTACAGGTCAATGGGGTTTTCCACCTTGTTGCCATTCATGTCCACGGCGTGGGCTCGGAGCTGGGGGAACATAACAGGTCAGGCCTGGCAACCGCCTTGGGGCTCTGGCTGTGCTGAGCACAGTTTCCTGGGCCCTGAGGATAGCAGAGGCAGCTGGGCAGGGGTCAGTGGGGCTTTGGCTATGGCCAGGAACTTCTCTTAGCCTCAGTTCTCTGTTTGCTGAGTCCCTGCTGGCCAAAGCCACCCAGGGCCTCTGGGTCTGCTGAGAGTGTTCTCAAGTGTGCGGGGCAGGACAGGTGTCCACACTTCCACGAACGCCATCCTGCTTGTGTGGGCTGCAAAAAGGACATCTGTGCCCAGCGGTGCATGGGTATTAATGGCTGCACCTGAGATGCTGCCCCTGGGGTGATGGGAGACCCAGAGTGGAAACACGTGGGGGTGTGCAGAGAGGCCTGAGTTTGCAGTGGGAGTGGGGTTCATCTGAGTGCCCAGCATGAGTTAGGCCACCATCCAGGCCGGTCTGCTGGCCTGGGACCCTGGGGAAATGGGTGGTCAGAGAGGGCTGAGAAGACCCTCCTGCCCCTGCCAGGGGTGGCGGCCCCAGAGAACTTTAGGGAAGAAAGGGGAGACACCCTGAACACCCTGAGAGAGGCTGTGCAGACTTAATTTTTGAATTCCTTCCTTCCTTCATTCATTCAGTGCCTATCAAAAACCTACAAGTGCCAGGTGCTAGACCACACCCTAGACTATCCTGTAATAAACAGGTGACTGGCCCTGACACTTCTGAGCAGGAGGGAGATGGAGTATAAGACAGGAGGAAGTGGTCTGTCATGGGTGTAATGCCAGCTGCCCCAGGTCATGTGAGGTTGGGGAGCGAGCCCTGTCAGAGGAGGGGACACTGGGTAGAGACCTTAAGGGCAGGACCGGGACAGGGACACAGAGTGGCTGAGCTCTACAAGCAGGAGAGAAGGAGGGGATGGGGTCCTTGAGGACCTGGGATTTGAGGGAGAAATCAGAACTTGGGAGCCACAGTTCTCCCTGCACCAAAGTTACAACTGTCACCTAGTGTCCTTGGTTCATGTTTCTCTGTGAAAAGCAATGTTACCACTTAAGTTTGGAGACATGAGACTGCAAGGGCTTTGCAGCAAGGCAATGACATCAAAGGTGCCCAGGAGAAGTGGTGCCCGAGGCTTCCCGGGACCCTGGGCTGGGCGAGGAGGCATGTCCCATGCCTGCCGGAGGGAGATGCCAGAGCCAGCTGGATCTATACAGCAGCCTGTGTTTGTGCGGGTTTTCTGACATCCCTGTGTGGAATTTTGCCCTTAAACTGTGTGTGTAAGTGGAACCTGAAGCCTGGATTTCCTGACAAAGCAAGAGCACCGTCGTCCAGAGACACTGGGACTGACTCCTGGGGATAGCGCCAGTGAGAGAAGTGATGGTGGGCATGCACACCATGCCGGTTTTAAGTGTTGTGTTTAAAAATCTCGGAACATTTGGGTCTGTGCTCAGATGCCCACTCTGTCACCAGCTGATCCCTTGTCCCGGATCGCCAGCATCTTTGCCAGCTGGAGGGGGCTTCTTGTGGAGGCCCGGTGTCCTTCATCTTGTCGGAGGCAGCCACGCAATAATGTGCACAGCCAAAGTTTGGGAGCCTCTGGCACGGTGATTCTGAGCTGGGATGAAGGTCATTATCTCCTAACTGAAGCTGCACTCGGGTTTGGGTACTACCTTTAGCAAGGGAAAGCCCAGGGCATATAATGAGGGTGAACAGCTGCAGCTGTAGCCTCGCTGCCAGGGGTTGGGAGCTCTGTTCTCCCCACCCCTGAAGTTTTCACTACATTTGAGGCTTCTGTTGAGTTCTCCAGGCAAAGCCTTCTCCCCCGCTGTCCATCAGGCTGGGCTTGCTCACTGGGGCTAACGCTGGCCCTGCCTTGGCAGAGGGGAGTGCAGATGCTAATGGAAGAGTGGTCCAGCTTTCTACAGCTTGCATATTGAGTCCCACTTGCAAAGTGAATTTCCTGCCTTTATTGTGGGAGAGGTTGGCAGCTAGTGTTCCTGTGTGGGCCTGGCCTTGCAGGGGGTGGGGATGTGTGTGGGAGGAACACAAGCTAGGAGGTAAGAGGTACCAGGCCCTCACTGCTGTGTGTGGAAGCCAAGTCTCTCACCCGCTCTTCTTCGTTTCTTATTTGGGTGTGAGAGTTCCCCTCTGTGGTCACAGTAGTCCACTCGGGTTTGCAAGTTGTCCTGGGGGTGCTTGATAGAGACTTTCCTTGTCAGTGACCCCAGCAGCCAGGACTCAGGACTAGGCAGTGCCCTGACAGGTCTGTGTGCCTTCACCTGATTCCACTCTCAAAAGACTCTGTGAGACTTCACTGCCTCCATCTCTGCTCTGCAGATGGAGAGACCAAGGCCTAGAAGCTTAGGGGACTTGGCCAGATGGCAGAGTGTGGTGGGATTCAGTATGTCTTCCTTACTGCATCCTTAGAAGAATCTTTCAGAGTGTCATTGTGTGAGACAATCACTTGGATGTCCACTTACTGATTCCCTAAGCTGATGGATAGCCACAAACCCCCAGGAGATCTCAGGCTGGGGGTCTGGTCTGACCCCCACACCAGCCAAAGCAGCTGGGTAGAAAATGGGATGGGGTTCAGGGGCACTGGGAAGGGAGAGACTTCCAGTTGGAAACACAATCAGAACCCCCTGCCCCTGGGACGGGGTGGCACTGCTTGGCACAGTTGACCTTCAGGCAGGGTGCATATCCAGGCAGCCCTGACCTGGCCCCCACAAGGACTTTGCAAGTGAAGCCTTCTTACCCTGGGAGCCTGGGGCCACAGCTTCCCCAGACCCTCGGTTTGGGACCCAGGCAGCATGTGGCACTGAATGTCTGTGGAGGCTGGTCAGCCAAAATCTACAGAAAAGTGGAGGCAAGCTTGCAGAGCAAACCAGGGCAGATGAAGGGGGTTCCTTTGCACAGTGCCATCTTGGCACTGCATGGGTTGTACATTTTGCATGTGACTGAGAGGAGGAGTTTGCCTCTTAGCACGGCGTCTGATCCTGCAGAGCTGCAAGGCCTCTTCCAGACTGTTCCTCAGGCTTCAGAGAGAGGGCACTGGCCAAGGGGAGTCCCTGAGCCATGCTGGTGGTGCCATCTGAGTAACAGTCTCCAGGGAGCTGAGCCAGGGAGTGCTCCAGAGCTGGGGAGGAGCAGTGAATGGAACCAACAGCCAGGCTGGCTCGAGGTTTCCACAAGGAATCAGAAGCAAACACACAGAGAGAAAGAGGTTCCCAGGGAGCAGCAGCCCTCCACAAACGCTGCTCCTCTGGCCGCAGTGCCTGAGCAGAGGCCGCCTGCCAGAGGTGTCTGCTCTCCATGCGCAGACATTGCAGCCTGACGGGCAGGTGCTTGAGCCCTGACTCTGCTTTGGCTAAAAAAAGATGAGAGAGCACACGGAGGAGTTCGCAAGTGAGCAGGACTCTCCTCTGTCTGTGCCCCTCACGTCTACACGAGCGTGCTGGGCTGGGGCTGTGGCCCCCGTCGTGATGGTGTGTTGAATGCAGCGAGAGCCTCTTTTGGGAGCCGACAGCCACATCCAGATGACGCTTCCCGAAGCACAGGCAGAGTGCCACACCCTGCTACAGTCTTCTTGGTTCTGTGGAAAGGCCATGGCAGCTGACGGTGGGGTGAGATCTCCAGGAATGTGCATGGACCCCCAAGCCACTGTGGTCAGATCTCCTTCTGTGCCCGCCTGCAGCTTCGTTCCCAGGCCTGAGGGACATGGGATGGGCATGGGGGTGCTCTTGGGTGAGACAGAGGCTGCCTGAGGCTGGCAGGGACTCAGGGCGCTCGAGGCCTGGAGCAGAACAGCTGAGGAGCACAGCCAGCAAGGCCCCTGGGGACCAGTGGGGACTTGGCGATCCCTCACGCCCCCACCCCATCAAGATCCAGTCTGGGAGGAAGGTGGGATCTTTAGGGTCAGGATTTCATACTTGGAGGATGATGGGGCCAAAGTAGGGGTCCACAGGTGGCTCCAGAGTGCTCTGGTCTGAGATTGGCAAACTCCCCCAGGCTCTGCTCAGAAGGGCCCATACTGCACCTTCATTTGAATGTTCTGATCTTGCTCTCTGGAAATTCTTTTTGGACAAGGAGCCCTGTGTTCCACTTTGCACCAGGACCTGGAGTTCTGTATCTGTCCAGAACGTGTATGGAGTGAAGCTGGGGCTTAGCCAGAGCAGGTCCCGCTCTACTTGAGTTTCCAAGCCTGGCCTCGTGTTTATGAAGCCAACTTTCAGCCAGACTCTTGAAGATTGGGAGAAATAAGCCCGAGAAGACCCAGGCTGCAGCTGGTCACCTGCTTGCTGGGACCCTGACAAGAGCTGCCACCTCCCAGAAGAGACAGAAATCACTTTGGAGATGCCCAGAGGCAGCTGGCTGAGTGGAGCGACCCTCCAGCAGAAAATCAAAGCACTGAGATCCTGGCCCTAGAGCCAAGGCCTGTGGGAGCAGAGAAGGCGAAAGCAAGGACCCCATGGCCGAGGAGCTTTCTTCCAGAAATCACAATAATTAAAAATTAATCTGTGTTATCTCGGAGAGGTGAATTTAATCAGCAAGCGGCCTCGTCGTGCGGCCGGTGTAGAGGCAAAGTACTCTGATGAAGGAGCAGCTTCTGGAGCTGATTGCTGACCGGGGGGGTCAGCAGGACAGGGGAGGCCCCCCGTGTGCGGCAGGTAGGGCCGGCAGGGGCCAGGAGCTGCTGGCACAGGGGCTGCTGGCACAGGGGCTGCTTCTCATCCACTGTACCCCTCCCACCCTTCCCTCACCCATTCTGTCAGTGGTCAGCCAGCCTGGGATTGGCTGGGCACCCTGCTGCACTTGGGCCCTGAGGGCCCTGAAGAACGTGTCCTGGAAGAGATGGCGCCTGTGGGAGGATGAAGAAGTGGGGAGAGGAGGAAGGGAGATGCAGGGGCTGGGGGGCGGGGACGGACGGTGTGGCCCAGAGTCAGGCAGGTCCTTGTAAGTGTGGGGTGTGAGAATGGCTGGAAGAACAGTGCACCCTCTTTTTCAAGGGTGACCTGGACTTCACAGTGGACCTGAGAGCCACTCCCTGCGGGAAGCACCCTGACACTGCTCTTGAAGCCAAGCCTGTGTGAGTTTCTGCTGTGCCTGTCGGGAAGGGGTTGTCTCTATGCCTCTGCCTTGCCCTGAAACAAACTGCAACCCTGACAATGAGGCCTGTGCGTCTACATATTGTCCTCTACCCTTCTCAGCCTGTGAACAAAGCCACCATCCTTGCTCAGAAAGGACGCAATGACTTTCCTTTAGCTACTCAGGATCCCGAGGGAAATCTCTTTCTCCACCCAGCTAACAAGGCAATTTGCTTCCCACACCTCCTCTTCCTGAGCCTGGCTCCACCGTCAGACAGCATCAAGGAGCTGCTCAGACAGTGCCCGGGGCGGGGGCGGTGCCGAGGCATCACATCACCGCGGCTGGAGAAACTGGGGAAACGGCCTGCTCGGGAGGATGTGATGCCTTCTTCTCCCAGCAGTGTCCAAGCTCCCTCAAGTGGGGCCAGACAGACTCCATCCAGCTTTACCCGCTGAGCACCTAACACAGGGCCTGGCACACTGTTAGTGCTCAAGGTGGGTGGATGGATGGATGGAGGGGAGGGTGGAAGGATGGGGGTGAATATGTAGACAAGTGGATGAGCGCGTGAGTGCATGGCGGGCGGTGAATGGGTAGATGGGTGGACAGATACGTGGATAGATAAACGGACAGGAGGATGGGCGGGCGGATGTGGGCGGGTGGATGGACAGGTGGGTGGGCGGGTGATAGGTAGGTGGCTGCATGGACAGGCGGGTGCTGAGTCGTGGGTGGCTGTATGGAGAAAGGTGGGCGGGCAGATGTGTATGTACGTCTGTACGTCTGGCCATATGTATGTATATACAAATGGATAAGTGAAGTAGGTAAGTGTAGGGAACAGCTAAACTGGAAATCAGCCACACACGTGGGGCTAAGACAGAGCCAGCGGGAGAGCAGGGCCGCTCCTAGAGCCATATAAACAAGCTGTTCCGGCTGGCGAGCTGGTTGCTAGGCAGAGGTGGAAACTGACATCAACCTCTTGAGCGTACAGTTCTTGGGCTGTTCTTCTCCTCCCATCAAGAGAGAGCTCTACCTGACCTCAGAGTGTCTCTTCTCTATATTTTCCTCATCCTGCTGCCATTTTCCCCCAGGACCATTGATAGTTGTGTGTGTCACAACAGGTAAGGGGAAGAATCTGGAGGTGTGGGCAAAGGTTCTCTGTGCTGCAGGAGGATGTCAAGGTCCAGTGAACTGGAGAGCAGATGCCAGGTAATGTGGGCCTGACTTTCATCATAACTGCATCTTTGCTCACCGGCAGAAACCACAGGGGACTTTGCAGCTCTTAGTCTGTGTGGACTAGAAACTGCAGCCTTCTCGGGCTTGGGCAGCTAGTCTGGGGGGGAAATCTTGGTGGCTCTGAAGTAAGCAGCCTGAGGTAGTGTCCCTGGGGTCTGTTCAGCCAAGCATCTTGCTTCTGATGATGCAGGAGTCAGCTGAGGAGGCCATGTGGCTGCAACAGAATCAAGCTCCTCCCATCAACTCCCTCCCTTCTGCAGATAGCATCTCCGGGGCAGGCTCTGTCCTTGGGGCTGGGGCACAGTGTGGACAAGCCTGATCATTCCCTGAGGACACAGCTCCTTCTGGTGAAAGATGGACAGTAAATTCCAAACAAATGACCAGTAGACATGAGAAACAGCTGGTCGGGCTACCATCAGGCCCCTGGGCTATATCAAGTGACGTCAGAGCAATTAATGTTACAGAAGCTGCAAATTCTAGCTTTGTTCCCAAATAAGGAGGTGATAGAAGGGCACCATCACATTAACCACAGATACACACACCACCCTCATGCACACTGACCCAACCCTACCCTCAGAGCAACCTGGCGGCAGCGACTGTCATTGAACCTCATGTGCCAGGAGAGGTCTGAGTCCGGGAGAGGCTGAGCCGCTTGCCTGGCGGTCACCTGTGAGGCGTCAGGCTGGGTAGGAGCAGTGCTTATTCCAGAGCTGGGAATGACTCCAGGGCTGTGCGCTGGAGAAAGGGTGGAGCTAAAAGAAGGGTCTAAATGTGTACAGAATCCCTGGTGCCTCCAGCCAAGACCGAAGAGGCAGGAGACCCTGTGGATGGAGCCCTTCCAGACCAGCACCCTTCCTGGGAAGGAGTTGGAAGTACAGTTGGGCCCACCCTGGCCCATGGAGCTGGACCCCTGGGCTAGTACCCAGCCACTGCACTTTAGCCAGCCAGAGTGGACAATTCCTAACTAGGCTGTGCTTGGGTCATCTCCTGAGGCTCAGGACCTATGGCCAAGCAGGACTGTGCCTCACCTAGGTCCACATCACCCACTCCACTCTCCTCCGTTGCAGACACTCACATGGTAAGAGGCTCGCTCCTCTCGGTCCATGGGCCGTGTGACATACATGCGACCGGACATGGAGTCAATGCTGAAGACCTCCATAGGCGGCTGGTCAGCGCCCACGCCCGTGATGCTGTACCGGATGGGGATGTCATTGTCTTTGTCAGACCGGATCTGAAAGGAAGGAAAGAGAAAAGTAAGAAGTTAGCCTGCAGCGGAGTGAGGCCAACGTGTCCAGCCCTCCCTTCGAGTGACGGTATGTGTCTGTTTCTGAGGTGATTTGGGGACTGCAGCTAATCCATCCACCCTGACAGCTAGAAGGGCAATCAGTAGTCAGGGGTTACCAAGTGCCACCAGTGACATGTCCAGTGGCCCACTGGGTCACCAAAAGGTACAAGGCACCATGTTTCAAGTTCAGTGTCTATGTAGGGAGCATGGGACGCCCGGCAGAGATACACAACACAGCTGAAAAGGATGGAGGGAGGGTTCAGAGTGGCCAAGGCCAATGCAAACAGTCCTAACATTCAAACCCTTGGAAGGAAAGGATGTTCCTGCTGGGGTGTGGGCTCCCTCAGAAAGGTGGAGGAAGGCCGCAGAGAACAGAAAGAAATAACTGCTAAGGTGGCTTCTACAGATACGACAACATCTTTAGAAAATCTGACTTCTTAAAAAAAACTAGGCTCATAGGACCACGACAACATTTTACAGTAAAGTAGATGTGGTGGTTAATCTTGATTGTCAGCTGGACTGCCAGGAGACACACCTAGGGCATTAGTAAAACATACCTCTGGGGGTGTCTGGGTGGGTCGGGGGTGTCGGTCCCTTTCTCTCTGGCTCTTTCTCTATCTCTGCTTCCTGGCTGCCATCAACTGAGTGGCCTTCTTCAGCAGTGCCTTCTGCTGCGTTGCTGTGTCTTTGAGCCAGTGGACCATGGACTGGACTTGTGAAACTGTGGGCCAAAGTCAGCCCTTTCCTCTGTTAAGCTGTATGGGTCAGGGATTCTGTCCCAGCACTGGAAAGCTGACTAACGCAGCATGCCATAGTGAAATATCTCTACAAGAATTCCACGAAGCAAAACTGACCAAGACCTTTTATGAAACATTAAAATTAAAATCTTATGATAAAACTTTTTTACAAAGGACCTTTAGAAATTAAAAAAACAAGTTCTGAAATAACCATTGGGTCAAATACGAATCAAAACCGATTTTAGAGGCTATTTAAAAACACCTATTATGCTCAGTGACATAACAATGAGACTATTATTTGGCAAAGCCTGAGATTGCTCCACAGCAAATGCACAGGCTCACATGTGTTCATTATTCAAACAGAATTACAGCAGGTGGGGAAGAAAGTGCTGAGCACTGGAGGAAGGAGGCTGAAGGCCACAGAAGCACCAGGTAACCAGTAGGATGGACACAGCCATGCCTGAATTTGAAAGCAGAACCACAGATACCTGAGAGATTCAAGAGCTACGCTGGGAGGTGCATCCTCAGGAAAACATCTGCACTTTTGGTAAACTTGAGAGAAAAAAAGTAACACTTTTCTCACATCCTATTTTTTATGTTAGGCTCAACTGTGTTGAAAAATCTCAGTTAAATTGATTATGTTTTGAGATAATATAACATTTCAAACTTGAGCAGAGGAAGAGGAGAGGCAGAGGACAGGGTCACTACCCTCAGGAAGTTCCCTTGAGGGGTGCTGGGACTGCAGCTCATGTAGGGGGGACCTGAAACTTTCCTAGAACAGAGGACAGAGACAAAGCAGCCTGGTTGGTTTTATAAGCTTGCGAACCTAGGACCTGCAACCTCAGTGTGACGCGGTGGCCTGGCCACGCTGAGACAGCAGTGGGCGGTGCAGTGGTGCACCAAAGCCCCCCATCATGCTTGCACAGGGCCTATGTCAGAATTCGAGGGTGTCTTGCTGGGTGACCCATTTCTGTAGCACAGTAATGAGTATAAGAGCCTCAATGAAGGCTTGGAAGAAATTGAGGATGAGTATCCTTTCTGGGTTAATTTATACCCCAAACCACAAGCCATCCCCCAGAAAACCCCAGTTCTTAGAAGATTTGGCCTGAGAGGGACCATCTTTTGTGAACCAGAATTTGCCGAGGATGCACGAGAGCTATTCACACTAAGGTCACAAGCAAGATGGTCAGCACCTGGCCACTCGTGACACAGGAACCATATCCCATCGTCACTGCAGGAAATGGAAGTCCTTTACCTGCTAGTGAGAAGGAGATGAGGTTCGCATTACATAGGTACTGCACAGGTCAGCAGCAACCTGGGGCCTGTTTGTGCTGGCCTAGGGTTCTTGAGGGGAAGCAAGCAGGGCTGTGGGTGCAACCACACATGCTGTGTACGTATACACACACACACACACACAGACACACACATGGGTACACACTTGTGTGCACAGACACAGTCTGTGAGGACTATCTTGCTTCCGGGCTCTCCTTACTCTCCAGGACTGGGCAGGCTCTCACTCACCCTGGGCAGCATACAGCAGACAGGGTGGGTAGGCCTGGACCCTAGGGTGCTAGGGACATTTGTGCTTTGCTGCATCCATCTCTAAGGCCAGTCTTCTTTCCTGAGGTGGTGGTGACTGTCTGGGCTTGATGAGTGGCTGTCCTGGGCATTGCAGAAAAAGGCTCCAGTTGAGTCTGAATTTCCCCCTGAGCAGTAGAAGGCCACTGAGCTCAGTGCCACCCTGGCTGAGGCAGGATGTTCTCCCTGGTGCCCTTTCATGGGTGAGACTTTTCTCTTTTTCATCCCTGGGAGTTTTGCCATGGCTCGAGGACCATGTACAGGGGCAAAGTCTAGATTAGGGGATGCTATGCTAGGCCTCCTCTGTCACTGTGTAGGGATTGCTCCTT
Source organism: Dinomys branickii (assembly GCA_004027595.1). Taxonomy (NCBI): domain Eukaryota; kingdom Metazoa; phylum Chordata; class Mammalia; order Rodentia; family Dinomyidae; genus Dinomys; species Dinomys branickii. The sequence continues at coordinate 131,097 of PVLD010000794.1, forward strand.
GCTGCTGGGGGAAGTCCAGAGAGTGTGGCGGGGAGGGGAGGGGAAGTCAGCAGTGAACATGGAGGGGCTGGTGTGCTGGAAACTTGCAGTGATTGTGAGGTAGGGCAGGGCCCTTGGATGCACAGTAGGGCTTCCAGCGATGCTTGTCCAGTGGCACTGGATCGCGGGACCTGCAGCGCCTGGGAGAGTGTCCAGCAGCTGCTCATTGTGTTGTCATTGCTGGCTACATCCTTTGGGCCAAGCTGCCCAACTTCCAAGGGAAATTTAACTGTAGACCTACTGAAAAGAACCCACCACATATTTAAACATAACTTTTGTTTTTTGCAAAGAAATCTCATTACATTTTGACCACTGGGCCGCATTTGCTTAATTCTTCAGGGCCGTTTGATGGCTCCTTCTGAAATATGGCGGGCAGTGGACTGCTGTGTGTGGGGCTCCTAGCAGGGCTTTCAAAATGCCCTGGGTTCTCCCAGAGTTTACCACGTTAAGAAGAAATACTGTGCGAATGAATTCACCAGATCAGGGGAGAGCAGTTTTCCCCTTGATTTGTGCCTGGAAAATGAGAAAAACATCGCAGGAGCACACGATAAGGCCATGAATAAAGAACACAGACAGTCGTTTCCATCATACTTCTCGCTTTATGATGCCATGGAGAATTATGCTCTTTTGCATTTGTTATTAAAGGACAGAACAGATGGTAAAAGGTTAGTTTAAAGTGATGTCTACATTAAAATAACTTATGGTGGCTGGCGATTGTGTGCGCCCCGGGACTCCTGCTTGCAAGGCCAGCTCGGTCCTGAGGAAGAAGGGCTGCGGGAAAGAAGGATCCTGGCAAAATCTCCCCAAAGGAGAGTGTCTGCCTAATTTTCAGTGAACTTGAAGCTGTGGGAAAGTCACTGTGTGTGGTTTCAGATCATGAACACCTGGGTATATTAGTCTCAAAGCATCTGAGGCTGGAGGCTGTGGGGTGGGAATCATGGCTGGGGCCAAAAGAGAAGCCTGGTTTTAGGGGAAGGAGAGACCTCACCCAGAAATGACCCCAGCCCTGTGTGCCCGGATCCTTGGGCAGTCAGTAAATGCCTCCCTCCATGCCCTGTGTACTACACCTGGTGTAGGGCCAGGAGGGGACGCAGAGGGCTCAGCTCAGCCTCAGCCATCACCCGCTGTCTCACTGAGTGACACTTGTAAGTATACGTCAGGGTGGGGACTGGGAGGGACAGAGTGGGTCTGTGAGGGTCCCTGGGATGGGGCAAGGATCATTTTCCAAGCAGTCACCTTCTGGGCAAACCAGGCCTGTCTGCACCTGTCCCCCGCTTTGCACTCCTGCACACAGACACACAAGCACACTACACACATACACCAAACACCACGCACAAACGTTCATAAATATGCACATATGCACAGGAACAATACGGAAACACACACAATCCATAGATACACGCAAAGACACACACAAACCCAGGCACACGCCCACCCACCTCCCTTCTGCACCAGCTTCCGGAAGGAGCCGACTGTTGTTCAGGCAACGGCTTTGCCATTAATAAGCCTCCCTTGGGTCCTGTCCTGGCATTTAGAAAGATGCTTTTCAAATCCTCAGGATCAAGTTCTTCCACCAGGATATAATTCTTTTCCTTTTTTCTTTTTTAAAACCAGGATGTAATTCTTGAGTGAAGTGTTCAAGTGCTTTTTCCTTGCACTGAGTTAAACCCAGGATTTTCACAGAAAAACAGATTGCACACTCTCATTTCCTTTACCTTTTGGGAGTTTTGCATTGCCTGTAGCAGCTCCCATTTCTCCATGCACTGAAACGCTCTGAGTCGTGACGCCTTGCCGAGTTCCTCCCGGGCCCCTGCGCCAGGCTGCCGGCAGCAGATTTACGCTTGGCCGTGACTACAGCTGGCCTAGAGAAGCAATTTTCTTTTACAACCGGATGGTCACCGGCCTAGAGGTGAGATTTCACCTAAATGCACTGCAGCTTCCGGGGGCTTCCCCAGCTCTGATGATGGCTCCTGGTGCTTGGATTTCTTTCTTCTCATGCTGACAGGAAACCAGGGCTCAGCCCGGTTTCTGTGTTTCCTTGGATTTCTGTTTCCTCTTCTGCTCTTCATGGATGCACCCCCCACATTCCCATCATTTTTGAGCATTGGTGATGCTCCACACCCCTCCCTGGGCCCTGGGGTCACAACAGGATGGCCGTCTCCAAGAGTGGCATGTCTACGTAGTAACTGGGTGGGCACATGGGCTGGGTCACCACCACTGCTGTGAGCCCTGAGGAGAGCTTTCTGGAGGAGCGTTAGCCACTCTAAGGCCCGGAGGACAGGAAAAGGAGCAGACGGAGCAGCGGGGAGGGAGAAAGAGGAGGGCTCACCCCACCTGAGCCTTGGTGTCCTGAGCAGAGAGTGGCCGTCAGGAGGCTCTCTGAATGGTCAGTCCATGAGGGACGGAAGAAATGAACCCAGGCAATGGCAATGGAGAGGAGAGACAAGATGCAGGCACACCATGCCCCAGCAGATGGCTAGAGCCCAGGGAGAAGGAGGAGGAGGAGGCCCACAGCAGGTGCGCCCCGCTATTGCCCAGAGCATGGCCCACCCTCACCCTGCTTTTCTATATCTGCTTTGGGCCTCTTGCAGAAGGCCGGCTTCCTGGATTACTGTATTTACCAGGTCTCAGGAGCTGGGTCATTTACTCTGACGCCAGCAGAGAGGTCCACTCTGAAGAGGAGAGGGCCAAGGACTTCTGCCCTCCTCCCTGCCCGAGAATTCCTTAGGGACCATTAAAGAAGAAATCCCAGAGCACTCTCACACCTGACTGTTTGGTCCAGCTCCTCATGCAGATAGACACACTGAGGCAAGAGATTGAGGTCAAAGATGTCCCACGGAACAGGGATCAAGGACAGAGCTGCACCCTGGTTCTGGTCCAGGAGCCACCTGAAACCTCATACTGCCTTCTCTGGAGCCTCGAAAGCAGAAAGGAGGCAGAATCTACTGTTCAGATAGGAAGCCCGAGGCAGGTTCAGAGTCTCCTAGGGTCACTTGGCCCTCCACCAGAGACCCTAACCCTGGCCGTCTCACTCCAGCCAGCTCTACAAATAGGACTCTGGGGTATGCCAGGACTGTCAAGCCTCGTGCTTCAGTTACTACGACTCCTCCTCCATTTCTGGGTGGAGCTTCACCTCCGCTGCTTTGGAAAATGAGAGTGACATTGTCGCCCTGTCCTGTGTGAGACAATGGGAGCTTGCTGCAAAACTGAACTGGAAAACCCTTTGCCATGTGTGGTGCTGGACAAGCAGAGAGATTCAGTGACGTTGACACCATCCTCGTAAAATTCATGGGACCAACTTGGGGCCGCACAAGTGTTCTCACTCCTTTCCCCCCAACTCCTCCTTGATTCTCAAACGTTCAAGAGGCTTGAAGATGTTTGTATTTCCTGTGTTTTATGAAAGATTTTCCATGCATGATGGAATTTAGCCTTCAATTATTTTCAATTAGGTTCTTGTAATGAGCAGAAAACCTCAGAATGTGATCTGAAAAGGCATTTGTTGTGTAAAATTGACACTATCATACATTACTGTTCACAATTACTTTTGAGTTTTATAAATCATAAAAAACCCCTCAAAGTCATATGAATACTAATGAAAGCCATGACTATGTTCTCATAGAATTTGCCTGGTGGGAAATAGTGAATTAGTTCTTCCTCAAAAATGCCCTTCAGGTTGCAGCAAATTAACAAATGGAGGCTGTGCTTAATTTCTGGTGTGGGATTATAGCAGACTTTATTGTTGGCAATGGGGACACCTGGACAGCTGCATCTATGCTTGGCCTCACTAGTAGCAGTGGATTAATTTCCTTCTGTGGGTGGGCATCATCGCCCCACTGGGAGTGGTTTTGGGGAGATAGTCAAGGTGCCCAGCCCTTACCCAGCCAATGGGCAGGCCTGTGAGCCACACTGGGCCAATCAGCTTCTTTCTTTCAAACAGCTCTCGAGTCAGGACAGAGGTAGGCTAAAGAGCGGCCGGGCCCCTCTCTGCTGGTGGCATGTCTCTGTTAGAAACCAGAGCTGTGGGGTTATGTGATGGCCAGATTTCTCCCAAGTCTCTGAGCAGCACCCTTCTGGCCTGTTCCTTTTTCCTTGGGATAGCTGGAGTTGTTTTGCTGTAGCAGGTCCAAGCTTTATCCGGCCTGGTGCTGCCTCAGGGGCCCTCGCTGTGGTGCATGGTGGGGAGAGGTGACTAGAGGCCACGTCACTGTGGTGCTCGGCCGGACCTGTGCCACACAGGAAAGCCTGCTCTGGCCTCTGCATCCCTGTGCTTGGGATGGGATCACTGCGAGCAGAGCTGGTGGTGGGGATTCTTCCACGTGTGTTGGCTTGGGAACAGGTTAGAGGCTAGGAGAGGGTAAGTAGGCCTCAGCCAGGGTCCAGCCTCAGCCCGTCCCATAGGGAGCCTGATCCCTGGCGTGCAAGCTGAGCCTCGAGGCCAGGAGGTATTGGTGGGGCGACCACGGGCTGGGGCTCCTCCCGGGGCAGCCGCTGCCCTCAGCTGCCCTCAGCCCTCGGTGGAGGTGGCCAGTGTGAGTCAGGACAGCAGGCAAGCCCTCCCCTGGCAGGGGGGCGCCTTGGGTCTTGTGGGTCTCACCCCGCATTGGTTTGTCTTCTAGCCCTGTTCTCCCAGCTGTTCTCCTGTTTATCACTTTGCTGGTGGTCTTGTTTTTCCTTCACCCCCAGACCGTAAACTCAGGGATGAGGATCTGTGAACCGCACAGCTCTGGCCCTGGGCAGTACTTGGACAGCCACACGCTGGTAGAGTGGATCTGGAGCTTTTAGGAGCTGCTGAACTCCATGCTAATGGGCCGTGGCCACCTAAACACCACGTGACAGTGACTTGCCCTCTGAAGCAGGCTGGGACCGTCCCTGCCGGCCGGGGAGCCCGGGGACATCAGGCAAGGCCAAGCCTGAGACAGGCTCTTCTGGACTTGTGGTTGATACCCTTGTGGTGCCAGGATTGTGGGAGACTGGATGGCTCATGTGACACTCGTGGGGCTGAGTGCCTGCCTGCTCTCAGACTTGTCACCATGCCTTACTGTTATCATTTATGGCCCCTAAAGGAAAGGTCATGGGTCTCGTTGGAAATTCTGCTTCATTAGTATTTAAGGTGCATGCTCCCTGCCCACACTGGAAAGGCCAGGCCTCCACCGTCTCTGCTCTGTCTAAGAGGATAACCTGCTGCATATGTGCAGGATCCAGGCTGGCTGTCAGGGGTGGCTTTAGGAATGATCCTGTCCTCAGGGGGATGAGGGAGAAGCAGAGATGCAGGAGGCCTTGGCAGCATAGAATGAAGCTGGGGCTGGGCTCAAACATGGCCAAGGTACAGAGGAATCTAATTTCCAGTAGTAAAGATGGCAGCCAGTTTTGGACCCGGACCCAGACCACAAGGGAGAGAGAGCCGTGAATGGCACATTCCAGCAGGTGATGGGGGTGCACTCAAGGGCAGGGAGGAAGATAGGGGGCTGGAGACAGGTCAAGGTGGTGAGAGGGAGGCAGTAGTCAGCTTTTTCTTGTTGTGTAGATCCACTGCCCCCCTGTTTGGATTCACTACTCCTTACTGTTGGACCCTTCCACAGGCTCCAGGACAGTCATGAGACCCCAGATGGACAGGGTAGACAGAGTGCAGCTTCCCTCATATCGTGTGATTGGCTTGAGAAAGGACATGTGACCACAAATTGGCCAATGAGTACACAGCACCCCCCATGCTGTGACTGGCTAATGGGAGAGAATCCAGTCAGAACGAAGTCTCCCTCTCTTCCCATCTTGTACTTCCTGAGAGGGCCACAGGAAGAGATAGGGGCTACTAGTGTTAACTATGCTTTGTAGCAGTGAGTGCTGACTGTTGTACTTTGTTAGTCACGGTGCCTGAGTACTGAGCTTTGTCAGTAGCGAGGTTGGGTATGATGCCTGCCCCTAAATGCGGCTCAGTTAAGGCACTGCCGGGGATGAGGGCTGAGCACCGTGGGGCCTCACTAAGTGTGGGTTGAGTGAGGTCCCAGCAGTGTCCACGCTGAGCACTTGCTTGGTGCTCCCCCGAGAGCCCGGCACAATGGAGGACACGTAGAGCAAGTTCTGTGAGTGGAGGGTCACAGGGACAACAGCATCATGAAGCAGCAGATGCAGCTGGAGGCTCCAGGCCGCAGTGAACGGGGACTTCATTCATCGGATTGGAAGAGCAAGTGTCGGTAATGCCACGCAAGCTGGCTCAAGCACAAAGGCAACGTCTGGGCTTCTGTCCAGGAATGGTGTGGGTTTCAGGCCTGGCTGGGTCACGGTTCAGCCCATCTCTCAAACCCACAGCTACCTTCCATTTTCTGCCCTTCCCGCTTCCGTGGTCATACCCTAGCAGCAGAGCAACCCCAACAGCAGAATGAGGGTCTAACAGTGACACTATCAGAGTTAGCACAGTGCCAGTGCACAGCGATAGATGTAGGGACAATGGATGGACTCGTAACTATACTTAGTACCAAGCATCCTCCTAGGCACATCACATATATAAGCCCATTTACTCACTGCTACAACACTGCAAGACATTAACCCATGGCTTTTCCAGTATTACAGATGCGGAACCTGAGGCATGAAGATCACATAGCACACCTGGACTTGAGCTGGGGTCAGAACCCAGGGGTGCTGCCCCAGGGTTCCTGACCCACACCTCTGCCTCAGTGGGAAAGTGACCTCTCCTAACAGCATCCTCCAGTGTGCTGGTTGAAGCTAGCCAGGTCCCTCTAGTCCCTGCACCAGCAGCCATGGGTGAAGACTGGACCAGACAGGTGTGGGGCACAACAGAAACTCCTCTCTGGATCCACCTGCAACACTGTGGGGCTAGAGGCCCTGTGCGGGGAGATGGAGGAGGAAGGATGCAGGCAAGTTCTTCAGCTCCTGCCCAGGCTGGAAGGTCCAGGCCCGCCTGCTGTGGGCACCTCTGCCCAGCTCAATGTCATCTGGAAACCGTCAGCATCTCAGCCTCCCCAGGGGTGATGGCAAAGGCCAGTGGACTAGCCGATTGGGCATGGGCCCTGTGGGCGAGCAGCATGTCACTCTCATGACAGGTGGCAACCGCAGAGCCACGCCCTGTGTGGATTCCTGCACAAGAGGCATTGGGTGGGGGAGGCTGGGTCCTGAGAAGGGCCTGCACTGTGCCATGCCTGGATGCCTGGTGTGTGGGCCCATCAAAGTTTAATGGGAACAGTGACATGTGTCACTCTGGTAAAGGTTGACAAGAAACGGGTGATCGATGAAAAGCTGGTATTAAGAGCTGAGCTGGGAGCCGAGCCCCACCATCCTGTGGGAGTTGCCTCTGGATGTTCTGCCTGTGGCGCCCTGGGGCCAGGCAGCTGCTCCGGAGGCTCCTAGGGTTGGGGAGGTAGCTTCAAGGAAAGGAGGTGCAGCCTGACCCCTCGCAGGGTGAGCAGAGGCAGAAAGACCGAGGTCTGGGAGTGTCTCTCAAGTTTACTGCCTTCTGGATGGGAATAGCCAACGTTTTTAAAGATACAGCTGCTTCTTAAGTGGAACTCAGCTGGACCCTGAGGCCAAGTCTCTGCAGCCCACCACTTCAAGGAACCCAGTGCCATGATTTATCTTTTTAATTGAAGTTTCCTTTACTGTTTGTCCATAGCTACGGGGTCTCATGTGGGTGCTGGGGCTACTGCAGCACAGAGAGGAGAGGCTGGGTTACAGGCTGCTCGGGAAGCTGCGGGCAGAGCAGCAGGCTGTGTGATGGGCGTGAGTGACGCATGCACAGCAGCCCGCAGAGCTGAGAGCGGCCTGGGCTTCTAGACGGTGTGGGCCTCCAGCCCTTTCCAAGGGCTCTCCCTGCTCCCAGCCCACAGCCTCTTCCTCCAGGAGCCTCCTGAAGCTGCTTCCCTGATGCCTGGCTGAGCCCTCGCTGCACTCTTGGGTGGGTGCAGCCTGTGTGGCATCCATCCTGCCCACTGCCTGGAGGGGAACCCTGGTACATGGCATGACTGCCTCTTTTAGAACCAAGACTCAGAGTCATTCAACCAACACTAGGGCCTGACAGAGCGGGAGCTGCTCAAGCCTCTTCCAGACCTTGATGGGCCGGCTTTCCCGGAGCCTGTCCCTGAGGGGAGCCATTGCCTGTCAGGCTCACCTTCCCTCTCCTTCTCCAGCTGCTCTGCAGGTGCTCTGAGCCCGGCAAGGCTCATCTCCTAGCTCTCACAGCCACTTCGACGGAGGACACAGAGGTCCAGGGAGGCCACAGGGGACTGAGTGCCAGGTGGCAAAGCCAGCCTTCACATCCAGGACCATTAGCTCTACATGGCTCCCCAGAGCTGCCTCAATGCTGCAGCTACCTGAACCCCACCAACGAGGACGCTATTTGTAGAATTACACCTTGAAATCCACCAGCAAGTGGATTCTGCCAGCAAGTCCATATTCACTTTGAGTGTCTTCTCTGACCCACAGCCAGGGTGTGGCCGGTTTGGCTTTCATCTGCACAGGATGCTGAGTCTCTGAGCTGCGCTGCAAGGAGGGTGAGGGACATTGTGTCCGACTGCCCCAGAGCTGCTGTCCATGAGGGAGATAGGCAGGGGGATGTGACATGCTTACCTGTACCTAGAGTGGGGCTGGAGGGACACAGTTCACAGTCATGAGTAGGGTGTGGGCTTGGGCCAGGGCGCGGGCTGGGCTGGGCTGTAGGGATGGGGGAAGAAAAGAAATCTCTGCAGTCTAGGACCTTAGCGGGTTCCACAGCATTTTGAGGAGCTTTGGCGTGTGTGCCTCACACCCACACTGCTGCATGGTTGTGTAGACCCTCAGCTGTGCAGGATAGAAGATGGTGGGCGGGGTCACAAAGATGAGCTTTGTCCCTTAGCCCCAGAGGACAGGGAGTGAGCCCCTGAGGGGTGGAGACTGAGCCTCAAACCTTTCCAGTGTGGAGGCTGTCATGGTACAGAGCCCCGTGGTCACTCCTGGTTTCTTGGCCTATGGGCCACAGCATTGAGGGAGATGCCCAGGTCTCCTGGGCCTAAAGCCAGCCCACTGGCTCAGGCACACTAAGTGTTTACTACGGGACTCCTTCCTGGGGTCTCCTCAGGCAGGTGAACATATGGTCACTGTATGTTTGGCAGTTCACCCCTAGCATATGCCCCAAAGAACAGTCAACACATATCCCCACCAAGCTTGTGCATAGATGTTCATAGAGTGCTACTCATATGAGCCACCCAGGTGCTCACCAGCTAAATAAATAAACAAAACAAGGTCCACCCCACCATGGTATATTACTTGGCCATCGAAGGAATGAAGCACTGGCATTACCACACTCAAAACATGTGAAGGTGAAGAAGCCAAACATAGAAGCCCACATAACTTACACCTGCATTCATGGGAAACACCCAGAATAGGCAAATCCACAGGGACAGAAAGCAACTTAAAGGCTTCCAGGGGCTTGGGGGAGAGGGAGAAGGGCCTGATTGCTTAAAGGGTCCAGGGCTTCCTTTGGGGGTTGTGAAACTATTCTAAACTAGACAGAGGCAACGGCTGCCACATGCGGTGAATGTATTAACTATCCCTAAGGATGAATTTTAAGTATCATGTATTTTATCACAATAATAAGGAAGAAAAAAGGGTGGCCCATGAGACCATTACTCAGCAGACTCCTAATCCATGTACAACTCCAGAGACTTCTGGGCACGGGGGCCTATGTGAAAGGCTGAAGAGGAGGCCTGGGTCCACTCACCCTCTAGCCATGGGCACTGAGCACTGGTTGCAGCCTAGGCTGCTCCTGACATTGCCACATGCGTGGGCCTGGAGTGGCCCAGATCTTGATTCTGTGCATCTCAGGCCCTGCCCGCCAGGCTGCAGCTGCATGCAATGCAACCCAGCGCACGGCGGGTGCTCAAGGAACGTCTACCTCTGCTGAGTCATGCCGGGATCCTCAATGGAACCCTTGCCTCTCAGCCCCACCAACTCTGGAGTTACTGACCTTTTCTTCCTGGCTTTGAGACACGAGACACCAACTCCAGATTCAAGGCCAGAAGAAATCTCCATGTCTTTGCCCCCTAGAGTAGTAGTCCTGTGCATCTTGCCAACGCCTGCTGTGTAAGAATTCCTCAGCCTCACTGCTATTGACATCCTGGACTGGGTCATTCTCTGTGTGGTCTCCTGAGCACTGTTGAGGGTTTACTAGTTGTTTTGGACTCTGTCCGCCAGGTGCCAGTGGTCAGCTGTCATAGCCAAACTGTCCCCAGTACGGCCAGAGTTCGGGGTACAGAATCATCCTTGGTGGAGAAGCCCTGCTTAGCACATTTGCACTGCACCCACCTTTCCCAGGTTCCTGGTTTGGCTTGATGGGGAGGATGGGTCTTTCTCTCTGCAGGGTCACAAGGGGCACGGGAGGCTCCTCCCCCTGGCAGGCACCGCATGGGTGCAGACAGGAGCCGTCCGAAGCCCCGCCCTCAGCATGACTGGGAGTTCCTGAACTGTCTTTCCTGCCCCCACCCAAGATGATGACACAAACATGGTAGAACCCAGCCACGTGGGCTGCCTGGCCACTGTTCTCAGGAATCAGGGGCAGAAAGGGAGCCTACACCCTGGCCGTGTACATGGCCTTCCTTGCTGGTGGTGGATGCACAGGCAGTGGCCCAAGCAACGTGTCTCCCAGGAGCCACTTCTTCCAACTACACTTGTCCTCTTATATTTTGTCCTGTTTATTTGTCCATGGTGGTCTCTGTTTTGGGAGGCGATTTTGTGGTTCAGGGAGGCTTTGAACTGTTGCCAGGTTCTGAGCTTCCTGGGGGAGGTGGCTGACCATCGCTCCGGAGCCCAGCTCTTGGGGGAGCGGGCAGTGCCCTGCCTGGGAGGGCTCCTCTCCATGGAGGTTGCCATAGCTCTTTTTCTGGGGCTACCAGAGCCTCAGAGCCGAGGCACTGCTCTGTCCAAGCCCAGACTGCCTGCTGTGAGGGTTTAGAGTGACGGCACCACGGCCTCCCAATGTCCCGCCATCTGTGGGTCATGTGCCAGCCACAACCCACTGCCAATTGCCATGCAGAGGGCGGAACGTCGCAGGTGAGCACAGAGCACGCCTACGTTCCAACCCTGCATGGACCTGACGGGAGCCCTGGCTGCCCAGGCCTTCTGGTGGCCGATTGCTGGGGTCCCAGGCTGTTTCTGAGGTTGGAGAACACAGGAAGGGGCCAGGAAGTGCCAGCCTCCCCCGAGGTGCACAGACTGCACTTGCCCAGTAGAGGGCACGTGGCGGGGGGGGGATGGGCGGGACCCAGGAGGGCCGCTGCCTGGACACTGCGCACATCGTGCTGGACCCCATCACTACCTGCATCCCCAAGCAGCTCAAAGAAAATCCGAGTTTGTGGCTCAGCACATCTCTACGTGGGCCCTGAAATCCCTCAGCTCCACCCTCTCCTGTAGGGGTGCTGGGGCCGGGATCGGTGATGACATTGATGTCGATGCCGGGCATAGGATGAAGGCACTGGGCTGACAGAGAGGCAGTCACTGAGGCGGTAAGGGTGGCTGTGGCTGCGTCGGTGGCCATGTCAGCCGTGGCAATAGTTCACATTGAACACCTCACTGTACACCAGGGACTCCAGACTCACTCTCATGATCTCATGTATCCCCAGGGCCAGGAAAAGTTACCCGTCCCAGCCTATAGATGAGGAAGCAGAGGCCCAGAGAGGCCGTGTGCCTGGCGGGAGGCTGCACCATTGTGAAGTGAGGGAGGTAGAAGCTAGCCCACGTCCACAGGAGACCCACACCCAGGCCATCAGCAAAGGGAAGCCCTGTCCGGGAGCATCTACCTCCCCACCTCCCTCTGGGAATGCTGACCAAGGAGACAGATCATTTCCTCAGAGTTCCTTGGACCTGGACATTCCTCTTGCTTTTTCTGTTTGATCACAGTTTATTTGCTAAACAAACTGGATCCTTGTTCCTGTGTCTTCTCCCAGGCATGGGTCCTGTGGGCTCTTCCCTGGGGTGTGTCAGACCTGTCTCCCTCTCCTCTGCGCCACTGAAGTGGCGGTGAGATTTTGGGGCCGGGTCAGGCTCTGGTGTGCCGGGGAGGCAAATGCTTCATGAATGTCGGTGGGGGATGCTCGGTGGGAAGTACACATGGTCTGGCTTCTCTCTGATTCTGGTTATTTACTGACTTTAGGGAGTTAGCAGCCACCAAGAGTCATTGTCTGGGTCCATTATTTCATCAAGTACTAGAAAATGGGAACATTTTATGGCTACTTCTTTATCACTACTTCAATAAAGCACAATTTCCGCTCATGTTACCCGAGATACAGATGCACAGGAAGGGCAGAATTAAGTCAGAAGAAAAAAATGCTTAGTTCTTTCATTTTTCAGTTACCAAAATAGTAATTTTTCCCCATAGGTACCTCAAGGATGACCCAAGATGCATTCATATTCTGAGTGTCACCATGAGATAACAGATTTATCCACCCAGGTATATTTCAGTCTGTTGCAGTTGCTACACAGCGCACCTTTAAAGTGGCCTCCGCGTCCTCTCCGAGTGACCTGCAGTCTGAGTGCTTACTCGCTTTGGTGTGATAAAGTGCTGTATGCTCTCCTGTACAGTCCCTGCTGCAGACCTGGGCTTAGAATTTCTCCAAAGAACCCTGCCTGCTTCAGGTAGGAAATGCTCTTTAGAGACCACAGTCTGGGTCCTGGGGTGTTCAGCACTGCTGGACTGGTCTGTTAATTCTTTAGAGTGGACAGAACTTTAAGATACATTTTTAAGGCTGGGGATATAGTCCATCGGCACAGTGCCTCCCTGGCAAGCACAAGGTCCTGAGTTCAATTCCCGGTACCCCCCACCTCCTCAAAAAAGAGATATATTTAAAAAAAAATGTGCCACCTCAGGAGCTTACACTGACACATCAAGCCAAACTGAAGACTGAGACTGCAGAGCTTTTACTTAGCATCACTGATTTTACATTTGTGCATCTTCTCCCCCAAACTGATCAGCCCAGTTCTTAATATGTACTTATTTGTTTTATTTTATACCATAAGCCATACACATGAAACACTGCCTCAAAATACAATACCAATACTATCATGAACAACGTGATTATGGAAAGCAGATTAAATTTTTTCCTTTTGGTCTCAGAGTATGCACCACCAGGGATATACACTAAAATTATGTCTTTAGGTTTTAAAGCCACTTAAATTAATTCCCACCTGTGTAGTAACATCACCAACTTGATAGATTTATTGAATCTATTTTGCTTTTGCTTTTTAGGGCTAGCCTTTGTAAAGGTAATTTTGAAAATAACTTTGTAAAATACCTTTCAAAGTCAAGCCTAGCAAGGCATATTCAGCCAAGTTCAGCTTCTATAGCAGGCCTTCTGTCCGGAGTCCTGCGTTTCCCACAGGTAGCATTTGTTTGTTTGAGGAAACAGAGACCATCCCGTCTTTCTCAGATAAATGGTCACAGCTGTGCATATTTTCTCTACTTTGCTTTTTTTACTTAAAGTCTCGGATTAAGATTTCTCCTCTGACCTCTCTGTGTACTGTGCAACGTTTGGGCCAAGAACAGGAAAGGAGATGTGGGAGGCCACTGTGTCACTCAGGTGGGCAGGAAGGCTGGCTTGGTGGGAGAGGACTCCCTCTCAGGTCATCAGAATGGGCTTCCACAGGCAAGGACGCCTGTGGGGTTTGGAAATAGCAAAGGCTCCAGCATGACCTTATGTGTGCAGTAGGCACGAGTAATGGTCTGTGTAACAATTCACCCAAGAACAATATTTGAGGCAGTCTGCTAAAATGTTGGAACATGGGCCAGTGCATAGAAAATTTCCACTCATGGAACCTTCTGTAGCCCACCCTGCCTCAATTCTGTCTTGTACATGTTCCCCTCACATGCAGGGGCAGGTCCTGCTGACTTCATAGCCTGAATTTAGATAAGGGCATCATGAAAGGCCCATCTGATAAGGGTCAAGCCAGCAGAGAGCCAGACCAAGCAAGGACACAGTGAGAACTTCCAAGGAACTCCAGGGAGGCCAGAGGCGTAGAGCGAGGAGCTTAGCTGTCATGATCAAGATCGGCACAGTGACCCGTGTGGCAGGAGTGGAAAGAGGACAGAAAGAGTCAGAGGGGAGGCAGGCAGGGTGCTCTGGAGGTCCCGTCATGCAGCGCCAGGGAGACCTTCCAAGGACGACACCGCTGGGGAGGCCTGGTCAGAGTGCGCATCTGCTGTGTGTTCTAGAAGGACTGTACCAGTCTTGCTATTGAGCATGGGCTGCAGGACAGGGCAAGGGCAGAAGCAGGAATGCAGGCTGTGGTGGTGACAGGTGAGGGGTGATGGTGGCCCGGGAGCAGATGGAGAGGGGGGCTATTCTAGGTCTGCTCTGAAGCCACGGTTATAAGATCTGGAGATGGATTGGATGCAGGATATGAACAGAGAGAGGAGTGCAGAAGGCCATCGGGCCACGGGAGGAGAGAGCCGCTGCGAACTTTGGAGAAGCCCACGGTAAATGTAAGCTTGTGTTTGAGGGGGTAGGTAGCACTTGGTCCTGGGCTCAGAGTTCAAATTTGGCCTCTGGTATTTTCTTACCTGTGATGATGGGCAAATCGCTAATTTCCTCTTTGCCTCAGTGTGTCCACTGGTGAAACACACATAAAAACTGGGAGAGTGCAAAATGAGACATGGTATGTGCAGTGCTCAAGGAAGTCCTTGTTTATGTCAGTGCTAAGCACAGTTCTTATGTGTGACCCTGGGTGTGAGGCAGAGCTGGAGACTCCAGGCATCATTCTGGGTTTCAGTGTCATTATAAAGGTGGGTTTTAATGTTAGGGGTGAAGGAGTGACGAGGAGGAGAAGGGGTGAAAGACACCAGCTGTAATCTGTGGTTCAAATGAAAGGAGGCAACTCTTGGCCACAAATTTCAACCCCCCCCACCACAGGATAAAGGAAAGTCATGGGTTGGCAAGAGAGGTGGGGGCTGGACAGACCCAGCCTTAAACATTGTACTTGCAGCAGCCTCCAGTGTCAGCCGCCAGCATGTGGAGCATCTACCTCCATCTTGCAGTCTTAGGAGGGACAAGGCTGCACTCACGGGGCACAGGGTTGCTACACCATTCCATGGCTCCTTTGCCAGCTAAGCAGGAAGAAGGCGATCGATGAAAAAGGCCTTCAAATTAAGGGACACGCCTACCTTCTGCACGCCACTGCAGTTGGATTATGTGTGACCTAGATCTCTTGTTTGTTGCAGGCTTAGGATTTTTTTAATCAAGACCTCTTTTCTCCCAAGTTATCCTGCTGGTTAATTCCAAATAAATTAATGAGGCCAGGATTAGAAGTAGGAGCTTGTGCACACACAGGCTCTCCTACCCGGCAGACAGCTCAGCACAGGAATGAAAATGGGGGGAACTCTGCTTCCTTTCATCAGAACTGTGGCTCTAATGACCTGTGTGTGTAATTCCTACCCACACCTCTACCATCACCGAGGCGCTGCGCATGGAGGAGGAGCATCTTTTGTGTTGGTAGCCGTCTTCTTAAGATTTAAGAGCCTATGCGCATCTCGAGACGTCTGTCAGTCTTTCAAGAACGCAGCCACCAACCAGCCATCTGCATGGGACAAGCTGGCCCTCACGATGCCTTTGAAGGACAACACAGGATGCTGTAATACTGCACCCCAGAGGAAAGGTGGCCCAGCCCAGAGCCACCAGCCTAAAGCTGTGGAGGACAAGGAGATGTTTTCCCAGGGAACCTGTTGCTCCCGACATCTGGTGGAAAATTACTGTACAAAAAGAAAACAAGCTGACAGGTTTAATGGTGGCAAACAAAATAATGGTCCTTAGTGACTCTGCTTCCTTCTGTAATTCCTTACCTATCCTAAAGACTTCATCTCTTCCAGCTCTCTCAATAAAACATGCCTTGTACACACAGAGGAAAGCCGCCCCCAACCACATGGCTTTACAGCCTAGTATTTATTGATAAGTCATTCCTTGGCATAAAATTTACTTACCAGAGAATAGCACATCTTATTTTCTAAAGAATGCACACAAATTGGCAGCATAAACGCTCTGCACACACAGAATCATGCATGCCAAGTACTTCAGTGGACGTTGAAGGATTTAGCAGTTCATCTGTGAGCAGCGTACACAGGTTCATGGCGATGATACACTATCTACATCCCAGGCATGAGTTTGGGAGGCAAATAATTCTGGATTCAAATCTTCATTTATTAGTGCATCTTTGCACAAGTTTCAGCCTCCTGATCTTTAGTCTCTTCATTTATAAAGTAGAGATAAAGCAGAGGTAATGACACTTCATAAAAATTGTCAAGGATTAAAACAAAGACGTTTATAATTTAGACTCAACAATGCTCAAGAGATGGTGGCTGTAGCTTCCTTCTCTTCCACTGCTGTCATTATCACCTGCATCCCCACCGTGCTGTTATCCACCTTCACATCATCACCACCACGACCGCCGCCACCGCCGCCATGCCCGCCATCATTTCACCACCAATAAAGCAGATCTCGGAGAGAAACAGCCTCTTTCTCCTTCTGTGAAACATTCCCAGCTCAGGCCAGCAACTCCTTGGGCAACCCCTCCCTCAGGAATGCGGACTTGCCTTTCTTGTTGATAGGGACACACTTCAGGCAGTTCTCCCATGGGAAGCTCCACCCTTACAGGGGCAATACTGGATACCAACACCGACCAAACTAGCAAATGGGGTTATAACCAAGCTTCCCAGCATCCTAACATCCTGAGATGCCCAGGCTGCGTTTTCTTTCAAGGAAAGATAGGGCTAGCTGCGCAGATGACTTTGTTTCTCTTCTGCACCTCTACTTGCTTGAAGTCACAAAGTGTATAAAAGGGGACCTTTCCTTGGTGTGGGGCCCAGCCTGGTTTTGAGCATTTCTGGTGCTCGGTTGGTGCATCATTAAAGTCCTGAAAACTCCCCTCCTGGTCTGTCCAGTTTCTGGGAAACCTGCAACCTCACTATTATAACTGCCAGTCATTATCACCCTCTCCAACCATGTCGCTGCTGGCAGCACCGGCCACACCTCCCTTGTCACTTGATCACCAGCACCATCCTCCTCGTCACCTCCTTCCAGCACCAGCACCAGCACCAGAACCAGCACCAGCACCACATGACTGTGTGAGGGGCTTATGTTCCCAGAGGAAGGAGAACAAGAGATAAAACGGCCATGTTTCCTGAGCACGCTGCAAAAACGAGCCACCCCCAAGAAGGGACTATCCCAAAGCACTCATGAGGCGATGTCATCGAGTGAATGCTTTTTACAGTTTGGGACTCGGCACTTGTAAAGGAGACAGACGTGTCTGAGGTCATAAATATCCATGTCTATTACGCCTGTCACTTATGAGTGCTTGGGCAGTGACACACACGTAGGTATTCCTGAGGGGCATGTGTAGTAGATTTGGCCAGCAGTGCCAGGACATGAGCCTGGCATCTCTTGCAGATCCTGTGAGTGTCTCCTACAAAAGCAAGCAGCCCACAGCAAGCATCCCTGGAGGCCAGCAGGCGGCCCTGCAGATGGCGCCAAAAGCCAGGATGCCCTTCTGCTGCCCACTCACTGGGCGCCTGGGCAAATCCCCTCATCTTGCTGACCCTTCACTTCCCCGCTGGTCAAGGAGGATCTGGACTGAGAATGGTCCTCCTACTCCCAAATCCCTGCTGTGAGGATGACACAGCTGCAAACCCAGGGGAGAAGAGCAGGAAGCATCCTGGTGGCTGGTGTGTGTTCTGAGCAGGAATCACTTTTGATTGGCTTTGTTTTCCCTGGTGCTGAAGTGCCAGGGTGACCGGGACTTCAAGTCAGCCGGTCCTGCTGTGAATGCCCCTCGGTGTGAGCATAGAGAGGCTCTGCTCGCCCTCCAGGCAGGAGCAGTGTCACTCACAGGGAGGATGCACTGTGCTTGCTGCACAGGGCACAGCGGCTGGTGTCTCTGAGCAGTGGAGACTTGGAAGCCTCCTCTGCATTGCCCTTCACACCACTGAGATTTTTTACATCTGGTTACCAGCATTCACAGATTCAATCTCATGTAAGAACTTGGATTTGTGGTTCCTCTTGAAAAACCGGGGCCTTGTCCCATGGGGCTTAAGACGATAACCTGGGGGCTCAAAGGCAGCTGATCCTGTGAATGAGGCCACCGTGCCCCAGTCTGCACAGTCCTCACAGCCCCACTATCATCCATACCAAGCCTGGCCTTAGGAATCCATAGCATGGAGTCCTGGCCACCTCAGTCCCACTGCCACTGCCCAAGGCAGGGAAGTTGGTCTTGTGGGCCCACATTGGCCTTGTTGGCACCAGCTCCCTCGGCTGGCTAAGGGCCAGCATGGCTCCCATGTGGTACCCCAGCCGCCCCATCGCCTCGGCTCTCAGAGGCACTGGACTCTGGTCTGAACTTCAGGCCAGGTCTGGAGGAATGGATCAGGCAGTTCCACCTCGAGAGTTCTCAGCCTGTGATGGATCTGAGCTTCAGAGAAGGGAGGTGAGGATCTGCTTGGAGCTTGGAGAGGCGTCAGGCGCTGCCTGACCTCTTGCCCAGCATGCACACTGCTGGACAGTGCCCTGCCACAGGGTAGCCTGTCTGCCTGGCTTGTCCTGGCTGGGATGGACAGGCTGCCCCTGGGGATGGCCCTTCCCTTCTGCAGACAGTCTCTCCCTCTCCACTCACCCTGCCTCTGACAGCCTGTCAGACAATGTGCTGGCTGCCCGTGACCCCGGCGTCCCTTCTGCATCCACAAACCTCTTCTGTGGCCTGGTTTCTGTTTCCCTCATCATCCTGTCCCAGCCCTTCCAATACCCTCAGTGTTTTGGGAATTCCTTCACTTGGGCTGAATTATGCAGACTTGAGTCTGAGTTCTCGGGACATCAGCCCCAAATAAGGCAGGGCTCTCACCTCTTTCGTTTTGCACCCCATGCCTTCACTAAGCCAGGCTGGGTGACTGTCAGTTCTCACATTTAATATGAACCCAGTGTTAATCAAAATCTTGTGTGTATTTGGACCACAGGGTTCTGTGAAGCTGGAGACTGAGCTGGGGTGATGCAGCTTTCCACAAGGGGATGGTGACTTGTGAAGGATCAGGGGGTGTTTCTGGATTATGATCCCTGCCCACACTGGTAAGTGTTATGTGGCCAGTTGGCTGGGCCTTGGGGTACTCGGGCACCTGGTCAAACATCCTTCCCAGCGTGTGTGTGAGGCTGTTTTGGGATGAGATTAGCATTTAAATCAGCAAACTGCGATGGCACAGACTGCCCTTCACAGCACAGCAGGCCTCATCTGGTCAGCCAAGGATGAATGGGGCACAGAGAGGGGTCTTCCCCAGCATGGGGTATTCTCCCATGTGGGCCTTGGTCCTGGAGCTCAGCCCAGCCCTCTGGGTCTTCAGCCTGCTCCCCGGACCCATGCAAACTGTCCCTAGCCACGAACCTGCTTCTCTCTGAGCTCGCGTGCTCTGGCTGGCTTCTGGGTTGCTGGCTCCATGGTGCTGGAGGCAGGTGGTGCTGACAGTGGACTGGGCTCTGCACGACCTTCAACCTACTCTGGCGGTTTTGCTTTCAAAGATGCTGGGACGAGGACTCATTCTGTGTGTATGGAATGTGACCTGGGCCAGGCGGCCCTCATCAGTGCAGGAGAACACCGGGCAGCTGGCTGTTTTGACACACCTGGTGGCCTGTGCACGTCACACCTGATGAAAGTTGACCTCCTCGGCAAACTTAGTGAGGCCCAGGACTGGGCCCCCACCGAGGGGGAGGCAGGGTCTTGGGGGACACAGCCCAGTTCTTCCACTGCCCAACCCACCCTCTGAGCAGCTGGTGCTTGGGGCCGTGCACAGATGAGGCAGCACTGCCAACCTTGGTGACCGAGAGCCCTGACGGCTGTCACACTTGTGACTCTGCCTCAGCAACCCTGGGAGACCAGGTGTATCTGCCACTTTTCCCTTTTATCAGTTTTCATTTTAGCACCATAATAAAAATTCTGATAATCTAAACATGGCAATAACTCTTCCCTGTGCAAACAACCATCTCTTGCATTATTGCTGCCATCAGAGGTGTGATTGTCATGTTCAACGTGAGGCAGGATGGGCATTGTGTTATAATGAGGAAATGACAACGTGTTTTACTGCACGAGTGAGCGCCTTTTCTGTGCTGTAGTCGAGGAAGAACACTTTGGAGCCTGGGGAGTCTGAAAGTGAAGTTGCTTCAAATCAGACAATCATTAAGGAGATGATATCTAAAAATAAAAGTGCAAAGCCCCACCTTTCTCCCTAAACAAGGAAAAGCAGACAGCTAGTCGTTATCAAAACCAAAACAATATTCAAGTCCATCCTGGCTGGGCAGGACCTCTTCCTGGCTCCTCGAAGACCCGGGATCCTATGCATGTGTTGCCTCAGGGAGCCAGGAGGGATGGGCCCAGGGCAGCCTTGAAGACAGTGGGTGTGAGTGTGGCTGACTGCCCTACCTGCGCCATCTCCTTCGTTCCCTGCCTCCCCCTGCAGAGGCTGGGATGATACCAACTTTTCTCTGTTATCCTCGTCCTAGAAGTTCAGCATGGTTTGTGAATCTCTAAAGTATGTAGGGAAATGCTGTGGCATGAACCTGAGATAATTTTGCCTTCTTGACAATAAGCAAGGAAAGATCATTACTACTGTTTCCCCCTGGAGTGGACAAGATGTTGGGAGCATTGGCAGCTCTTTTGCAGCCATGAAGACTTAATGCCAACAGCTGAGATGGCCGAGTTGGGAGATGAAGGACTGGAGGCCGACGGCATTACTGAGGTAATGAGCTGCCCCCAGCATCAACTATTTCTTTATGTCTGACAACACGAAACACAGCAGCGTCTGGAGCACTGAAGGGGTTGTCTGTCTCTGCGGTCCCAGAGGAGGGGGAGGGGCAGGTGGTTCTTTCCTCAAGGCTGGGGGTCATCAGGGGCGAACAGGCTGGCAGGGCACGCACAGGGGTGGCTGCTGAGACAGCCAAAAGGTCCCGAAAGAGGAGGATCTCAGCAGGCAGGAGCTGAAGGGCAGGGTCTGCTCTTTATCTTGGGTACAGGACTCAGGGAACTGGGGTGCTCAGGCCTGGGGTGCTGCCAGCGAGGTTGGGGGCCTCCCACCAACACTTTAGGGGACTCTTGCTAGGACCTGATGCCAACTCCTCCATCCAGCAATGACACTCTGCCAGGACGTCTCCTGGGGCACCCCTGCTCCTTGTTCATGCCCCCCCCTCAGGTGGGAAGCTGTGTGCTAGGCCTGATTGTATCTCATACTTGATCAGTGGGGTGTCATGCAGAGATCTGCATTAGCTACTTTGGAGGAGGTGGGTATGGGGTGCAGCACTGAGGACTGAATTCAGGGCCTTTGCACTGAGCTTCCTGTCCAGCCTTTTTATTAGATTTTATTTTGAGACAGGTTCTCTCTAAATTGCCCAGGCTGGGCTCAAACTTGTGTTCTTCCTGCTTCAGCCTCCCAGAGTGCTGGGATGACAGCTGGTGCTCTGTATGAAAGAACTCAGATGAGTAGAAGCAAGTGTGCTTGTGTGCTCACTGGCAGGCTTTGCTCCCATGTTCTGTTACTTATGGGTCTTCTGAACTTCCCGCCCACACTCATATGCATGAAATACGAAGGTCAGCAGCAGTTATCTGCATGGGGGTGGACACAATTGTCTTTCTCCTGCTGTACTTCTGTGTATAAAACCTGAGAACTAATATATATTTAAGAAGGAAACTCTTGCCAGTGGGCCACCCTCCCACGAGGGTGTCAGCGACACCCAGACCTCTGTCTCCCCTTCCTTCCTCCTCCTCTACATGGGGCTAGGGGCTGCCAGCGCCCCTCAGGCCAGCTTAGCTCAGTTCTGCTCAGTCGCTCACACACAGGGCCTGCAGGCAGGGGCCAGGGTTTCCAGGCCTGCGACCAAGTGTGGCAATTGTCCTGGGCCGGCCAGCACTATCTGCTCTGCTCCCCAAGCCGAGCCCAGCCCTAGCCCAGTGCCGCTCCACAGCAAGTGCTCACTGGCCCAGAGCCCCTCCCCAGAGCCTCTCCCGCTCTTCCGCTTTCCCCGAGGCCAGGGCATCCCGCGCAGCCCGTGGTCATAGCAACGGGACAGCAGAGGGACACTTGGTCCTCAGGTAGGAGCCAGTGCATCCCCCGTGAACATGGCCAGTGACAGGGCTTGGCTTCCCCCAGGCCTTGGTGCCAATGTCCTCCTCCCCAGCCCATCACATCCCTTTGCCTGGGCCCTGTGCTTTCCAATGTGGTGACCACAGTCCCATGGCCACCGAGCACTTTCAACGCGACAAAACGCACAAGGTGTGCTGGAAGGGGTGGGGTACACAGTAGACAGAAGGTGGACCCATAAGCCTACCCACAGACAGACGATAAGCATTTCCTTCTGCTGGGCCACGCGCTGCTTGTGCCTTCTGTCTGTGTGCCTAGGTGACTTGCGACTTCCTGTCCAAGTCTGAGGAACGCTTATATTCCTGCCTGCCTGGGGTGCTGCTCCCTGGCAGCACCCAGGGCCTGAGCACCCCCGTTCCCGAGTCCTGTACCCAAGGTAAAGAGCAGACGCTGCCTTCCAGCTCCTGCCTTGGTGGAGCTGCTTTGCCATTGTCAGATTTTTTCTCCCCCTGGCTCCTCCCCGAGTAGCAAAACCATCCTGAAACCTAAACAGACACACCCGAGGGTCCTGCAGGCAGCAGGGACCAAGCGCCAGAAGTCACAGAGGTGGCCCAAGTCACTGGGATCAGCCCAGCCACAGCCTCCTGGATGCACCAGGGAGCTGGAGAAGGGGTGCGGGGAGATGTGTGCATCACCTTTTTTTGGTCTATTTATTTCATAGCAGTCCCTGCCCTGCACATCCTAGAGTTAGGGGGTGTGTTCAGGGTAGCTCTGAGCCTGCCGCCCAGGGAAACAAAACATATTTTTAAGGATCCTTGGCATGATGGTCCTGTGTCTCACCTGGGTATCTTGCTTCTTCAAGTAGAGGATCTCAGACATGTGTCTTCCCTGTCCTGGCCACACACTGGCCTGGTACAGTTCTGCTGGTTATTGGCACAGGCAGAGAGCTGACCCAAGGCCTTTTGAAGGCCAGTCTGCATATAGCTCAAGGTCATAGTCAAATCAGTAGCCCATTCCCCATCCTCCTGTGTCCCCCCCTTGGCTGGTCTGGTCGCCCAGACCTGATGTGCAACAGCAGCTACCTCGCTGAGCACCTCACATGAATATGCATCTCATCAGTACAACGAAAATAGCTCCTTTAAAGATGTCTTTTCTCCACGTAGCACACAAAGCTGGAAGAAGGGTTTGTAATTATGTGTATCACAAGCTATCCCAGCCTGGCGGGGGGTTTGGAGCCTTCGTATAAATTATACCAATCAACAGCAGAGGGAGAAAACCCCACACGGATATCAAAAGGGATACTTTCTCCTAATGGATGTACACAGCACTAAATCATGGCCAAACACTGCAGTGGGTGTGTGTGTGTGTGCGCGCACGCACGTCACACTGAAGTGTGTCAGGCTCCAGCCCAGCCGCCTTCATAAATGCAGATGATCATCTTAATGATGTATTGGGGGGAGACATAAATCATGGAGTTGAGGAGGCTGCAGCATACAAATGCACAGTGAATATTCCTTTGGAGAAGTGAGCGATGGGCTGTGAACAGGGAGAGCTTGGGTGGAGCTGGACCCTCGATGTGCTCCTGTTCTCTGGCTCCAGTCTGTCCTTTTCCAAAGGGCGGATTTGGGGCCTCTGATACTCCTTCCTGTCCCTTCCTCAGGGTCCCTACTGGGCCTGGCACAGATGCTGTCCAAGGGGATCTGGCTGGGACACAGAGATGAGACCCCAGGCCTCGGGATTGTGCTGGGGCAGGAGGACAGGGTCTTCTGTCTGCTGAAGGCACCTGGGCACATCTGGTTGCAGACAGAGGCTTAGGCCCTCACACTAGCCTTGCAGAGCCCTTGCAGCTCCCAGGGGCTCTGACTGCTTATCCTGCTCAGCCCCGAAGCTAGGACTAGAAGGAAAGATGAGGAAAGAACGCCCTACTTTCGTCGTGAATTCGGAGGGTGTACGACATTTTCTGCCTGGATTGTTGGGGGTGAACCAAGGTTGACTGATTTGCACCTTGTCCTGCCTTGTCCTGAGTCCTCAGTAGTCCGAACCCTGCCCAGACCGATGTAGGAAGACTTTGGGAATATGGACTGGGAAGGTGGGGGAGGAGAAGGCAGTGTGGGGCTGGGTGTCACTATCAGGGAGGGTGGGTGACTTGAAGGCTGCAGCCTGGCCTGGTGTGGGGCAAACCATCCTCATCTGCATTCATGCAGAATGGGCTTGCGGCTATAGGCCAGACCTGAGCAGGCTCAAAGTCCTGGGTTCCTGGCAGAGGAGTCTGGCTGAACGCTCAAGGATCTTGCTGCCCTTTCTGGCTCCTTGTGCTCCTGTTTGAACCCTCTGTCCCAAGGACCACCAGCTTCCAGGGTGCCGAGAAGCCCCTAGTGCTTAGGTTTGTCCAGGGGCTCACAAGGGCATAAGGGGACAGTGTGGAGCCCAGACATTGGCGGGCGGAGCGTAAGTTACACAGAGGGAGGGAGCCCACTGCATCCGCTAGAGAGGGAGCCCTGTGTTTTAACCTAAGGAGAGGTGGCCTGAGCCTCTTTGCTGAGTGCAGCCGGCCATCTGGTCTCTCTGACATCTTTCCTTCCCATGCTGCTTTGACGTGAAGCTCACTTGTGGGATGAGTGACAGAAAGCAACTGCTCGAAGGGAAAGGAGCAACTAGGATGAGGGAAAGGAGAAAAGAAAGAAGGAAGGAAGGAAAAAAATCACATATGCATGTACAAGGACAGCTGGGATAACTGCACTGCTGATTTCTATTGGTTTACTGAAAGGAATAGTTACTGTTTAACATTTTTTTCTTTTTAATTTTTTGGACCAATTTTGCATGCTTATATCTGGTAATATGAACAACTAATTTGAAGACAATAATATGCAATATAACAGCCACTGTTGAATTCCTATCATCTTGTTTAGTGAAATTCTGTATTGTTTCTAATGTTTTTAAAATAATTACTTTATTACCTTAAAAAAAAGGAGTGTAGATTAGTAAAAAAAAAAAAATGGGTTGGGGGACAAATATGAACAGTCTGAATATCCTTGCTGGCCCCTACCTGGGTCTGGCAGGGCATGGGTGCTGCTGCACTGGCAGAGGATGCAGTGATCTGCCAAGACCTCTGCCGTGGGGCACAGTGAGGCCACCTCCCTCAGTGCCAGTGTCAGTGTCGGCTGTGGCCCAACCCGTCAGACCCCTCCCTGATGCCTGCCTGCCTCGGGCTGGGTTTCCCTGCTTTCCCCCAAGACACTGTTGCGTTCCGGCTGCAACAGTCACAGGGATATGATGGAGGAGCCCAGTAGCTTCGATCTGTGACAGGGAGCTGCTGTCAACAGCGTCAGTTGGCAAACATATGGCTTCTGTTATCACAAAAGAAGGTTGGCGTTTAAGAAGTCAAAAATAGAATTTTCCATCACATTTCCCTTACAATCTCAGCTGAACTCTGCCCCTGGATTTGGTGCTCTTTTGTTTAGAAAATCAGGGAGCAATTTTGAGAGCCCTTTGGTCTTCCTGTACACTTTGTCCCTTGTGAAAATGAGGGAAAATATTATTAAGCAGAGGATGAAGAAAACAACTGAAAATGCTAGCTGGCGTTTGCACTGTTCCTCCAAGAAGTGACCTTCCTTCTCCTCTTATTCCAACCCTGTCTTCCCAGGCTTCTGGGACAAACTCCCAGGTCACAAACTCAGGGCCTTCCCCCAATTCCCCTTTCTTGGCCAGTCGTTCCAGCACCCGAGGTGACCCGCAGGGAGCCTTCTGGGGTCAACACTTCCTGTCCACACCTGAAGCAGACAGTCCTGAACTTCTCCAGGTTTTATGTGACTTTAAACCATGCCAATCCCAGGGGGAATTGCTTCCCTAAGCCTTCTTCTGTAAAGGAAAGAAGTAGAAGGTTTAATAACTGAGTAGGAGCATTGCTGATTGAAGGCGGCCGGGGTAGCTAAGGACAGTTAACCCAGTGCTAGCTCCAAACCTCAGCTATTGGGAGCTTCTCATTTCCAGCGGGGGCATATTTTGCATTTGATAATCCAGGATTAACAGTTTCAAAGATTTAAAATCAGAAAACCAGTATTCCTCTGGCTTTCTTTAATTCTAGCTTGGACCTCTCACTCTGTGGCTCCAGGGCCGTGGGAACATAATCTCTGAGCCTGCACGAGGCTCCGGCCCCCTCGTTGAAGGTGGATGCCAGTGAAAAAGGTTGCTGCTTTGGGGAATGTTTCCTCGGGCAACCTTTAGCACATGGTTTATCCTCCAAAGGTCTAAGAAAGGGGTTGCATTTTCCTGTCATCTTTTGGAGCCTCCCAGGGACCAATGTGGTCAAGGGTAAAGTCCAGGTCGGCAGTGGGTACTGCTGCAGAAGACAGCAACGGGCTGCGCTCGAAGCTCAGTGGTGCAGGAGCTGGAGGAATTTCCAAGGGGGTCATTACTGAGCCTGGACAGACAGGTCACAGCCATGAGATTTATGAGTAGCCCCATGACCTCTAAGACAGTGACCCCCTCAAGGGGGGCTGTTATTGCTTTTTCTGGCTGAACGTGTCAGGTCTGGAGTCACGGTGCCAGGGTTTGAAGGGACTTCAGAGGTCATGCACTGCAAGCTCTTCCCACCCCCATCTTTCCTGACCCCTCACCTTCCTGGTCATAAAACACA
Organism: Dinomys branickii; assembly: GCA_004027595.1. Classification (NCBI taxonomy): domain Eukaryota; kingdom Metazoa; phylum Chordata; class Mammalia; order Rodentia; family Dinomyidae; genus Dinomys; species Dinomys branickii. Next base: position 157,838 of record PVLD010000794.1, read on the forward strand.
TGCACTTAACACATTAAAGCAACCCAGTCCACGCAGAGCGCAGAATTTTCCTGCATCCACTTCAACACTTTCAGAGGTCCTGGGCTGCAGCATAACCAGGTGGGGGATCCTGGGTGCAGGGACTGGAAGAATCCACCTGTGGGGCTGCTGCTCCTGAGTGTCCACACGGGTGCTCATACAACGGTGCTTCACAGCACCAAAGAGCAGAGGATTCCTGCCAGAGGGATGGGGTGCTGCTTCATGAAGGGGTATGGAGGGGCAAGGACTTCTCCCAAGAGGACCCGAGAAAACAGCCCATAAAATTCACTTGAGGGCATGGCCAGAAGGGAGTGCCACCCCAGCTTCCGGCTTCATTAGATGCTTGGCACCCCTGCGCAGGATCAGAAATCGATGAAGGTGGCAATTACAGACACTCCAACATATACCCTTTAATGGGCTCGTGTTCACGTTCCTGCAAAGCAGGCATTAATTGCAAGCTGCAGACGTTCTCTTGTACATGAGTGAGCTCTCTGCAGAGTGTTTTGAGAGCCTCTCACAGGCGTGAGCTTTGGTGTGCAGAGTGGGGGGGGCAGGGAGGCTCCAGGCTGGGCTGGCAGGGCTCCGTCCTGGAAGGTTCTGGAGCCTGGGACTCCTAGAATGCTGGGGCTGTCTGGGCCCAGTCCTGCCTCTGCATCCTTACCATGTGACATTGGCCAAGGGATTTGTCTCTGTACCCATTTGCTCATCTCCGGAGCAGGGCGGCGGTGTGTGGTATGGAGGTAATGCTTGGGACCCTATGGGGTGTCAGCTCTCTTGCTGTCTACACAGTGGGCTGTTGCTAATCCCTGTGCCACAGATGGGGGTTCTTGGACAGTTATGTAGCTGGGTGTTGGGCCTGGACTCCAAGCTGAGGCCTTTTCCACCCTAGGTTGGGGGTTCTTCTGGGCTGGGGTCAAGGCCTAGCACTGGGTGGGTGCCTGCAGCCTTGCAGGCACTGCTGCCTCTGGACCCCTGCCCTCCCTTCTGGATTTGCACACAGGACCCTGGTGGAGCCTGGCGCTCTGGGCTCCGTGCTGAGGGCTGCACAGCCCAGGAACCGTCCTTACACCTGACACCGGGATCTAACTGTGGGCCAGGCTGGAGGATCCCAGGGAGCCTTTGCAGGTCCTGGGACCACAGGGCCCACCTCTAGCCACACCTCTGTGCCAGGTCTCCGGGGCTGGGATGGGCATGTCAGTCTATGGATCAGCTATTATAGAGCGGGGGGAGGCCAGGGCGCTGTGGGTCAGAGCAGCCAGGTGCAAGGTCTGTCAGGAAGAGTCACAGCAAAGAACTTGGAAACAAGAAGAAACAGGGCCCCCCCACAATCTGAACCCCATCTGAGTGTTCAGAGCACAAAACCTGCTAGCAAGCTGTGCTGCTCCTGGCCCAGCTGATGGAGATGCAAGTCTCACAGAGGGATTCGGAATCACAGGGCTGGGCTCCAGCTGTGGGATGCTCCGTGAGTGTCCAGTTCCTTCTCCCATGGGAGCTCGTGGAGATGCTCACCTCATGCCAGCTTTCCTGATGTCAGCATGTGCCAGGGCATAAGAACAGGGACAGGCGAGGGTGGGGTGGGGGCTAGAGCACTTGGTGGCACCTTTGTGCCCAACCAAGAGGCCTTGTTATTACCAACAGACTCCTGCAGAGGGTGAGAAATGCTGTGGTTCTGCAGGCACCAGCCAGCCGGGCGGAGGGATGAGAACTGTGGCTCATTAGCAGCTCAGCAAACGAAGCTGGGGGCTCTGCAGAGCCAGGGGGAGCTTGCAGAGCACTTTAAACACCCCCTGGAATCTTGTTTACACTGCTAATTCTCAGAACTAAAGGGCTTTGCCAAGGACTTTAGGAATTCTGTTTGAAATCTGTGGCAGTAATAATTTAAGACCTCACTCTCTTTAAAGAGAAAGCAGCAGGATGTGCATCTCAGTTGGTTTCCACCCAGCACAGTGATGTCCAGTGTTTGGGGGCCAGCTGGTACTTGTGGCCCAGGGCTTTCTGAGTTGCCATTTCCTTTCCAGGTTGTCATTTGGGTCATAACATTGGGTCCTGTGTGTTACTGGGCAGCTGTAACTCTTCCTGACATGTTTCTGTAAGTGCAGCTGACCTGCTCATCTAAATCCCTCCTGGTTTTCCCAGGGTAGGGAGCAGAGCAGCTGTTCAGAGAAAAGTCTCTCCTCTAGCACCCTGGGGGGTACAGTGGTTGAGAGGGTAGGGGAAGTTGCAAGGGTGTTATGCAAATTCAAACTCCCGAAGATACATTCAAGTCCTAATGCTCCAGCCTCTCTGCAAAGGGCCCTGGCTGATAACAAGCCATTTCCTGCAGTGCTGCTACTGCAGAGCATACCTGTCAGCTGGTGGCTGAACTATGCATCAAGGCAAGCTTCACTCCCAGCTCCCGAGTTCCCCACGGCTCACGCTGCCTGGCCTTGCCCTGCTTCCTGCCCTGTCTTGTGCCCCTCCCGAGCAGCATGCATCTGCTTCCTGTCCCAGCTCAGTGGTGGAAAATCCATGGGAAGCCTAGGCAGCGCCTGGTGGAAGCAGGACAGCAAGGCACAATGTGGGGCTCCCTGGGGGAGACGGGGGGGGGGGTCATATTGAGGTGAAGTGCACAGGCACTCCCCACAAGGCCCTGCCAGCAGCCCAAATTGGAAATCCTAAGCACAGGTGACCTCAGAGCAGCTGCTTGGGAACTGAGTCCAGGTGGCAGTGGCTGACGTACTTGGTGGTAGGGATTTCTGCTTTTTCACAGCAGTGCTGGTGAAGCTCGATTCCAGAGACCCTGGAACCTGCTGGATGACAGAACGACCATCTCTCCCTTTGGCTTTCCGTCTTCAGCTGGCTGATTTATCAGCTCTGAGCACTGCTCTACAGCCATCCAAAAGGCACCACAGCTAAATATTATTAGTCTTCCCCTGCTTCAGCAGGCCAAAGTTTGATCTTTACTGCAAGCGAACAACGGTCATTGTACCCCCTTCTGGGCTGTCTGTGCGAACCAAGCATGGACACTTAATTTGTAGCCTCAGCGAGGAGGGCTTGAGGTGCCCTGTTGCAGGGAAAGCTCGTTTCTTAAGCCTGAGCCATTTCCTCTTTCCTCCAGGAGTGTTGCTCTTCCACCGGGATTATATCCTCATTGCATTTTTTTCTCCTTGAGTTTGGGGATGTTTGTGTTTTTAAAAATATGATTTCTGTTGTGCACTGCCAGAGCAGCTTGCCTGGCAGGCAGAGTGGGGGCCGTGGGTTAACCAGCTGTCAGTGTGGCGCCATTAGTCTTGCAGGGCATGAAGACCCTGAATGCATGTGATCAGTCCCTTTCTGGAACCTGCTGCAAAGGCAGCATCCTCAGTTAGGGTAATGCCAGGGCCTGTCAGTGTCCACGTATCCTAGAAAGGCCCTGGTGGCTGCAGTTCTCTGGGAAGCTGAGATTTGAGAGGTGACGTTGGAGGTGTCTGGGGTCTTGGGAAGTTCTTGGGAAGTAGGGGCCCTACTCGGTTCTGCCCTGGCAGCCGATCCTGCAGAACCTGGGAATGCAACCACCCCTTGCTGGCTGTAGCGAATTATTTCCGAAATTAGATGCATTTCCCACTCTCTGGGGTCACTGCTAGCTTGTTAAGGGGTGCGGTGGGGGCAGATGGAGAACTGGGGTGGGGTGGGGAGGCAGAAGGGGACACAGAGACCCTGCCTGTATTCTCTTGGGGTCTCCTGTGGGGTGTCATTTGCTATGATTTCTAACAAACACACCTTGCTCTTTGCCATGGGGGAAGTACAAATTTGGGTACGGGCCTGAGAAATCTGTTTAGGGCTATGCCTTGGACAGTCTTTGCTGAAAAGAGTGGCCATAACCTGCAGGAGGAAACTGTCAAGCGGACATCGGGCAATGGCCACAGTGTGCCCATTCTCTCAAGTTTCCTCACAGTGCACAGGGCCTCAGCAAAACCTGATTCCTCCCATGCACAAACCCAGACCCATGGCAGGTCCTTCCCTGGGGTCGGCAGGGAGACCTCAATGTGGGCAGCTTTGACCTCAGTGCATTTCTGCCTTCACTGAGAGAGAATTTGGGGCTCAAGCCTGCCAAGCCAAGACCACACAGATCCCTCTGCCAGCCACATCCTGGGTGTGGCAGTGAGGGGTGCTTGCTACTGGATGCCAGCAAGGTCTGTGAATTACTGTAGCAATACAAAACTGATCCAATAGTCTCTTAAAGCACCCCCCGGAACATCTCTCTCCCCTGTTCAAATCCTCTGCCAGGCCCCTGCCCAGCCAGAAAGAGGTTCACACTCCTCCCTCAGTCCCTAGATTTTGCCATGACCCTGCACTAGCTGTGACCCTGCTTTGCACTTCCTCCCAGACACCTACCCCGCCTGAGGTACTTGTGGTTTGTAACACTTGAAAGCAATGAAGGTTTTGCTGTCCTTGAATGGAAGCCCCCACTCTGGGCAGAAAATGCCTGTTTTTCATCAAACCTCCTTATGATGTTAAAAACCCCACTCCCACCTTTGGTCTCCTTGGGCTCCCACACCCCACTGTCCCAGGAACAGACAGATCTTGAGCTGGATCCCAGCCACACCCCTGCGAGATCATATTCTCTTTCCTTCTTCCAAGTGCAGACATTAATGAGTCCTGGTGTCGCATATACACAGCTATAATTACACTTAATCATCTGGCATCCTGGGACTTTGCTCTTTAACAAAGTGTCACTTGTTTGCAGGTTCTGTTGAACTGGGAATTGGTTTTAGTTATGTAAACCATACAGATAACAGGTAAGCTCCTCTTCCTGGTGCAGTCTGCAATTTGCCACAGCATTTTTTTTTTTTTTTCTTTTCTGTACTGGGAATCCAACTTGGGACACTGTGCTTGCCAGGCAGGTGCTTGTGCCACTGAGCTATCTCCCCAACTGCCACAGAATTTAATATCATGGATTAATTTGATCCCTGAGCTCATAGATGCATCCTACCCACCCTAGACCAGCCACAGTTAGTTGACAGCCCAGGACTTCCAGAAACCTGTCTGAAGAGTGTCAGATGGAAGAAGTGCTACCGCATTAGTGGGACCATGTCTTAGTCACCTTCCTCATGGCTGCAAATTTCAGAGGATTTAAGAGAAGAGGGGTTTATTTTTAGCTTGCACTTTTTGGTCCATAGTTGGCTGGCTGCATGTCACAAAAGCATGGTGGAAAGGCCTGGACAGAGGAAAGGTACTCCCCTCATGGAGGACAGGAAGCAGAGTGAAGGGAGGGGCCAGGAAGGGAGATGCACCTCTCCAGGTCAGGCCCTCTGCAACCCATCTCCTCTACCCACACCGTATCTCCTAACAGCAAGTCATCTACGGTGCTGCCATGAGCCAATGACCTTCCCCAAGCCCCACCTAGGAAAACATGAGGTTTTGGGGAACATTTACATATAAACATTCGTATCCTTCCCCTGGTCTCCAAAAGACTCATGGGCAAAATTATTATTTAGTCTGTCTCTAAGAGTTGCCAAAGTTTTAATAGTTCCAGCATTACTGAGAAGTTGAAGTCTAAAGTCTCTTTTGAGAGGTAAAGTAAACTGTTAGCTATGAGCCCTTGTAATATCAAAAGGAAGTTAAACACTGCCAACACACAATGGCACAGGGCAAATATTCTCATTCCAAAAGAGAGGAACCAGGGATAGAAATCAATGAGAGCAAAGCAAGACCAAAACCCAGCAGGGAAAATGTTAAATCCTATGGCTCCTTGTCCAGCACCCAGGGCAAGCTGTGGAGAGATATAAACTCCAAAAGGATTGGGTGACCCTGGATGCCGGGTCTCATAGGTCCCAGGGCCCCAGACCCCAGTGTGGATGGCCAGGGTGCTGGCCAGCTGAGAAGAAAGGTGGGAAAGGGTGGCTGATTGATTTGTGCCTCCCTCAGCTGATTGGCCCCCACACTGGGGCAGGCAGAGAGTTGGGAGAACAGAGTGCTGGAGCCTGGTGATGACGTCACTGTGCTACTCAATGGCCTGGGCCTTCAGGCCTTCTTCTGATATCTGAGTGGGAACCTCCTTGACCTCACAACTCTTGCATTCTGTGTGTCTGTAAAACCAGGACCATGTAGGCAATGCTAAGGTCTGCCACCAGGTTGAGTAGTACCTGGGCTCCCTTGCATCATAGTTGCAGAGGTGTCAAAGTGCCTTGATGGCTGAGCACTATGAACAAATTCCCTAGGTAGCTTTTCTGGAGCATGGCAGGTTGGGGCTCTCTTCAAAGCAATCTCTCACTTTTGCAATTTTGAGCCTTTGAAGGATGGGTCTTTGTTGGTTCCTAGAATGCCCTTGAGGCATCTTTCCCACTGGCCTGATGTGAAAACAGGTGTTGCTTGGTACCAGAGAAGTGGGGTCATTGTTGCGGCCCTACCTGACCATATGGTTCAGAAGTCTTTGTGGGAGGCATTTGGAGAGGTGTGGACATACCAGCTAGAGAAGCAGCCCCAGAATACTATAAGCCAAGCTCAATGAGAGATTCAAGTCAGAGCTCTGAAGAACAGGATTCCATGAAGTGACAGATGGTAAAGAATAGGCTCAGGAGGTTTCAGCTAGGAACACAGATACATTGCCAGGTGGACTCCATGCCATATATGCTATACTCTGGCAGAACATGTGTCTACATTTTTCTCATGTCCTGACAGTTTGTGGAAGCTGAGATTAATGATGGAAACTAATTAATCTGGTAGAGGAAGTTTCAAGGCAGCCCAATGTTCAGGCTGTGGCATGAGTACTGCTGGGGGGCTTTCAGGCAGCTCTAGATTGAGAATCAAGGACAAATGGCACAGATTTAAAACTTTTTGAGTTTCACTAGAAAGGAATCTCCTGTAAAGTTGGGCCTTGGAAAGTTGAATCAGAGGAAAACTTGGGTGCTGAAAAGATTAGTATTGAAAAGAAGTCAAGTATTTATGGTAGAATAATAGGGAGAATGTTTGACAGCATCCTGGGAATAGCAAGATATCACTCCTGGTACCAAAATCTACTTTAGTCAGCGGGACAAAATACATGAAATTTGCAATTTAAAGGAGAAGAGTTTTTTTTTTTTTTTTGGCTGATGCTTTTAGTCCATAGGCAGGAAGAGCATGGTGGAAGGTCCTGGGCAGAGGAAGCTGCTCACCTCATGGCACTTGGGAAGCAGGAGGGGAAGGCAATGAGCCCTACTCTACCAGAGGGCACATCAACCACAGGATGACTGGTGACATCGTCTGTCTTTGCATTAGAGAATGTCCACTCCATGGTAGGCCACAGGCACAGCCAGGGTGGTGCAGGCACAGTGTGACCAGGGTTGGGCTGGACACTTCCTCCAGAAGCTGCCAAGGAAGCTCTGAGCCATTCACTCAGAGTAAACAGAGGAGCGGAGAAGGGAGACACACTCTTCCAAGCCCCAGGCCTGGTGACTCACCTCTTCCAACCAAACCCTAGCTCCTAAGAGCTGTCATGAGCCCACAGCCCCATCACTTTCCTGAAGCCCCCCCTCAGAGTGAGTGAGGCTCTTGGGAAACACCTAGATATAAACCAGATCATACTGAAGTTAATTCCAAATTCAGGGTCGCAAGCCCATGGATCTCTGACTGTCACTATGCCTATTGACAAAGGCATTTCCAAGTGTGGTAGGTGTCTCCCTGATGGGACTTGCAGTACTTTTCCATGGTGAATGTATATGCACTTATTTTAAATAATAACATCACTTTGGTGCCACTGCGATTACACTGAGGGGTTCTCTTCATATCTAATAATGGGATGCTTTATTAAACAATAGTTGCATAAAATGTCCTTTATACAAACCCTATTAGTTTAAAATTGAGTTGGTTTAAACACTAACCAGTATCAGGACGTCAATAATATGCATGGTACCCAACCCAAAGTGGGAGCTGGGTGGTGGGAGGTGGGTGTGGAGGCATGCATCCTGCTCTAGCTTGACCCTCGAGGCGAGCTGGCGCCAGACAGGGATGTGGATAAGGTGTTCCAGGTTACACATGTGAAAGGCAGACAGCAGGCCTGAACTTTGAGGGGGGAGAGGCGATAATGGAGAAGCTACTCTGAGGTGAAGGGCAGGGTTGGGATTTTGTTGCAAATCACATTAAGCATGAACTTTGCGTATGTTCCCCCCAGTGTTCTGAATCATAGCAAGGTTGAAGAGGGGCCGGGCTGGGACTGGGAAAAAACCTACACATCATTAAGATCAACAGTTTGCTCCTAATGTGCCCACAGACTCAGAATGAGATCTAAATGGAGATTTCCCCCCTCTCCTGACAATAGGGCTGGTGATTATGCTGTGTCTTTGTAGGGAGGCCTGGCTGTGTTTCCTGCAGTTGCTGCTGATACATTGGAAACAAGTCTGAGAGAACAGATTTCTCCAATAGGATGGAAATCAAAGGCAGATTCAGAAAATGAGGGTTCCTTGGTGATGCACTGAGACCTAGGGTGGCGTTGAGAGCTGTCACAGTCCTGACCTTGTCTTGACACCTGTCCCCTCACCAGGTGTGGTTCCTATACACTGCAGCCTACAGCCCAAGCATAGACCCCATCCCCATTAAAGGTCGATGCTCAGGAATGGCACATGAGGCAGAGTATCAGCCTGCATACAATGGCCCCCCAGCTCACTCCTGAGGTTGGATGTGTGTCCAGGCCATGTTCAGTGCTTCCTTGGCAGCTTTGGGAGGAAGTGCCCAGCCCAATCCTGGTCACACTGTGCCTTCACCACCCTGGCTATGCCTGTGGCCTACCACGGTTTGGACATTCTCTAATGCAAGGACAGACGATGTCACCAGCCATCCTGCGGTTGATGTGCCCTCTGGTAGAGTAGGGCTCATTGCCTTCCCCTCCTGTGTTTCAGGATCCCCAGCAAGCTAGGCATCTGACTGACAAGGCACCTTCCAAATCAGTGTGCTCCATCACACTGCTGGAGTCTGAAGAGCTGCCTGTAATTTTTCAGCTTGCCTGTCCTCTTGTGTTTATTTTACCAAATGCTATTTGGTCTTCACTACTTGGTAGCTTTTCACAAATCATCGCAGCGTGGAAGCCCTGCCTATAACCACCCTTCCCTCCCACACGGAAGGACCTGCCATACCTTTTTGGGAACAAGGGCCTGCAATCCCCCAGCTTGGAGGAGGGGTATCAGATGTTTGAATTCCATGAATTTGATTCCAGTTGCATCAAATTTAGATACCTGGGTATCCAGCTGCTTTGTTACCAGATGCTGAGAGCAAGGTCCCTGGTTAGATATCCTCTCCAGCATCCACCAGTGTCAGACCCAGACACCCAGAGATGTGGCTGGCCTGGTCCAGGGGGCCCCGCCTGGGGCTGCAGATTTCTGGGACTGGGACACACCTAGTCTCTCAACATCAATGCCTCGCCCCCACAGCGTGCGTCCCCACAAGCTGCTCCTCCCCAGCAGAGCTACCCAGGCTTCCCAGTCCCTCCCAGGTCCCCACCAGCACCGCCTGCAAATGGGGTGGGCGGGAGCTCCGGGGCCTGCAAACTCGCAGATCAGGGAATGAGCGAGACGCTTTCAGAATCATCCACTGCAGCAGTTTCTTAGCAACCCATTATTAGAGGGCTTCTTGGTAGTTAAAAAAAGATCTGCTCTCTTGAAAACGGAGTTGCGGTTTTGAGCAGGCGGTGCTCCTCTGTTGCACGCATCAGCGCAGCAGGGAAGCACCTGGCGGCGAAAGCGTTCACCCATCCTCAGCAACTGGCAGCCACCATGCTCCACTTGGGCACGACAGCAGGTTCGATGATGCCACTGCCTCCCCCCTTGGGAGGGGCTGCCGTGGTGCCCAGGCACGTTGGCCTATGTGTCACTGCTGCTGGACGCCTAGCACTGTGGTCTCCGCTGGGACCAAGATTTTCTCTTTCATTCCCTGACCTCTCCCCAGACTCCACCCCCAGAGGCTGAGGGGTGCAGCTTCTGCACCCCAGAGGCTGCCCCACAGATTCCATCCCTCAGGGTGGATGGGGTGTGGTGTGTGCGTGTGCGTGTGCACTCGGCGCATGCATTTCTCTGGGGAGGTCTAGAAGAGACTGTAGGTTCTCTAATGCCTGTGAAATCACTTCCTCTCCCCTCACTGTTACTCGTGGCAGCTTGCTTCCCCTTGCTGGGGTGCACAGGGAAACTCCGTCCCCTGCCCCGTCCCGTGTCTTCCTCCTGCACCACAGGGTGCTCCCCACGCCTGGTAAGCTGCACAGGAGGGAGGGTTACCTCTGTTCTGGCCTGAGGCCTTGGGCATGACCTCGGCTCTCTGAAAGGGTCCCAGTCTCTTCACTAGGGATTCTGACATCCGTCTCTCCAAAAGTCTCTGAAGCACTGCAGGCCGCTGGGGTGAGGGCCCAACACATTGCTGGTACACCTTTGCCTGTCTGTCCCTTTGCTGGTACATGGCACATGTGTCATGTAGACAAAGCTTTTATTCTTCTTATTGGGCTGGGATAGAAATTGCTTCCTAGGAAAATCATGCGTAGGATTTTGAGACTTTGTTTCCATCATGAGTAAGAACACAGAATGGAGGTTGGTGGCTCCTTTGGGCCCTTCCTGGTTTCCTGCAGGGAAGTCCTTCCATGCACAGGAAGTGGGCCAGGTGCTTGCTAGGAGACTCCAGCCATTGTCTGTAGCCCTGCACCCTGCTTGCTGAGCACCAGTGGTCCTAACCTGAGGTCTCATGGCTGCGGAAGCTTGGGCATGCAGGGAGCCAGTCCAGGGGTCTGTATCTGTCACTTCACTGCATCACCTTGCAGTGAAGGTGATGTTCCAGCTGGGTGGCACCTGGGGACTCTGCTCTCCGGGCCACTGGCTTCCTACTTTGCTGCACACCTGAATCACTTGAAGGATTCCTAAACTTTCCTGTGTTCCGATGTGAGACAGGGCAAGGACACCTGTGGGCATGGACTGGGGCTGGACATAGAGACTGGACGTCTCCAGAGAAGTTCCCTGTGGCTAAGCCAGAGTCCTTCTGCAGAGTCTACATGCTCCCGGGGTCAGGTGGGAACTGCTCAAAATGGCCTGGGGTTGCAGGGTTTCTCCCATCCACCCCACCCGCCTTCAGCCTCGTTTCTTTCCCCTGGGGTCCCCACATGACTGTGTCCCTCCACCTGCACACATCCCCGTGGGGGATTTGAGGTTTGAACTGCTATTCTCCCTGCTCAGGGAATGTTGTCCCACCTGCCTGTCCCTGGGCCTGGGAGATGCTGCCCCCCAGTCTCCTGCCAATGCCACATCCTCCATCAATGAGGCTCTCCTCCTCCCATCTCTGAGCTTGTTTTCTTCTATATTTCTCTTTGAGGGGACACATTTGTGTGCACACAAATCGGTACCAGTAACAGCGTAATAAATACTCAAATCTGCCTGGAAATGTTATATGTTTTGCCCTGTCCCCTCTGAAGAAAGGTTTCCTCCCTTGGCAACAAAACCCCACGAAAGAGCTGCAGACCCTTCTGTCCCTGAGCTCCATGACCCTTCTATCCCTCCCTGCATAGCATAGTCAGAGCCGGGGTGACCACGCGATTCCCTCACACTTGGGTAGAATGCAGCAATGAGCTCTGATGTCTGGGAGGCTCTAGGTCACTATGGCTTCTAGGACATCCTGGCCCCTTGAGCCTACAGAATGCTCTGTCGCACAGAATACGGTCACGTGTGTGGAAATCTTTCACAAAGCCATGACCTTTCCCACCAAGCCACACAGCTCGCACACGGCATATGAACAGCGACAGGGTGAAGGCCCAGGGTGAAGGCCCTACGAGGCTTCCTTCCTTCCCCAGGGCTCCGTCTCCTAAGGACATTGCCGTGACTGGCCTGGTGCTCATGGTGACTGAGCTGCTTTTGGGCATTTGGTTGTATAACCAGCAGTTTTTGAGCAAGAAAAATTATGCTTTTTACTTTTTCATATTTACCACCAAGCTGCTTTCCATGGCTGTGGCAGTTTCTGTGCCCACTGAGTACTGGATGATTTCCTCTCTGTCCTTGCTGATCAGGTGGACAGTCCCTTCTTGAGTCTGCTTCCTGCAGTGACCAGTGAGCACTGTCCACCCACTCATGCTCCCTGTACCCCAGCAGGGCTATAACTGTGCGCTGCTGTCTAGAAGGTTGGAGCCTCCTCTGTGGTTCTGAGGTGGATCAGGGCCTAACACCCTGGGCAGGCTGTCCTCTCCTTGCTGTGCTTGTGAACAGTGTCTTTTTGCTGGAGTGTCTGGGTTGGGCACAGTGCCCCTCTGCACCCTGGACACTGTGCCCACTTCAACAGGTGGTCTCACCCTCAGAGACTGCCCATGGGCACAGAGCCCAAGTGTGGCTCTGCCAAAGCTGAATGCACCACAGGGGGAAGGGGTGGCGAGTCCATAGAGGGGACAGAGAGGGCACTCGGAGTAGGACACAGAGAGGAGAGGACAACAGGCCTGGGGCTTCGGGAAGGAGCTGCTTGCTGAGTGTGACTGAGCTCTAGGTGACCAGGGCTTTGCTGGAGTCTGGTCAGCTGCTGGGCTGGAGGGTGAAGGGAAGGCAGCGGGCATGGGCAGTGGCCTGTAGGGGGCCGCTCTTTGCCTCTCATTGCACAGCGCCCCACCTCACTCTCTGTTTCTGCTCCTGCTCTGCAATCGCCTGCCTCCTGTTGTCTCAGGATGGGATGGAACTGTCCTGGGAAGTGGCCCCAAGTGCACACAGTCTCCGTGCCCACCCTCTGCGCTGTGGCTGCAGGCTGGATGTCCTGCAGGCTGTCGTTTTCTCCACCTGGACAAGGACTGCAGACTGACATTTTCTACTGTCCCCTCATTCCCAGCTGTTCCAAGCACACCTGCCTTTTTGGGCAAGGTAAGTTACACAGGCTACTCTCGGGGAAGAGACTCGTGCTAATAACAGCACAGAGGGTCCGCTCCTTCCAGCCCAGCGGCCAGCATGTCCACCGTCTCTCCAGGACACAGACTAGTGGAACAGGGTTGTTCTGGACAGCTCATGGCACTGTGCTTGTTTAGGAGCCTGTCTCTTCTGGTGGTGGGTGTTTGTTTAGCTTTGAGTATTCTAATCTGCAGATCCTCTGGTAAGGGAAGTTTTCTTATACTAGATTTTCAGTTTCTGACAGTTTAATGACTTAGGGATTTGACAGGAGGCTGAGAAGCACACATCTGAACGTTTCATTCAGAAGGACCTTTCTGTGTGGTACAGCAGAGGGGTTGTGCCCCTAGCCATGGCCACGATGAATAACTAAGATCACTGGGCCTCAGGCAGCCCCACCTGGGATCAGTGGTACCACCCTACCTAGCCCACTCTCTGCTCACAGCCCCAGAACTGAGTTCCTAATTTGGATGGACTCCATCCATGCACAGGAGTATAAACACAGAGGAGGAGAGGTTTCGGCTACAATCCCCAGCCAAAGCTACCTTAACATGTAATCAAGTTACCGTTTCATATTTCCAAATAAAGTTGAACAGTTGAACTAAAAGATCTCATTTGGGAACCAAACTTAAATTTAAATACCGCCTGCCTCACGGTGTTAGGGGTTTTTAGACTTTCAAATAACCAAGTCCGGGGAAATTGGTTTGGACAGGCTCTCTGGCTGTATCTCTCTGTGGCACCATTAATTGCCAGCTTGGATGGAGTGTGCCGAGCATGCCAAGTACCCAGCCAGTGCCTCATGAAAGCGTGAGGAAGAAGGCTGGATCCATCCAGGCCACCCAGAGAGGGCCCCATGGCACAGGACAGACACGCAACAACAGAACCATCGCGCACCTCAGCCAAGACGGGGCGGCTTGTTTATCGGGCAGCAGTTAGCCACGCGCCAGTGTGGGCACGTAGGGTGCACAAGCGGGAAGGTGGGAAATGGAGACAGGAGGATGGTCCTTGCTCAGGCAGAAAGGCCAGGTAAACCAGATCACAGCATCGACTGCATGAACACGGCCATCCCGTCCTCTCCGGCTTCCCCTATATGACAGAGCCAGGCCAGTGACAAACAGCTATGAGCCAGAATCAGCCTGTGAATGTTACACAGAGATGACAACAGAAGGATGGGGAGGAGTGCCACCCACCCCCATGGCGGCTGTAGAGGCCCCCACATGGCAAAGCTAGGTGCCTCCTGCAGGGCTCTGACCCACCGGCTGCTGTTTGACGCGTTTCCATGGACCTCTCTTTGTCTTTCCTCGGTCACCTTGCCCTTTTCAGGCATCCTGGAACCGGTAAGGCTGATTGGCTAGAAGCGGCTGGTGACAAACACCAACTCAAGCATAGATTCCCATTTGTGTTCTGCTCAGGCTAAGAAGGTGGTTTTTTTTCCCCCATCGGTAAGTTTTCCTTCATGGCAAAAATTTGCAGATAAAGGCTTTTCTTGATAGGTAACTCCAAGATAGTGAAGACAAGGGCACTGGGACCCCTGATGAATTGGGGCGGCTCGACTTGCTTTCCTAGGCAGGGTCCGTGTTCTCAAGTGCACATGGCAGGGCGTCACCTGAGTGACTCTTTGGTCTCAGCCATCACGTGGGGGTTCAAAGCCCATTCCTGTCCTTGGAGCTGACGGTCTTTCGAGCCCCTCTGAGTCTGATGTCTTGCTGGGGCGGTACCATCAGCGCCCCACCTCTCCCGGTGCTGCTGGGGGCTAAACCCAGCAGGAAGGCTCCTGGCTTCCCAGCTAGTGCACTGTGTTATCTGTCGATGAGCTCCTTGTTTAGGAGATGCAGGGGAGAGGTTAGGCACATCCTGGAAAGAGGCAGGGGACAGGTTGACCCCCTGCCCACAGTCATAGGATTGTGAGCTCCACAGCTCTGTCCTCTGGGCATGGCGACCAACAGCCAGTGGCCACCAGACATGTCCACGTGCTAATCTTGGGACATGTGACTGTCATCCGCACTTGCGGATGTGACTTAGTCAAGAACCTCGGGACAGGACTCTCAGGGGTCCTAGAAGCCATCACAACTGTCCTGGGAGAGAGGAAGGAGAGCTCTGACCACACAGGAGAAGGCCACTGAAGATGAGCACAGTTGGAAAGTTGTGTGGTGCAGCCTTGACCATGAGGAAGGCCCGGAGAGCCAAGGACACAGGCACCCCAAGGAGCTGGAAAGGCAGGAAATGGGCCCCTCCAGAGGGGGCCTGGCTGTGTGGACACCTGGAGCTGACGTCAGCCTTCTGGCCTCCACAGCTGTCAGAAGGCAAATGTGGGTTGTTTGAAGCCATCCATTCGTGGTGAAGTTAGGGCTGCGCCAGGAAACTCACATGCACAAGAAAACAACCCATGACAGGGACCCCTGTCTGCTTTTGAGACACTCAGGCGGGCTGTGCCTGGGAGGGCACCACAACCCCTCTCTGGATGTGAGTGAGCGGCTGGGGGAGAGGTTGCTCCCGGAGCCAGCAAAGACGGGAGGAGCCCCTGGTCTAGCCCACCTTCGTGCGCAAAAACTCGGCTGCCCCCAAGCCCCAGTGTCCAGACCAACAGGCCCTGTCCTTAGGGATGAGAGCTGTGTGTGGCCTCTTCCTCCTGACCCCACAAAGTCCACGGGTCAAGTGCCAATGCAGAGTGGGCCACCGGGCACAGATGCCGGTGGTTAAAGTCTGAAATGCAACCCCTGCAAGCCTATAGGAACCTTTCTAGCTTGCACATATTTTCATCTGTTCGGTGATATTTAAAATAATCCTCGATATCATGAACCATATCTGCCCACCGTTTCCTTCCTTCTGCAGTGTAACAGCTGGGTGTCAACCACCTCAACATGATCACCAGCTGGGTGCTCACACCTACTTCTTAGAACTCCCAATTTCTAGCAAATGTGATTTCCTGATAGATGTAATAAGACAGTTACTTAGTTTATTTAAGCTATTCAAATATTATCTGATTATTTACAAACATTTATAGGGGCTAATTATAAGTAACTGTTGATCAGGAAAGGAGCAGCTATACAATTAATCCTCGGTAACCACAGCTCTGACAAGTAGCTGGTGTTTACTTAACATACATTGAATGCTTTTTAAATTTGCATTAAGAGAGCCTTGAGCTTAGTGAGGTCTGAGGTGACACTGCTGTGATAAGGCAGCTGTCACCCCGACCCTCTGGTAGGGAATGAGACTGGGTCAGCAGAGCTTAATTCTTATTGGCTGCTGGCTCTGGGAGAAGAGTCCAGCAAGCTGACGAGACACCAGAGCCCATGCTGTGCGGTAGAGCTGGAGACCCACAGCACCACCAGCACCTGTGCTGGCCACACGGGACCCCCAGCCCCACAGGCCTCTTCTGCAAGGAGGGAGCAGGTGTCCAGGCCCCTGAAATCTGGGGACACCTGCTCAGGGGCTGTGCCCGGCATGCTGCTATGAGTGCTGGCATCTCCAGTGAGGGACCTGAACCAGATGACCTTTGTCCATGAAGCCTTGTTGAGTCCAATAGCCCCACACCAGCATCATTAGTTGAGAGCTGGTGGTGGTGGTGGGCTGGGTACTGAGATACCGGGAGGGATGTGGTCCATGCCAGCCAGTGTAGGGTGACAGCAAGCAGCACCAGCACCCTCTTCTCTGTGCCTGTCTCTGCTTCTCTCATGGTCAGGATGGAACCCCGCCTGCGGCTGAGCTGGAGGTGCCATTGCAGAGGGCTACAAATGACTCTGCCAGATTATGGTGCCTCCTCCTGGCAGGCCCAGTAGCCCAGCTTCTGCCTCAGGACAGGGCTGTGTGAGCCCAGATCTACCTGGCCAGGACAATTACCAACCTGCCACAAGCCTGGAGGGACTAAACAGTCATGCCTTTGGGTGCTCTGGCTGGAAGCTTGTAGCTTCTGACCCACTGGATTTGAAGGCGTGGAGGAGGCTGAGGCCCTCAGCGTGCCCTGCCATCACAACTGCATTCTGTGCCCATGGCCCTTGCCTGGGCCCCACTGGGGTTTTCTCCACCAGAACTTCAGGGTGGGTGGGGGCTTGCTTTGCATTTGTCCAGCCAGGTGGATTCCAAAGCCTGGGCTGGTGTGGATCACCGCTTTGCTGCAAGACTCATTATGCCCTCCTGCCAAATACCCGCTGTAGTCTTGGGTGGCCACGGAGCAGGTGACCCCTCGGCTCCAGTGCCCAGAAGTTGGCAGGCCTCCTGTGCTGCAGCTAACCAATGGCTAGGCCACTCTATCATCAGCCTACAGAAAACAGTGGTGCCCCTGTGGGCCTGGCCGGGGCCCCTTCCTTCCCCTGCTGCCCAGGAGAGGTGGGCTGGCACCTGCTGTGGCCCCCCGGGGACAGCGCGAGCTGCAGTGAGCGCCATATGGTGCTCTGCAGCAAGCCGGCACAGGCACTCAGCTTGTCACCATCGGGAAAGCAGCGTGAAACTTAAGTAATTTTTCGATGAAGTGGAAGATTTTCCACTTTAGCAGGAGCTGAAGACAGTCTCTGTCCAGCTCTCTGCACCTCAGTTCCCAGGGTCTTCCAGCAGGTGAGAGTCCATGGTGTGCTGCTGTGTCCAGCTTGGAGCTCACCAGGTGGTGGCTGGGCCCCTGTCCCCAGGGAGCAGCCCAGTGTGTCTGTCAGGTCCTGTTCTTGTTTCTTGTTTTCCGCTCTGCCACTGAGGCTGCCCCACTTTGACAGTGGTTTAGAACAAATTCGAGTGCTGAGAACTCATTGTGAGCCCCTGGGCTCACTGTGAAGGTGGGACGGTGGCACCAACGGAGAGGGCTGTGGTGGAATCCCAGGATTCAGGAGGCCTCCTGCAGGGGGCACTCTCGTCCCAGCAGCTCTCTGCTGCCACCAGCATCTTACAGAGGCAACAGACACAAGGCTTGCACTGATGTGTTTTGGGGGCTGACGAGCTAGTCATATGACCACGGGAACTCAACAAGAAGTGGAGACTTGGTCACCAAGCTGCCCCTTGGTGCGTCCGTGTTTGCTGAGTCGGTGTACACCTCTTATCCTTTTACAGACCAGGATGAGTATGAGGCCTCTGTCCTTGCAACAGAGGGTCAGGTTAGGATGTGCAGGGACACCAGGCACAGGCGAGCTGAGACTCTCAGGCCGGCAGCCTCCTGGATCTGCCCTGGGCCAGCTCCTCTCCTTTAGGACCAAAACCAACAGCCTGAGTGCCCTGCATGCAGCCTGTGCACCATGCACAGGCCTCGTCCTACTCTGAGCTCTGTGCAGTGTGCAGGACAGAAGCCAAAGCCCTCCGTGACCCGAGGCCTCTGTTAGGACCCTGAGTTCCCTTAGCGGCAGTGGCACCAGCCAACCTGGGGTCCCAGGCAGGAGATCCAGGCTCATGGTCTGGGGGTCCCTGCTGCTTCACAAGAGGGCAGCAGGCATCTGTGCACCCCTGTCACTGACAGCTTCGTTCCTCCATGTGTTCACTTCATCACCCCCAGGTAGGGGTGGGTCGGCTGTCAGTGACACCTATCCTGCGTGTCTACAGCTCTGTGGCTGGGCTTTGGCTCCTTGCTGGAGAATCTCTGTCCCAGGTGAGGGTGGAGCAGTCACGGGGGGCAGCCATCTGGACTGCCTCCAAGGAGGCAGGTCCCAACAGGGGTCTCCAGAATGCTCTGCAGCCAGTGTGACCGAGCGGTAGCTTCTCAGCTGTGCATCTCTATGTTCTGCCCTCCCCTTACCAGGGTCTGCCGCGGTGTGCAGGGCATCCGTGAGCACGTGTGCCGCTGGCTGTAAGCAGGAAAAAGCAGAGGAGCAGAGGGAGCCCAGGCTGGGAAGAGACCCAGGGAGTGTCTGGGGTCGCTCGACTGCTGACAGCGCCCAAGGCTCCCTCTCTTGGCAGGAAGTGCTCAGAGGAGGGGGTCCGAAACAAGCATTTCGTGCACTGAATGGTGCAGCTCAGGGGTTGGTTCTCCCCTAGCTGTCTCCTGCCCCAGACTTTTCACCCAGATATGGGGCCACGTCTTCCCAGTGGGTCAGGCTAAAACCCAGGAGCCAGCCACAGTGCTGCCCTTCCCTTCTCCTCCTTCTCCCTCAGCAAGGCTGTCCATCCTGCCCACCACTTCACACCTGTTTCCTGCTTCCCCTTCTGTAGTCCGAGTCAGGGACCACCCCCGCAGCTCCCCGGTGACTCCAACCTCTCCCCTGGCTGAGGGCCCAGGTCCTGGTTCCTGTGCTCTGTGCCTGTCTTCTCCCACTCCTGCCCTCACTCATCACACTCCTGATGCACACACTCCCCTTCCTTGGGTGTGCCTGCTCGTTCCTGTCCCAGGGCTTTTGCTCTTGCTGTTCAGGTGTACAGCTGACTTCTTGACTTTCAGACCCTGCTCAGCAGCTGGCGTCTGGGTGAAGCCTTCCCTGACATCCCACCCAGGGCACCTGCTTCCTGTCTGGCCTGCCCCGCATGGTGGCTCCTTCTGATGATATCTCCCCTCATATCCATTTCCAGGTGCACTGTGCTGGACAGAGGGATGCCAGTACCAATGCATAGACTCTTCAGGGCAGGGACCATGGCCACATGGCCCACCCTGCACACCAATCAGTGCTCAGTACAGGTCTCCACAGTGACCAGTGGGTACAGCCTGCATCTGGCTGAAGGTGGACTTTCCTATAACAATCCAAGATGCCTTCCAAGGAGAAATGCAGGGGGACTAACAGTCCTGTTCCATAAGCCCCCATTTCTGTTGAGGATTCAGTGAAACAATCTAGAAGTTGCTCAGGTCCTAAAATCTTCTTGGTGATAGACTTCCTCAACCAAATTGTGGTGTTCCCAGGTGGGCCGGATGGGATAGATTTTCCCCAACCCCCTGGGAGGATTTTCTACCCATGCCCAAGGCTGATGACATTTGTCCTTCATTAGGAGTTTTGTCCTTGATTAGAGCTTTGAACTGGTAGCTAGTGATATAGGTGTTTTGGCTTGTTTAATTTGTCCTTTGTTTCAAAAACCTTAAAAGTTTTTTGCAACAGTGGCTGGAGCAGTGGTGCTGTGGTTGTTCCACAGTTGTCAAGGTCTTGCTGCTGCTGAAGCAGTGAGATAGTCTGAAGGTGACAGTACTGAAATGGCCAGGTGGGTGGATAGAGGAAGGGTTCTGTGTGGGTAGATGGGCGAATGGATGAAGGATGCATATGTGGGTGGATGGACAGACTGATACATGGATAGAGGGGTGGATGGATGGATGGGTGGATGTATGTCCCACAGATGGGTGGATATGTGGCTGGCCGGCTGGGTGGGTGGGCGGGTAGATGGATGGAGGATGGACAGGTGGATGGGTGGAAGATGGCGTGTGGGTAGATGTTGGGTGGATGGATGGTTGGAAGTTGGATGGGAGGGGGTGGGTGGTGGACAGGTGGGTAGAGGGAGTAGATGGATGGAGGAGGATGTGTGATTGAGGGATGGATGGAAGTTGGATAGGTCGGTGGCTGGAGGATGGATATGTGGATGGACACACAGACGGATGAAGATAGGATAAGTGGGTGGGTAGGAGGACAAATGGGTGTGCAGTGACCTAGTAGATTACGGATGTACTATTTACTCCCTACCATCTTTTATCAACCAATTTCAGAACGCACACTATAAATGTGTATCAACCCTGCTCAAATCCACATGTTAAATTTGCAACTTGGATTATGTTTAGATTCTGTTATTTTTAATAGAAACCCTAAATCCCAGGCTGGCCTCCTGATGATAGGACAAAGCGCCAAGCTCGGTCTGCCCTAGGGCGCCACACGGGCAGCCACCTGCTGCTCCTGGTCCTGGTGGCCTGGCCTCTTCTGACACGCTCCTTCATTGCCTGCTTGCTCTTGCTTTTAGCGAGCAGGAGTGGAGGCTCCTGGCTTTTCCTGTTTTCATCACCCCACATCTTAGGAAAACAAAAACAGCTTTTCCACTTCATGAACGGTGAAGCCCCAAATCCCAAAGTCCAAGTTGAACACACAATTCAGTCAGAGGTGATTGGACAGGGCCTGCAACTGAGGGCCGGTGCAAGTGCATCTTGGGCTGTCTCAGGACTGAGAAGAGCCAGAAGACCTCTGGGCCTTTCTCCAGTCCAGTTCCCGGAGGTCCCTGGGCTGGAACACAGCCCAGGAGACCCACGTTCCTGCAGACAGTGCTTTACAAAGCTTCTTTCTCACTATCATTTCACAGAGCAACTTTGACCACGAGAGCAGCTTTGATTTTCAAAGGCCAAGATGAAACCTAAGAACCATTTTCTGTTGTCTTCCATAGCTCAGGAAATTTCAGAAGGGTATTTGGAAACGCCTCACCCTTCCTCACCCTCCTGGGTTTCAGTTGGCTTTGCATTTGACCTTGACTCTGCCGCAACAACCCTCCCCCCACCCCCTATTTCTGGAGCTGAAGTCAGGTCTTCAAGCTGAGATCTTTGCAGAGTGGACTTTCCTCCCTGGTTCTCTGTGATTCTGGAGAAAGGAGTTTTTTCAAAACTAAAGGCCTGCTACTTGGCATGAATTAACAGGAAACACCAACTGCCATGAGGAACACATGGTGGCCTCCTGCAGGACTGCAGCATCGGAATGTGCTGCCCAGCTAGATGGTCTCACTCTACCCCTGGCGGTGGTGGGTGGCAGGCAGGGAACACCTGGATACCCACTGACACCACTGCAGGGCACCGAAAGAGGCCCTGGTGGCCACGTTTATCATTAGCGCTGCTGTTTTCTCTGCTGCCACTCTCCTCCCAAGCACAGAGACACTCTTCACCTCCTCTCACCGTGGTCCCCAAGGCTGGCTCCCTGGCCGCCCTGCCCTTCCCATTCCCGGGGTCCGGGCCCAGCTCCTCACATCCGCATCCAGCAAAGCTGAGCGGAGGGTCCAAGACCCTGTGCCACAGAACGGCTCCCAGGGAGGGTCTCATTCCTCTAGGACACAATGTCCGGGTCACATGCAACTCCACCTTCAAGGACACCCCTATCTGCCTTGTGTGGTGTGACTGTTCACAGCTTAGACCTCTGAGGCCACAGAGAAGCTCAGAGGCAGAAGTCACCATTCACAAGTGAGACCCACAGCAACCCTTTCACTCACAGGCTTCCCCTTCTCTTCCTCCCCACTCAATGTAGAGGGCGTCACAGCAGCCCTGAAGCCAGGCCTCATCTGTGACCTTCATGGGCTCATGAGGGAGTGGCAGTGATATCTTTCTACAGAGTCTGCACAGCTGTGCCTGGGACAGGAGAACTGGAGGGGAAGTAGCTTAGGTCACTGAACTGGGTCCCAGGAGACTCTGGAGATTTGGGGGTGACATGTAGCTCTCTGCTGGCACACCAACTGAAGCATCTGCTGGCATCTGAGAGACTGGAGCAAAATCCAAGGGCCCTCACAGGACTCTCACAGTGAAAGGCACTCTCTCACCTTGCTCCTGTCTCCCCTTCAAACTTTTGTGCTCCAAGGGTGCAGGGAGTGGGTCTGTGTGGCCTTGTTCTTGAAGTGGCTTGGTGCAGCCTGGTGTGGGACATGAGCTGCTGACCCACAGGCCTAGCCAGGATGGTCAGTGGCCAGTAGGTGGTGTGGGAAGCAGCGGAAGGCAGTGGGGACTGAGCCAGCCAGAGCTCATGTGGCTGAAGGGGCAGTTACACCTCACAAGGAGGGACAGGTCTGCTGACCGCTGTCCCCACTGGGCAAGGAAGGAAGTGTGCGTGTGGTTTTTCTCTGTAGGGAAGTTTAAATGTATATTTTATATGGTGTTTTTTGGTTAAAATGCTGGGGATGAATTCCTATTTCTGAAATCTCTGCTTGGGTGAGGCAAAGCTCCTGTGCGCACTCAGCAGGTTGAGGCTGCTCCCACACACACAGGGATGTGGGCTCAGACACCGCTCAGGCCTGGCTTCTGCAGCTTTCTGCCCCTGAGTTTCCTTCCTGGGAACTGGAGACCATCACAGTTGCGGGACACCCTCACTTCCTGGCTCGACTCTCCCTGGGACACAGGGCACCAGGTGGGTGGCACAAGTTCCCCTCTTCCCTTTCGAGCCTCAGGACCCTGCCCGGGCTCAGATGGGGAGGACCCAGGGCAGCAGCTCCCAAACCTTGAGTGTCACTGACTCAGGAGCACTGGGCTTGGACTCTGCTGCCTCCTCTCCCTGCAGGGGTCTCTGCAGAGAGCACATGGGGCCCAACACAGGAGGACTTGTGAATGAATGGATAATGGATGGATGGATCGGCGGCCACCTCTGGATAGCCTGCTGGGTCATGGTGTCACATGATGCCATGTTTGCCACCTCGCTAAGAAGCCCACACAGAAGAATGGAGGTCATCCCTGTCCAAGCAAGGGCTATAGGCCACCCTGCCCCAGCATCCCAGCAAGACTTTGCCATGCTTACATTGTCCTCGGCATGGCCCACCTGGCGCTGCCCCGGCCCTACTGCCCAGCACGCTGACCATGCGTCCCAGAGCCCGCCTCGAAACCTAAGGCCTGGTTGCTGGACTCAGAGTCCAGTTGGGAAGGTGCATGAGCCCACATCCTACACAGCTGACCCAGTGTTCCAGTGGCTCAGTGACAGCGTTAAACCCTCATATATTAAATTGATGATAGAAATCTAAAATATTAATATATTCTAATTGAATATTCTCGATAAAATTATCTGAGCATTTGCAGCAATTTGATTTTACTTTCATTTCTTAAGGAACTTTCAGCTGCATAAATATAGCCATTACAGCAGTTCAAGAAAGGGAACATTTTCTGCTCAGACTAGGGGACGGTAAACACAAAGGGCTTGTGCGTTTCTTTCACATGATTGATTAAATCACAGAACCCAAGGCAGCAGAGTCGTTAAATGACTGCTTTCTTCATGTCCCTCTGGCTGTTGCAAGGACAATGTGAGCTCCCCACGGGTCTCAGCACGATGTAATTACAGTGGGGCCATTGCAGTGGTGGGACCATCCCACCCGCGCCAGGGTTGCGCCTTCCAGCCCACTGGAAGAGGGTGGGAGAACTTGGTACGTATATGTTCCTGCCCTTCCCCACGCCACCATGGAGCCAGGAGGGGGTGAGCGCCCACCTACGGGTGACAGGTGAGGGGCACATCCACGTGCCACCCTTACTGTGAAAGGGAATGCTTTGTTTCTGAGCAAATGTTGGAGAGGAGTTGGTGGCCCCAGGGGTAGCTCCTGCGCTCGCTGTTACAGTGGCTCCCTGGGTCCCAGTGGTGGTCACCGTGTCTGTGTGGAAGGCAGAGTGACATTGCTACCACCGGATTCTGGGGAGAAAATCCAAAGGCAAAATCCACAGGCAGACTCGTGGGATACCTCCTGTCAGTTCCTCCCCAGAGCCTCCAGAATGGGGAAACCCACTCATTCGTTTCCCAACCCCCACGTGCCCCCACCGGACGCAGAACTAGGTTACCAGGGAAGTCGGGGGTGGGAATGTTCTAGTCTCTGCCTTTTGGTGACATAGATAGGAGTTCCAGTTTATGTGTTTACAAGGAAAGTCTTGGTTACTAATTCTAGGGGTGACTACAGGCATCCTGATGACATAAGGGTCACAGTTTACCTAGGCTGTATTGAACCACTGATCCAAAATGCCAGAACCTGGAAACTGTAAGGTTCCATTTATTCCATTCTGTCCTCTGTCCAGTTGTTGTTTTCCTTAAAAAAAAAAGCTTATTGTATTACTTGTATTAAATCTACATAAATTACTAACCCACAATATGATGCTACAACTTTTCTTTAAACTGAGTTTTTTTTTAAAAGAAATTAATGATCATAGTCCCACACATATTGGTCTATACCATCTTTCCCTCAGCTCTCTGTCCCCTCCCATACATCTGAATTTCCAACTGCTGTCATTGGTTTTCAGCCTGAAGAACATCCTCACTATTTCGTGTAAGGTTGCTAGTGATGTACTCCCTCAGTTCTCATGCCAGGCATGTCTTTATTTTACCTTCTTTTTTTGCAGGATTTTCTGGATAGAGAATTCTCAGTCAGTAGTTTGCGATTTTGAAATGCCGTTCCATTGGCCCATGACCTCCATAGCCCAGAAAGAGCAGTTGGCCCTTACTCTTATTGCTGCCACTTGTACATGCTGCAGCCTTCCCTCTACTTCGTAGACTTTTCTCTTTGTTTTTTAATTTCAGCATTTTGACAGTGATCAAAGTATGGGTTTCTTTAGGTTTATCCTATGTGGGTTCACTAGGATTTTTAGATTGTAAGTTTGTTTCTCTACCAACTTTGGGAACTTTTCAGCCATTATTTCTTCAAGGATGTTTTCCTGATCTCTTACCTCTCCTTCCATAACTCCAGTTATGCAGATGTTGGGCCCCTTGTCCTTCTCTCACTGAACTTTTGTGTTTTACTTTCCCCAACACTCAATCTTCAGATGGGATAATTGTACTGATCTATCTTCAAATGTGCTGATCCTTTCTTTTGTCCTCTGCTATCTACTTTTAAGCCCATCTATTGAGTTTTTTATATTAGCGATATCAGGATTTTCAGTTTTTCTATTTCCATTTGGTTATATTTAAAAAATAACATTTTCTGCTATTATTCTCCATCTGTTCATTCATTCTGGCCATATTTTCTTTAAATCTTTGAATATATTTATGAAATATTTTAAAGACTTTATTGCTAATTCCAATATCCATGTAATCTCAGGGTCATTTTCTTTGGGCAGTTTTTCTTTTGACTATGGGCTACATTCTCTCTCTCTCCCTCTCTCATCTATTAATTTTTGGTTGTCTACTAATCAAGGTAGAGAAAACATTGTAGAAATATGACTCTTGTCTTTCTCCAAAATACGTTTATTTTTGGTATGGTGGGGAGTTAACTTGGATGAATACAAATCTCAACCTTTTTCTCTTATAGAAGGCAACATCTGAAATCTTGGGGTGTCTGGAGTGACCCTTGTGTGTGCACAGTTCAACATCAAGTTTAGGAACAGTTGGGGAGTCCTCATCTGTGGCTACATATTTTCTAGGTATCTCTCTTCACATTCCAGTTTCTTTGTCAGCTTTAAATGCCCTTCTCTGGCTTGTGTGGCCAGTAGGACTGTGGTTTTCTGTTAGAGATCCAGCCACCCTTCGCAAAGACCAGAAGAGGCCCTTGGCGGGAGGCCACGCCAGCACAGATCTCGCCTAGCGGCTGCCTGCTTCACAGAGTTTCCATTTCCTGCTTATTATTGATCACTCTCAAGTAATTTCAAGTAGTTAAAAATTTCCCAGCACTATGATCTATAGGAGTTTCAGTATGATACAAATTACTTCCCTATTGCCAGGAGAAATCTCAACTTAATTATTGTCAAGTACTGTGTCCCTGACCGAACACTTTCCATAAAGACCACGAAGGGTTGGGCAGCAGTGATCCTTCTGAGGTTACTAGTCACTTAAAAGTCCTCAGCTGCATCTGCTCTGTCCCCAGTGTTGTCTGATGGGTGGCCCACCCTTCCAGAAGCTTTACACTTAATGGGGGGCACAGACTAATGATTAATGAGCAAACACTATTAAAAACTCTGGCACAGTGGCAGGCACTGGGGGTACCATGGTGCTTCATGAGGAGGCCAGGAGAGGGGAGGCCACTTCCTCCAAGAGATGGAGGGCAGCATGGCTGGGGTTGAGCATGCCAAGGGGCACGGGGACCATGAGGGATAAGACCTTTTCCCAAGGACAATGGCAATTGTTGAAGATGAGCAGCACACACATACTCAGCTTTGGAAAGGCCACCTTGCTCCCCCTAGATAATCACTAGTGACCATGTCAGTCATTTGTACATGAGTAGAAGCCATTGGAACACCAGAGGATGGTCTGAGGTGGGCATAGTGAGTCCCACATGTGACCCAGCCAGTACTCTATGGGACAACTGGGTTAATGTATAACTCAACCAGCGCCACCACATGTACTTGCACATTCATAAATGCTTCTAAGGAGTCTGCTGTGGGCCAGACATGGACCTAATTCCAGCCCTGTCCCTGTCCCAAATCTCCTAAGGCAGATCCCAACTCAAGTTGTGGAGGGCAGGGCATGTGTCTCTTACCTCCATGTTCCCAGAGAGCTATCCCTGACTACACAGCAGGCCCCTAAGTTTTTCTGGCTGGATACAAAGCAGTGCAGCCTATGAGCACCCAGCAGGAACTGAACTGATCCAGGACACATGCAGAAAATGCTCCAGGTCTATCACTGTAAGGCGGCCAGAGTTGCCTGGTGTTAGAAGCAGGTTCTAACCAGTGCCTATCACTGCCTGGGGGCGATCTCTCTGCTCCAGAAAAGCCTTCTCTCATTTCCCCATGTGGCTGCCTTTGTGTTGAGCCATCTGTAGCGTCTTCCTCCCGAGTCTTTATCTCAAGCTCTTCCTGTGGGGCTGGCTCTCTAGCAGCGCCCTGAGGACTAGATTGCATGACTTCTTGTGTTGTTAAATATCAGCTTCCAAAGTTAAAGATTTTCTTTCCCAAGAGCACTGCCCTCCTCCTCTCTTTCTTGGGTCAGTTCTTGCAGTTGCCGTGGACAACCTCCCAAGTTAACAAATTCTGTATTTATATTAGACCCAGCCATGAAATAGATCAGTTTTTTACAAGTTTGCTTTCATCCTCATCCTGAATCTTGCCGAAAGTCAAACCTAATGAGCATGTGAGAGAAGCAGGTGGCTTCAAAAACCCTGTAAGGAGGCCCAGTGTTGGAACCGGCACCACCTCTGTAGTGACAGGACCCAATTCTGAGTGACAGGGCAGAGAGCCAATGAGAGCTTGGTGGTTCCGGAAGGCCACTAAAGAACTTTCTGGAATTCTAGACCAGGGATGGTGTTCCGTCATTTGTTGTAGTCCTTGGGGAATGTAAGGGACAGCCCTGATCACCTCCACAAGGTCAGGCCAGTGACTGTCCCTGCTTCTCCCTCTGAGCCAGCCTTCTGTTTCTACAACAAATGCCTGGCATAATCACCTTAGAAGGAGAATGTTTTATTTTGGCCCAGAGTTTTGGAGGTTTCAGTCTCAGATGGATTGGCCCTGTTGCTCTGGGTCTGAGCAGCACAGTGCATTAGGGCTGGAGCGCATGGCAAAGGAGCTTGTTCATCTCATGGTCCGTGTGAGAGAGAGGAAGGAGAGGGTCCTGCTGTCCCTCTGACAGACAGCCTCAGGGACTGGAAGGCTTCCCACAAGGCCCCACCTCTTAAAGCCCACTACCTCCCAAGAGCGCCACTCTGGGGCTGAAGCCTCTGCCACACAGGCTTTCATTGCTATGGTAACATTGACGGCTGATGGTGAAGGACCACCTGAGACCATCGCTCTTCTAACTTAGGCTGTGGTCGAGTTCTGGGAGCAAAGCACCTTGCCAGGACCACTGCCGGGCTTTGCCATGGACACAGCTCAGCAGCCCACGAACAACAGCCACACTACCCACGCGGCTGTGCTCCCCACAAAGAGGCTGTCTGTTCTTCCTGGCACGGTGGATTGAGTGCTTGCGAACAGACACAGAGACACGCTATTCCTTACAGGAAAAAGCCTGTAATTAACTGAGGTTTGGGGAAGAACATTCTGCCTCTTCCCACTCACTTTCTCATTTAACATATTTTATCAGAATGAAATGCCTTAACGAGCGCAGAGCTGCAGCTGCTGATCCCCGAGAACCCCCCCAGGGCGTGCTCAGCCTCCGTTCTATCACTCTGTGCTCCTGTGCACTGTGATCTGGTCTCTTTCAGGGACGGCCTCCCTGGAAATTCCGGCAGGACTTCCCGTGGGCGGAGACAGGCATAGCGCAGCACCCTAGCACCATGGTCTGCTCTGACTGAGAATTTAGAGTATGTGTATATGTGTGTGTGCACTGAGATCTCGCATTACGACTTGGAAGACAAGTCTTTTATAGAAGTGTAATGGAGGTCCCATTTCCCATACGCTACAGATGTATCTCTACTGAAAAACCAGCCCTGGCTACTTCAACAGAGCTGTGCTGCCGACGACACGGCGCAGGCTGTCAGGGCACCAGGGTTACAGATACAGCTGCTTCCTTCAGGAGGCCTCTTCTTAGATGACAGGCTAGTGGGGGGATAGCATTAGTGACAGGGAGGTCATAGGACACAGCAGGGTCGTGGGCAGAGAAAGGCCAGGCTTGGACAAGGGCTAGAAAGTCTGTTCTGATTCGGTTGCCCAGAGCTGTCCTGGTGCTGTGGGGTCCTTGGGACAGTTTGGCCAGTGGGGAGGGAAGGACACAGGCTGATCTCATCTCTTTGAAGACCCTTGCCAGGGCAGATACCAGCCACTCATTGCACATATCTCCCTGTCCTATGGCCATGGTGCTGTGCTGCGGCTCCTGGCCCTTGCAGCCAGGCACAGTCATGTGACTGGGCTTCGGCCAGTGTGACAGAGGCAGTGTCAGTATATGCCACCCCCTGTCTGGCCATCGGGGTCCTTTGGTGGCCTTGATGCCCAGCCCTGTACAACCAACAAGAAGTACCTTCTGGGCTCTGTTTGTGAACGTTTGGGCCTGCTCCTTACAGCAACGGAGCATACCGCACACAACTGTAGCCTGTTTTGGAGCAACGCTCTCTGCCCGGAGATGATGCTTCTGAGAGGGTGGAGAAGTTAGAGTGCAGGAGGAAAGGTGACTCACTCACTCTAAACTGCGGCGACGTGAGACTCTAATCAGAAGAAGGGGCCACCTCCGTGAGACTGCCAGATACAGCTTCCGGCTTTGCTCATTCTGACACCGAAAGCCAAATTCACATTTCCTGTCCCCACGTTTCATGTTTAAAACCACCAGCCTCACAGAGTCCCAGGAGCTGCATTGCAGGGGTTGGGGCACCTGCCATCCGCTACTCTCTCCAGCCCCGCTCTCCAATGCTGCTGTGACCTGGGGAGGGGGAAATTTCCCTGCTTTAGCTGTTCCCATCGGAAAGCCACATTCCCATCAGGGAACTCGGGCTGGGGGAAGCAAGCTCAGCTCTCACTGTGATGTCTTGAGAAAGAAGGCCCCCATCAAAGACAGCCCTGGGGCGACCACCCATGCTCTGCTGGTACAGCAGAAGCTGGTCCTCTGGTGACCCTGCCCAGTCTTCCTTCCACAGTCTCTGGTGCTTTGTGACCAGGCAGGCAGGAGTCTCCTTAGGGTCTCTTCTGCATAGTCCAGCAGAAGACGGTCAGGGAGGCAGGCTTAGGGAGACCCTGCCCAACTGGCCTCCTTTGAGGCAGAGCTCTGCGCACAGGGCCTGCCCTCTTTTTGGTAGCTTTTCCAAGTTTGTCTGCAGGTGGGAGTGGAGGAAAAACGATCCACGTGTTGGTCCTATGTCATCTGCCCAAGGAACTTTGCAAGCCAGGGCAACAGACTATCCCAGCAGAGCTAAGGCGCTAGGCAGACTCACAAATACACCCACCGAATATGTGCCCACCATGCCTGTGAGGCTGATTTGGACAGGCCTTCCTGCAGCCTGAGGATGACTGGATTGGTGGTTGTCAAATTATGGTGCGTGGGGCACATTTGGCGCTGTGCCTATTTTAGTGAGTGTGGATTTATTGGCATCGAGCCACACCCACTGGTTTGAACACTGCCTAGGCAGTGGCCAGACTCAGCCAGTGGGGCTCGCAGAGCTGGCAGAGCCCAGGGCTTACCGACTGGGAGCGATGGTTTTCTCCAAGTGGAGACTTTGGGAATAGTGCCAAGTAGCACACTGGGAACCTCACTCCCTTCCCAGGTTTCTGTCTCTCTTGAGGACACTCAGGAGAGGCTCCATGGGGTCCTAGAGCATCTGCCTGCCACACACCAGGCCAGCCTGCAGCCCGGGGGTGGACATCCTTGGCTCTGTTTGCTCTGCTTGTGCTTGTCTTTACTACCAGATCTTTCTAACAAACAAAACTGTGCCAGTCACAGTTGGATACGAAGCCTCCATTAGGACAAACATATTAAGAATGAATCACCTACAGGAGAACTTAAGTAAATGTGAACACAAGCAATAGTTGGATACAGCAAACACCTTGAAAAGGGTGAGTCTGCGGGCCCAGCATGGAGACCACAGAACTGATGTGCCATCACTAGCATCAGTATGGCCTACGCGTTGGCCAATGGGCCCAGGAGATGTGGGTCCAGGAAGCTACTTCTCAGTGAGTTTCCATCTTTGAAGACGTACTCATGTCCTGATCCCCATCTCACAATGAACTCTTCAACCCAGCCAGGCCACTCCGGGTCAGTGGCCGGCTCAGGAAAGCCATGTGCCCCATCAGGGAGGATGCATGCAGAGGCAGGGTGGAGGATTTGTATCGTGTGCTGCTTTCCTAGGCTCCAGCACTGCCTTCTAAATACAGTGTCCACCTCTGTGTATTGAAAAGAATGAGAAACAAAACAGCCTACCCAGCCTGAAGGACAAAGCTCACCCCTTCCCAGCACTGGGAGATCCTTGGCTGCAGAAAGAGGGGAAGGCTTTTCTACAGGGGCATAGGAATCATTTAATGGAATGCTTGCCAACATTTTATCAAATTATTGCTTACATCGAGTTGCAATTTCCTTCAAAAGGAAGAAAGAAATGCCAGTTGATAGTCACGATTACAAAAATACAAATCTGTGAAGTGAATTTTTTTCTGCAGGAGCAGCAGCCTGTGGTGGCTGCTGGGATCAGTGTAGCACCACAGGTAGTGGACAGGACACTGTGGCCAACAGGGCCTTGCTAGCCACAGTCTCAAGACATCAACGTTTCGGCACTGTGAACCCTGCCTAGGCCATCATCAAAGATACACCGCCATTGCATGTGGAAGGATGTGGTGGCTGACAGATCACAGATATGCGTTGGAGGCCAGAGGCCACAGTCCCTGTTCCTGCCCCACCCGCTCCCATACACAAGACTGACAAGCAGGACACAAGTCACCCCAACCTGAGGAGGCTCATCCCAGAGAGTGCAGCTCCCCTCCACTCTGTGTAACCCTTGCTCCTTCCAGAAAAGGTGGGGGGACCTCGAGCCTGGATCCACACGCGGAACCAGGGAGGTGCTGGCCCTGGACCATGCTTGCGACGCGGGACACACTCACCCTCACCAGCTGCTGTGGGAAGGGCCCTCGGGAGTTCTCGGGCACGTTGATGGGAGGGATGACCCAGTCCCGTTTCTGCCGCCTCAGCCCGCCGGAGCTCTGGTGCTGGGGCCACGGTAGCAGTGTGTCCTTGGGGGGCTGAGCGGGGTCCGGGGCCACGTTCTTCTTTCCTTTCTGCAGTGTCGTTTGGTGGGGAGAGAAGAGGTAGAGGAGTCGGTTAAGAGAATCCGTGTTATTTCTGCCTGACAGAAAAAGATCGGACAATGCTGGGGAAAGGGACCAAGGCTCAGGGAATGCAGTCGAGCAAGACCTTCCCCCATGTGCAGTGACATGGATTACCAAAGAAATGGGGGACAATGTGGTCATCTAAGAGATCATGTGGACAATAGCTTTCTTATTTACTTAGTTTTTCAGGAGTGGGATTAAATCCAGGCCTCTCTTATCACTGGGCCGTATCCTTGTCCCTTTCTATTTGTCTATTTTGAGGCAAGGTCTCACTAATTTGTCCAGGCTGGCCTTGAAACTATGATCCTCCTGCCTCAGCCTCCCAGAATGCTAGGATTACAGGCCTGTGCCACCACATGCAGCTGTACTTTTTGTTTTTTTATTTTGGTCTTGGGGACTGGCCTTGTGCACACTTAACAACATGCTGGGTCGCTGAGCCTCACCCCCAATGTGATGATGCCATGTTTTGGCCGTATCTATTTCCCTGTTACCCTCCCTTCCCGTGAACACTTTCCTTTTCTCTAATAAGACTTACACATTTTAGTTTAAAAGTTTTATCTACAAAAACATATCCAAAATGCAAACAAAAACTTCAGAAAATAGGATGTACAACAAATCTGAGAAAGGGTTAGTGGTCTATACGTAAAGAACACTTACCAGTGGATAAGAAAAAAAATGGCATGTTTTTTGCATAACAGGAAACGTTATGAAAATAACATGACGTGATTCATAATAAGATAAAGTTAACACATTTATGAAAACTCTTCTGATTTCCCAGGAATCAAAGTGCAAGTTAAAGTGATATATCCTTTTCATCCATCAGATTGATAGGACTGAGTGGGTTTGTCCCCAGCACCGAGGAGTGTGCTGTGGGTTAGTCAGGAGAGGGAGGGGCCTGGCATGAGGCTTTGGCAGTAAACAGAATGAGCCCCTAATACCTACACGATCCCGAGAGGCACGGGATGGAGAAAAAGCCCGAAGCCCCAAGCATTCCCTTTGCCTCTTTTCTGAAATAGGCACGGGAACAATAGCACGGACTTTGAGGTTAACTGTGGAGATTAAATTAGGCCTCCATGGGAACATGCCCAGCCTTGAGGCTGTGGGCCTTGGGGTGGCCATGCTCATGTCCCTGTGGCTCCTGCCTGCCGGGCCTGGGGTCAGCACAGCTCTGACCACTAGCTTGCTGCTGACCACTGAGAACTTCAGCAATGATCCTCCTCATTGATCCAGCCTCTCTACAGCTGGAAATCCATCCCATTGAAAGGCTGTGAGGACAAAATCTGTGTATAAGGATGTCATTGTAGGTGTTTTGGTATTAGTGAAAATACCAGAAAAAAAAATCTAGATGTCGATAGGAAATAAGAATGTTATGTTACAGTACACTCATGCCTTGGGATACTGTCATCATTAAAAGTTGCTCTTTCAGGATGCTGTCTGGGAAAAATGTCTGTGAAATATTAGTGAGTGCGGGTACAGCACCAAGGCACTGGAACAAGGACCCCAGTTTGTTTTCAAAGGATCAACACAGAATTGGAAATAAATACATTAAGATGTAAATGCTGGTTCTCTCAAAGACTTTGATGTTATTTTATTTTGCTTCATTCCTTTTACCTCTCAGTATTTTCTGAGAGTCATAATGTACAAAATGTCTCCGGTTAAGGGAGCCAACACAAATACATGACGCCCTGCCCACACCGCCCGTTCCGGTGCTGGTGCTCCAGGTGGCGCGCACAGTCTTGTCCCAGGGCTGATGTTCACTTTCCTCTGAGTCTCAGGGAGTGGCGGAGAGAGAGCCTCGCTGGGTCTGAGGCACGTCCGTCCCTGTCCTCTGGATGCCTTCAAGACAGGTGCTGCGAGATTTCAAGTTCTCAGGCCGGGGCTGGGCCAGCAGCAGAGCCCCAGGAACTTCCTCAAAGGCACATTCTTGAGTCCCATGGGTACTAGATCTGGGCAGGGGCCAGAAGTCCTGTCCATCTAGCCCTGGGGAGACGACCTGCTGCTGTGGGAAAATGGCTGCCCCATAAAAGCACAGGCGCCTGGCCACTGAGATTTTTAACCTGCAGGTAATTAGGCCCACCTGTCCCCAGCTGCCTGCCTCTGGAGAGGGGAGGTGGCTTAGTCTTTGTCTTTGATCATGTCTATATGAGCAGCCAGCCAGACCTGGTGAACAACGGGGCCCTTAGAGATGCCAGGTAGGAGCCTGAGACAAGCACAACGGTGGAAGGGGTTTCTCCACCCCCTTGACTCCAGCACGTGGTGAGACAGGGACCTGCTGGAGTCTTCCTTGGAGATGCACCTGCCCCAGCAGCAGCTCACCTGGGCCTCTGAATTGCAGACTCAGATTTTTACAGGGTTTTCACACAGCTATTTAAAAAAAAAACAAAACCCTGCTTTATCTTCATTTGCTTAGGATAAGCTCACATGGCATTAATTTCCCTAGTGTTGTTTAAATAAATTGCACATATTTGCTACTATTTTAAAGCTGTGAGACAAATGTAATAACAAAATCTGGTGAAAATCAATGCCAGACCTGCACATGTTTCTGCCTGGAAGATGCACCCACTTCCCTGGAAAAAATGTGTCGCTGTTAGTGGTTCTCCGGTGCTGCAAGCATGTCCTTCTGCACACACGAGAATTTGGGGCTCTTTCAGAATATGGCCCATGAACACGGATGCATAGTCACACTCATTATAAACAATGCTTCCAGTTACTCCCAGAAATATTTCCTAACAGATGACACCTGCTGATTCTCTCTATTCTGTATTTCTGAGTGAATGATGACAAAGCATCGGTGAAGATTTGAATTCGACCTCCACAGTTCCTAAATATAATAGAGTACGCACACATCTGTACGCACACACAGAGGCGCATGGAGGGGTAAGTGCCGATGTATGTATGAGCACACGTAGGTGTGTGTATAGGGTGCACACGTGCGTGTGTGTGAATGTGTGTGCATTTGTACATTATTTGCATGCACTTGTGTATACGTATATTTGTGTGTGTTCATAGGTGCGTGTGTAACACACCGGTTTTCTCAAAACCAGCAGCCCAGCCGCTGAGAGTAGCCGAAGCCACCCTCAGGGGAGGTCCTGTAACTGTGGGCTCAGGGCGGCGCTCCAGCTGTGGAGCTGGTCTCTGACCCTTGAATATATGCAGAACGAAGCATGAGGGAGTCACCTGTCCAGAATCCATCCTCTTGTTGACAGCTGAGATGTGGTTAAGAGGCAGCTTCTCAGAGCTGCTTTCAATGCACAGGACCCCTTTATGAGACTGTTCCAGGGGCCTCCAACCTCACACGTCTATCTGGGCCCTGCTTGCATGTCCACCCATTTGCGGTTTTGGGCTAAGGGACCAGCCCAGCACCCAAGCTGAGCCTGGCCACTCCTGGGCTGGTCCTGTCCTTTACCCCACACAGTCGATCTCTGACTCTTCCCCTTCCCCATGCCCTTGGACTCTGCCCCCACTTGCACCAGTTATCTGCTGGGCCCCATTGAACCGCGTCCACATGGTAGCTAGTGCGAGGTCCCCAAAGCACCACCTCTGACCTCAGGTTTGGCAGAAGCTCAGCCTACCACCAGATGCAGGCGCCTGTGACATTCTCGCCCAGGCAGCTACCCCCACTCACGGCACACTCAGCTCAACTAGCTGAACCCGTGGAGGCTGTTGTGAGTAGACCCCAGGAAGGAGCCCCCTTCACAGTTTTGTGATCAGGGCCCCCTTCACAGAACATGGGCCCAGTGTCACACTGTGTGGGGCCCCAGGGAGGCCAGGATGGGGCATCTTTGCATCACTGGTCCTGATGGATGCCTCTTGACCAGTGTTCTGGACACATCTTAAATACAAGCATCCTCTCCCCTTCTAGGGATAAAGTGATTCATTTCTCATGCTTAAGAACATACACATTGCTATTTGGGGGGAAGAGGTAAGAGATGAATGAATTTGAGGAGAAAAAAGAAGGTGTGGACATGACAGTCTTTCATTTACCCTGGAAGGCCAAGGCTTGGAATTCAAGGGCAAGCTGAACGTCAAATAAAAGTCAGCATATCTCCCTGAACACCCTGCACGCATCCCCAGGGTGGGTGTGCTCTGGGCCCTCATGGGGTCCCTCATCTTGTGCCCCCACCTACTCTGTCCCACAACTCTTGTGAGGGACACTTGTTCTCTGTATATGCTGATGATGATTGTAATAGACGATGACTTCCAGGTAAGGTCCCTGGGGGTGTCTCAACATTAGCAAGAAGCTGGGTCATTGCCTCCCAGCACCATCTCAGAAGGAGATGAATTATGCAAAAATGACCCGGGGCAGGTTTTAAATTACCACCACTTTTTTTTCGAAAAAGGGAAAAAGAGAAAGTGTCAGGGGAAGAATATAATCATATGTACCCCAATCTTCATGTAAAAAGTTATAATTTATCATCTTTATCTGTTACAGTCCACCCATTTGTGTGCAGCCTGGACTTGCAGAGGCATGCAGGAGCCTGGCTTTTGAGTCAGAGGTGGCTCCCGAATGCTCAGGGGAGGCCACAGGGTGGAGTGCAAACAGCCAGGTCTGCTTTGGGTAGGGCTTTCTGTGAGCACCTGTGTGTTACAGGTGTGTGGGCCTTCCTCTGCCATCCTGGCGTGAGGTATGCACAATTCAGCTTGCAGATGGGGGTTGCTCAATATTTTCCAAATTTCCTGGTGACAGAAATGCAAATGAAGGGTCCCACACCAGATCTGGGCCTCGGGCACCAGGCTCCTAACTGGGTGGGGCAGGGTTGGGGCTCTGAACTGGGGACATACTCCTGGGATCTTGTGAACCTAGTCCACAGGCCAGGTACTATAGAGAGCTGTGTGACTGCCACCCACAGGCCCAAGGACATTGAGAAGACTTCTTCAATAGACAGTCCCCGGTGGGAACAGCCTGCTGTATTCCCACAGCCACAGAGCCAGGAACTGGGGCTGGGTTACTGCGTGCAGGGTATAGATGGGCCACACCGATGCTTTTTCAGAGTTCCATGAGAGAAAGCAAGTGTCTCACTCCTCCTGGAAAAAGTTGTCACCATCCCCCACAGTGTCATGGCATGTGGAGACTATTCAGAATTCCTCTATGCCAGCTCCACACTGTGCTTGCAAGGAAAGCCAGGTGCCCCTGATCTTGGAGATGTGGTTCCAGATGACAATTCTGATGTCCCTTACACCCACTCTCCCAGTTGCCTGGACCTCGGTGACTCTGCTCAATGCTTCTGTTGCACTTTAAATTTCCTCCTGCTCTCTCCTGTGGTGTCAGTCGGAGCTGTCGGACGGGCTGTGAGAAGAGCACCATGCCTTTGGCCAGAGATTTACTACACCCTTCCTTGGAAGAGGAAAAGAAAAAACATAAAAAGAAACGGCTAGTTCAAAGTCCAAATTCTTACTTTATGGATGTAAAATGTCCAGGTTGCTACAAGATCACCACAGTTTTCAGCCATGCTCAGACAGTGGTTCTCTGTGTAGGCTGTTCAACAGTTTTGTGCCAGCCTACAGGAGGAAAGGCCAGACTCACAGAAGGTTGCTCATTTAGAAGAAAGCAACACTAATGATCTGTACAACTTCCTGAATTTGTTTTTTCACAGAAAGCCTTATTATAAGTTCAGTAATTGTAATGAATCTACCAAGATAATGTAATTATGTTTGCTTTTGTAAGGTGCACAGCTTTGATCTCCTATTTTGATGGCAGTTTTTCAATAAAGTTTTGATTATGGACAAAAAAAAAAAATTTCCTCCTGACTTTCAGAAAGGTATGGGAAAAGTCCACCTGATTCCGTACAAGCAATTTATGGAGCTGTTCAAGTCACTTCCCCATGGAATGTGCCGACCAGGTCTGCTAGCACCAGACCCTTCTTAGTCCCGGCACCCTACTTTCCTACTCTCACCTCAGGAAGTGCAACCATCAGCTTTCATCATCCAAGAAAGCGACTCTTCGGGAGGGTCCTCGTGCAGTCTCATTTCTCTGACTGGCAGAGCAGCCCTGGGAATTGGTAATGCCGAGTCAGCAGCAGGTCCTGCAGCTCTGACTGGTACACTTGGATTAGAGCTCCTTGCTCAACCCAGTGTAAAGGGATTGGGGATTGGGACAAAGAAGGGACTGTGTTCTTTCCCACCCTCAGTTTTCCCCTCTGTCCTGGGTTCCCAGTTGAGGCAAAGTGCGCTGACCGAGATTCCACCAAGGGAGAGAAGAAACAAGGAACCGTGGCAGCCCCACACTGAAGCTTCCAGCTTTCCCCCTACACACGTCCTTGCGAGCTCCGCACAGGACAAAGATGGGGTCTTCCTTTCTGGGAAGATGAATACAGGGGTGTTGAACGATGCCAGAGGCTGAAACACAGAGAGAGAAGGGTTCCCTAGCTTTTGGTGTGACTGGGACCACTGACTGCCGTGGGAGAACGCGGGTCAGAGAGATTCTTCAGGGCTGGGAATGTGGCATCTGGAGTTACATCAGGGGAAGAGCCTCGAATGCAGATTTTGTTTTCCTGCCTTGGCTGCAGAGCAGTGAGGGATGTGCCATGGCTCTGGGGACGCTGCAAGAGGAGCTCATCAAGTCCTCCCATGGGAGTGAGGGCTACCACTAGGAAAATGGGTGCTCGAGGAAGGCAGCGCCGGCAGACTCCTGCCCAATGGAGGAACCCCCTGCGGGCCTGCCCAGACTTGTGGCTCACGTCCCCACTGGGCTGGATCAGGAACACGGCTGTGCCTGTGGCCTCCAAACAGAGCCCTTCAGTCAGGCCAATCTGCTGGGCTGAGTGCTGGGACATCCCCAGCATCTTGTTACATGCATCTAAGCTTTGTGTGGGAGGGAGCGGGCAGAGCGGCACTCTGAGGATGGACGTTTCTGGAGCTCTGAAGCCCCAAATAAGTCCTGCAGCTCTGATGAGGGTGCAGTGTCTTTCGTTTATCCACAAATAACAACCACCCTGGTGTCTTGCTGGTCCTGGAAGTCACCAGCCCCACCTCTTCCTGCTCGTTCTACCTGCCTGTGGAGTTCAAATTCTAGCTTCTTGGTCTACCTGAGGACTGTCAGTGGCTCTGCAGCCACTGATACATTCTCAATAGTCATTTCCAGCTCCTGCTGGCCCGGATGGCTCCAATGTTTGGGTATACATGTGACCAATCCCAGCTGTACAAGGACACCACACCTTAGGCGCTAGCATTCTAAGATTATCGATTGCACAGGGATCCATAGTGGGAATGAAACGTTTGGAAAATGACGTGCCATTTCTGCACTGTGAAGGGATAATACAACTTATGCTGGAACAGGGGCAGATGAGATTTATTCCCCAAATATCAACACTATTTACAGCTGCCTTCTATTTCTCCGCCTCGCTGGCTCCCAGTTTTGCTTTCTTTCTCAGAGCTCTAGGTTAAACACGCTTCAATAATGGAAATAATGTGGGCTCGCACTCCCCCAGAGTCAAACCTAGTACTGATTTTAACTGAGGATAATTCAATTTTTTTTAAAAGAGGGGAAATGAAGTCTATGTAGAGAATCCATCTCTTTATTTCCCACTTCCTTCTCTATATGCCTTGGGAAAGAGGATGCATTTTGCAAACATGTATATTTAAAATATTTACCTAGGGCATTGTCTGCAGCCTTCTAGCTGGTTTCCATGGTAGCTAAGGATGGACAGACTAAAATGGCATTTAACAAACAAAATAAAACAACAGAAAGATACCTGCTTTCTGAAAGAAGTAGAACATAAGAGACATTTTAAATAAACACTTGCATGAGTTTGGTTTTCAAAAGGTACTGAGTGGACTTATCCTCATACCCCGCTCCTCACCTTGGGGTGCGAAGTGCCTTCTCTGCCCTACAGGCTCCGTGCTCATTTCACTCTTGACCTTTCATGAGGGGGGAGATTATGAACTCCCCATAGAGACAATACAAGAGAGGTTTCCTGCACACAGGGTGGTCATTTCTCCCCGTGTCTATTTGGAAGGAAAGTCTTGGCTGGAACATGGTGTGACTGCCTACGTGCAGCGGGGTGGGGGGGGGAAGCGCCCACACCTCACACACATCAGTGGCCATGCGGGAGCAGGACAGTGTGAACTATGCGTTCTCTTGCCTGTCCAAGGAAGCTGAGGAGCCGAGATGTCCGGGACTTGCATAGTGTAGTGCAGTGATGACTGGCGGGCTGGGCTGGAGCCCTGAGGTGGGGTTCCCGGGCCTCATTGCCCCTGCTGGAGTAGAGTGACCATGGTTGACACACATGTAGGAAGTCACTGGCCTGCTCAGCCCTGCTCTCTTTCCTCCCAACACTATTCAGGCTGGGCTGAGCTGGGCATGTGGGGCGCTGCACCATAATCCTGGCTCCACCCACTTGGTGCCCACAGCATTCTACTAGAGACACACAAAATGGTCCACTGCCAAACGCCCTGCTGGAGAGAACCACTCACTGCAGAGGGTTAAGGAAATTATGTGCAGTTAGACACATCATCAATTTACAGAAAAACCACATTCACTGTAAAAAAATCAAATTAGCAAGTTGAGGGAAAATGCATCCCTCTTTGCTGAAGATGCTCGTGGTGGGACCGGATGGATGGTTGCTAGTGTCAGTTAGTAAGACAAATGCTTCTGTGGCTGCAGTCAGGACATCAGGATGTCAGGACGCAGGGGAGGGAACTGGTGGCCTCTGTGCATGGACACTCAGCTAAGTCTCTGCTGGGCATGTGGGAAGCCCGGTTTCAGAAGTCTATGCTGTTGCCGTGGGGTGGTGGCTTTGCCTGCTTCTTACACCAGTCTGTGGGTTTGGGCTCTTAGATGCCCTGTGCTTTTCAGGAATCCCTTTACCATCTGAAAAGAAATATGTCCATAACCATTTCACCATTGTTTTCACAGAATCCTCCAGAAACATGGAAGGTTTCATGTTAAATCAAATCTCAGATGGAGCACTGGAGAGAAGCATGTTAGCCTAAGAAACCCTGGCTTGACTTTTTCATGCTAACCAACCACAGGAGGGCAGCTGGGGGCCCCTCACTGTTCTGGGGGGATCTTAACGGGTCCCCTAAAGTCACACATGCATACACATGTGCACACATGCACAGACTTTCACATACATATGCTCTGTCTCTCTCTCACACCTACACACACACACACACACACACACACACACGTACATCAGCACCAATCAAGAGCTAAAAGGCTCCAGTGGAACTCAGTGGTGCATAAACCAGAAAAGCCAGCAGCTGCAAGCATGCAGGCACTGGCCTGTGGAGAGCTGCCCCCCCTGATGGTCCACAGCTATGTATCTCCTATAGGAGCCACTAGTCCCAGCTCACTCTGCCCAGCAAGAGGCTGAGGCTCAGTTTTCTCACTTAGTTCCAGAGTTGGGGCTGTCAGCTGAGGCTCAGGGGAGTCACTGTGTATACGGCTCCGTGCATTGAAGTGTTCTTAGGATGACTTTGAGGGTGTCTTCCCCCTCACTTTGCAGATGGATCTGGAACCTTGTGGACTGGATTGGGGGGCAGACTTAATGCAGGGCTGACTCTCAGCGCTGCTGCCCCTCAGACCTGATGCCCTTGGCAGTGCTGAGTATCTCCATGGTAGTAGCAAAAATGAGCCCACTGACTTGCAGGGTGGGTCTGATGTGCCACAGAAGTGGGAGGGTGATGGACCCCAGGGGTGGGGCAATGGATCGCCCCTTGCAATAATATTCTGGGGCTGAATAATAAATGACCACAAAGTTGTGTATATGAGGGCCAGTTCTGGAGGCCTGAGTCCAGGATCAAGAGCCAGGCAAAGCTGGCTCTTCCTAAGGCCAAGGGAGAA
Organism: Dinomys branickii; assembly: GCA_004027595.1. Classification (NCBI taxonomy): domain Eukaryota; kingdom Metazoa; phylum Chordata; class Mammalia; order Rodentia; family Dinomyidae; genus Dinomys; species Dinomys branickii. Next base: position 199,641 of record PVLD010000794.1, read on the forward strand.
CCTGCTCCAGCCTCTCTCAGCTCCTGGTGGCCTCTAGTGATCTCTGGTGTTTCTGGGTATGGACTCTTCCTGTGCACACCTGTGTCCAGTCCCTTTTTCCTAAGGACACCGGCCACATCGAACCCTACTGACCGCCTCTTGCTAACTACATCTGCAAAACTGTTTCCAATCGTGCACATCTTCTGAGGTCTTAGAGTGTGGGATTTCAGCATCTATGTTCTGGGGAACACAGTTCGGTCCAGCCAGCTAGGGAGGTGTGAAGCCAGAGAAAGAACATAGGCCAGTGCCCAGGCCCATCTGACTATGGGATGTTGCCTGGCTGAGTTTACCCTTCATAAATGCTGATACGCCATAAGACCCAATATTAGTTTCATAAACAACAGTGTCTTTTCTGCAAACTGTACCCACAGGTCCCATTGCCACATTCTAGCGCTATACCAGCTGGGCAGATGACAACTGCGAGGGAAACTTTATCTTCGGTATTTACTGTGAGGCCGAATGTCGCTTGGATTCCTCAGGGGCAACTCAGCGCTCCAGTGGGAAATATGTGACCTCATTTGCATTTTCTAATTGAATTGCTATCAGCTTTCCTGCAAGGCTGCACACAGAAAAAACTTCTTCTAGATTCTAGTACTGCTTGTATCACCCACGGAAAGACGGTCTTTAATAGCTGCTAGGAGAGGGTAGGGAAAGAAGGAGAAAAGTTGCCAAATTTTTATGGTTCATCTAACTGTAAAGCTGTCAGTTTTCCCAGCTCCACAGAGAGTCACTAAAATAATGGATGGGGAGGCTACACATGCAGAAGCTTTGACATCAGAGGAATGAAATGTACAGAACTGGGAAATTAGGGGGTCCCTGGGCAACAGTCCTTGGGGAATTTGCTCAAGGCTCCTTTGATAAGAGCATCCCTAGGACTTTAACAGTCTGTAGGCTCTGCTTTGCAGGAGGCCATTTGCTTTTCTAGAACTTTCATGGTAGAGCTCTTGTTCCCCGTGTGCCCATCTCATCTTCCCGCCTTCTCCCAGCCTGGCCAGGAAGCTCTTGGCATGTATTTTTTTTTTTTTTAAAACCTTTTAATTGTAAACCATAAGCTACAATAAGCAGAAAAGTTCACAAAAATATAAGTGAACAGCTAATTATCACTGAGTAGTGACATCTGCCCATTAGCCCAGGAACTCCTCAAATCCTCTTGTGTTCCCCAGCACAATAACCCCTCCCCCAGCCCCAGTGCTGTACGTCAGGCTTGCCTGGACATTTGGACTTCCTGGGGGTGCGGTTGGGCAGTGTTCCTGTTTCTGCCTCAGTGCCTCCCGCCTCCTTTCCTCAGGCATATGCCTGTGACAGCCGCTCCCCCCCTGCCCCCTAACTGGGTCTGGAGCACTTCCACTGCTATGTGCTGTTCTACTGCATGGATCCACTACCATTTAACCCTTCTAATGGCCATGGGTGTGTGGGGTGTGCCTACTAGGTGCAGACTATTGTGAGGGCAGCTCACAGGGACCAAGCTCCAGTTGTCAATGGGAACACTTCCATGGGGCACAGGGAACACCAGGTGGACCCATGCTCAATGCAAAAGGGAACCCTGGTGGCTGCCAGCAGTGAGGTATCATGTGCACCCCCACCAGGCTAATTGCACCACAGTTCACCAATACGTTGGTACTACGTGTTTCCAGCTTTTGCCGTCCTGGGGGCTTCTGACAGTGGCGGGGGTCCTACACAAACACCCACTGTGAGACCCTCCTGCCTGTGCTCTTCAGTGGCTGGGGGCTCTGTATTCTAGACTTGAGTCCTTGGTCCACGATGCAGTGCTGCTTGTGTCCCCCCTCCCAAGCTCTTATGTGCATAACTTTCTTAGGTCCATGTTTGGGTGAGCAGTTCTTCTTTTAAGTAAAGTTCGATTATCAGCCTGCATGATCTACTTCAGGCTTCGTGTACTGTGCACCAGGCCACTCTCCCACGCTGAGGCCAGCGCTACTCCCCACTTCTCTTCTAATGTGTTGTTCTCTCTTCTGCGTGGGGACCCCCGTCCAGCTGGAATTGGCTTTGGGGTGGAGAGCGCGGCTGGGGCTCCTTTCTCCATGTATTTAAGGGCATGAATTTGCCCAGCCTCACGCCGGGCCGTGAAAGCACAGTCCTCCACTGCCGAATAGCGATAGTGTGTATTTTTCTTTTTGTGCCAGACAGTAAATATTTCAGGCCAAATGGAGGCTGTTGCACAGGTGCTTATATAACTGTTGTGAATAGTTATATAAATGTAGCCATTTGAAAATGTGAAAGCCACTGTTAGCTCGCAGGCACAGAAAAGCAGGTGGCTTTGGCCTGTGGGCTGTGTCTGCTGAGCCCCGCTGCAGTGCTGCTCATGAAGAATCAAGGGTCTGCACCAGGAACCCTTGCAGGTCTTATCAGCTCGTGCACATGAGGAGTTGTTCAAGAGCCGTATGTCCATGAAATGGCTCGCTGTTCTGTTCGGTTTCTCTCTGTTATATCTTTGTCTCCAAAGAACATCATCTGAATTACTAGTTATCAAAAGGGACAGGTGTCCCCAAGGAGCCTTGGCTGGCCATGACTGGGGGGGGCTGGGGATGTAATTTCCGTTTAGAGGGGGCCAGGGACACCTAACACCTCTTGTGCATAGGGTGCCCCAAGGGAAACATTTCCCCACATGCTGAGAGTGCACGGCAGGCCCCGCAGGGCTACGCTGTGCTTTCATAGCTGGGAAAGGATAGCCTCCAATCTCCATGTTGTTCTAGGCCGGCGATGGCAAACCTTTTAGAGGTTTCAGTGACACCAAACAGCCAGCTGCGGCACATGTGACAAAGGTTTGCCACGACCAGTCTAGGCTTTGGACTTTTGAATGTCCATTTTGGATTTTAAGATCAGATCTTCCATAAACAGACCTTTCTATAAAACAGCAAATAAAAATCTGCTGGGATTTTTATTGGAAATGTGTTGACTCTGTAGAAATATTTGGGTAAAATTAATATCATCACAATCTCATGCCTTCCAAGCATGAGATGGGCACGGCGCTCCACTTTAAAGTCTTTAAACTGAAAGTCTCCATGATACGTGTAAGTTCTGTATGTTTTTTGTTAGTTCATCCTCAGGTACATGATCATTTCTAATGCTGCTGTAATTAGGATAAGGTTCAGATTTCATTTCCTAAGACTCACTGCCAGGACACATAAGGGCACTCATTTGATACCCAGCACCTTGCTAGCCTCACTCATCAGTTTCAGTAAATAATCTGTAAGTTCTTCAGACTTCCTATATTCAATCATGTTAGTTTCATTTATTCTGATTTTTTTCTGGCCCTATCGCATTCATTGGCTTTGACCTCCAGAGTGTGATATAATAGCTTCCTTGTCATATTACTGGTCTTATGAGAAGGCTTTGACTATTTCCACAGCAAGCTGACTGGCTGCCATAGGTCTTTTGTAGATACCAGCATGAAATCATGTGAGGTCATTTCTTTTCCTAATATGCTGAATTTTGTCACTTGGAATGGAGGTTAAATTCTATTAACTGATACCAAGGTGATCATATAAACTCCATCCATTTTTCTGTTGAATTATATGGATTAAGCCATTCTTAAAGCCTTAGAACAAATCCAGTTTGGTCATGACATCATCATATGTGAACATAGCTAAATTCAAGCTTGTTGAAATTTTGCATTGGGTTTTGCATTCTTATGGGCAAGACTGGCCCATAATTATTTTTCTGTTATTGTTTTTTGGGTACAGTTTGTGCTAGCTCTGGATATGGCCTTGGCAGGCATGGATGAGTCTGTAACTATGTTTGGACATAGTCTGTGTTGGTTTTGGACAGCAAAACTTTAGGGGAGTGATTCTTCTTGTATAACTCTTGCACAAGTTTGTGTAGGATTAATTTAAATTTCTCCTGATAGTATGGGTGGAACTCACTAGTGGAACCTGTGAACTGTATTTCTGTTATGAATTTGAATTTGTTAATGATAATAAAACACCCCAGATTTTCTCTGCATTTTAGTTTTAGTACATTGTATAGCTGTAGATGGTCACGGATGTCACGTGTATTTTTAAACACAACGGTACAGTTATACAAAGTGATAACCTCACGTTATTTCCCCAGTGTCCTCCTTCTATTCCTGAGATGGATTATTTATAGTTTTGTCTTCTTTCTTAGGCCAATCAGCTTCGTTGTCTAAAGAACGGGCTTTTGTCATTGATTCCATTAGTTCCCGTTTCTCCGTGTTCTCCTTGCACTATTTCTTTTTTCCTACTTTTTGAGGCTTCATTTCCTGTTCCTTTTGTATTTTCTTGAGATGAATGCTTGGATCTCTGCCTTTCCCCCTTCTTTATCTTCTCATACATTAATTTAAGGAAAATTATTCCCACCTGGGCATGGATTTAGCTACACCCCTCTAGTTTTATTATTCAATTTAAAATATTTTTTCCCTATGATTTCTACCCCAGGGTCAATGAAGGTTTTTATTTGACTTCTGAGTCTACAGATATTTTCCAGTTATCCTTTTTGTTATTGATTCTTAGCTTAATTACTCTGAGGTAAGAAAATAGACTATGCTTTAATTTTAAATCTATGAGGCATGTTGAGACTATACTTGGTTAATATCTGAAAATGGCACTTTAAAATACTGTGTACGTGGCGGTGGCCAGCTTCTGTGTCTTATGTATGTTGCTGTAAGGTCAGACACACTGCAGTGTGGTTCTATTTCCTCGCTGGTATTTTGTTGGCTTGTTTTATTACTTACTGATGGACGCTGGTTAAAATTCACCATTGATTACATACTTGTTTGTTCCATACAGTATTTTTCTTTCATGTCTATCAGCTTCAGCATGAAAAATTTGAAGTCACATAAGTGGACACAAATTCAGGATTCTCATCTCCAGGGTGGGTTGGCCATGTCTGCGTGAAGAAGCGTCCCTCCTCACGCCAGCTGTTCTTCTTGGGTCTCTTTATCTGACGTCCACAGAGGCACCACTGCTTTCTTCTGACTGTGGTGTTTTTTTCCTGTGATTTCACTTTTGACTTTTCCCTATTACATTTTTTTTAGGTGTAAGAGTAAACTGAATTTGGTTAGATTGTTTCTTTATTTCATCTGTCCTATCTTTTCTTGATTATATGTTATTATATATATATTTTTATAATTACTGATATATTTGCAAATCTGCCACACTCCTCAATGAGAAGTACATAGCTCATTTATTCCATATTTTCCTTGACCTATTCTTGCTTTGCTTGGGTTGACAATTTTTATTACCCTATTTTTTTCATTTATTATTTTAGAACTCATACAACCTTATGAATCTGTTAGTGACTTTTCAAAGGACCTATAACAAATATCTTTGGCTTATCGGTGTATACAGGCTGGTCGTCCCTCATCCAAAAATCAAAGATCAGAAATGATTCAAAATCTGAAACTCTGAGCATCGCCACGCTGCCACGGACAGGATGCACCTCACCTGACCTCATGTGATGGGTCACAGTAAGAAATACTGCATAATACGACCTTCCCGCGATGTGCGTAAGGGATGCATAAAGCGTAAATGAACTCTGCTTTTGAACTAGGATCCTATTTCCAAGAATATTCCAAACTCTGAGATGGGAGGCACAGCCGGGTCCGAGCACCTCAGGTTCTCAGCCTGTGCGACTGTAGTGCTCTCGTCATCCTCCAGAATCACCCGTCTCACACCCCTTGGGCTGCGGCTCGCCCGCCCTGGCGTTTGTGCCGTTCTTGTTGTGCACGTGAATTTGTAACTCGCACCCCGGGAGGTACCATGCCGCTGGGACTCCCTCCTCCTTTTCTGTCTTCTTGGCCTTCCATTTTCCCTCCGGTTGTGATATTTCACCTCCACTTGTGTTTTGACTAAAGAGCACAACTTGTGCCAGATTTTTACAGCTTTTGTATTTTTGAAAAATTCAATTCTACTTCGTGGAGGCTACTTTCTAAAAAAGTGAATAATAGCATCCTGCTTTTCCTTTAGCACTTTAAAAACTTTGTCCCCTCTCTCTCCCACCCCGCAACTTCCTGGGAGGAGCCAGGCCTCAGCCTGCCACTTCCTGGGGACTCTGTCTTTTTTCTAGTTGATGTCAGGATTTTCTCTTTGACTTTTGACTTCAGGTCTTTTACAGCAAAGTGCTGTGGTACAGCTTACTTTATGTTTATCTAGTTCTAAAGCTGCTCGACCCTGTGGCCGGGCAGCTGCTATAACTTTTGGAAGATTTTCTGCCATCATCCTTTCAAACACTGCTCCTGCTGCATTTAATCCCTTCTCATACTCCAAATGTACACATATTAGACCCTCCTTATATTTCTCCAACGGGTCCTGCCCTGTCTTTGTGCTTTCCTGATGCGTCCCTTCTTCTGTCCTTTTGCTTCCATAATTCCTTCTTCGATTTTTTTCTAACCTGCAGATGTATTTACCCACTGAGCTCTAATACTGCTTGTCATGTTTTTCAGCTCGACATCGCCCCATCCATTCTTTGCTTTATCTCCTGGAATAAATTCTGTCAGAATCTCATATGCAACTTGCTTAAACACAGCAAGCATGGTGATTACAACATCCACGTCTGATAACCCCATTACCTGCAGCCCCCAGAGGAGGGTTTTAAAAATCATCTGTTGTTTCTCCTGACTTGGACTCAGGCTGTCCTCTTTCATCTCATGTGCCTAGTCATTTTCAGTTGTGTGCTAGATATTGTATATAAAGGAACATGGAAACCTGGCAGAATGGCACACACCTATAATCCCAGCACTCTGGGGGGGCTGAGGCAGGAGGACCACAGGTTGCAGTCCTGCCTGGCATATTTAGTGACTTAGAGAAATCTTGTCTCAAAATAAGAAATAAAAAAGGTCTGGGGGCATAGCTCAGTATGAAGGCCTTGGGTTCAATCCTCAGTACAGAAAGAAAGAAGGACAGAAATCTGGGAGGGGGGAGCGTCAATAAGAGAAATGTGAATTCAGCGGAGGAGGACTGAGGGGTGGGCTGGCAAGGCTGCCCGTCGCCTGTACAGGTCACGTCTTGTGGACTTGGGGGTGATGGTGCCCACTACGTGCTCTGAGCCTAGGACACGAATTCTATCTCTTGCCCTATTTGGTGGGTGTGTCCCAGGCCCAATGTGGGGTTGCAGGACACCCAACCTGGACACTGCCTAACTGCAGTCAGCAGCAGCACCTGCACCTTCCAGGAAGACTGGGGATTAATTGCATCAGAAATTGTTTCATTAACATGCCAAACAAAAGGTGTCATTACATTTTCAATTAGTGCTTTTCTTTTGAGGCCTTCTGGACTGTAAGGAGCTCTGCCCTCTGCTCACAAGGTGCAAAGTTTTTGCATCACAATCAGGGACCAAGGGCAGCTTAGCCACCAAGTCACAGGGGAGAGCAGTGGGTAATCACCTGCTCTCCGGCACCTGGGACTGAATATAGAGGGCAAGGGTCCCCAGCGGGCACAAAACACCCTGACTGGCTTGGGGCCTGCCCTGTCATTGCCTTCTGATTGGGGCGTGGCTGGGGCTGATCACACAGGTGGGAGTGAATGATGACTTTTGCCTGCCTGAGCCTTCAGCACTCGAGGGGGCTCATGCTGAGCAGGCCTCCACTGCTGGAGACATGGTTTGATTCCTCGTTCACATGTCCAGGAGGATACACAGGACTTCCTTCCACAGTGGGACCCACTCGACACTGGCGGTGAAGACTGTCCTCCGCATCCCAGCTTTTTCCTCTCACAAAAATAACTCTAATTTGATTCAGTACATAAAATGGTACATGAGTTCTTGCTTTCCCAAAGTGGGTTCCTTGGCATACTTGTCTTAAAACTGTTCCATGAATAAGACTTCCTTGGTCAGAGAGGTTTGGGGAAATTTGCAGAAAGTCTCTTCATCAGAGGCTCCCAAGTTACCTTCAGTCATGGCAGGTTCTGGGCAACTGTGCCGAGGGATCTGCTCAGTTTTGTTTAACCCTTCTCTTCCCGGGGAGCTTCCATGCACCTGCTCAGTGCTGTCCAGCACTGTGCTGGCTCATGTTAATCACCTTACCAGCTTCAGAGAAGCCTCAGGAGTCACAGGACTCAGCACCCTCCCTCCTCCCTGCTGGCTTTCTCAGTGTCCCCTGTGCCAGGCCCAGTGCTTGCTTATCCCTGTCAGCCTGAAGCCCCCATACTCTGAGCAGTACAGCCGCTGAAACTTGAGGTCCGGCAGAGGGTGGACAGGAGGGATTGCACACAGAAACCCAACAGGTAGGGTCTGGGGGATGCGCGGAGGTTGCTGAGGGGTCTGGCCTCAGGTGGGACATAATGGACAGGGGAGCTTGCAGGTCCGGGGAAGGTGAAATCGTTAACGTCACTCCTTCTGTGCAGTCCACCTGCACAACCGTGGGGGTGGCTGGAGGGAAGCGAGGTGGGGGGAGTGTGCGCGTGCGTGCGTGCGTGCGTGCGTGCGTGCGTGTGTGTGTGTGTGTGTGTCTGCAAGACGAGGCAGCACCAACTGCTGGTGTCTGTGCAGAGTCCTCCCTTCTCTCGTCCTCCCTCCTTTCTGTTTCCTTCCTTCTCTCCCTCTCTCCCGCCTCTGTCTCCGCGTCTTCCTTCTGCTTCTCTCCTTTCCGTCTCTCTCCTCTCTCGCCCTTCTCTGCCTGTCCTTTCCTGCCTCCATGTTTCTGCACCGGTCTCACCCCAGCCCCTCCGGCAACTTTGTCAGCCTGCAGTTTCTCTCCCGCTTGTCGTTTTCCCGGGACAAGAGGGCCTGGCCGGTGAGTGCAGCCATCAGCCCGCAAGCCGGTCTGTGGTGTCCGATCTGGAGTGGAAAGGGGACCGCTTGGTTCAAAAACTACACAGAGCCCTGTGTGCTGCCCAGGTGGCCTGCTCATGATGGCCACTAGCACAGGACAGTGCAAAGCCCAAGGCATGTGGCCTCTTGTGGCACAGAGCTGCTGAGCCTCATGCTCATGGAGCTTGGCAGGGTCCCCACCGGGAGCGGGGTGTTGGGACTCTCAGTCCTGGGCACAGATTCCACCACCCTTACCTTGTGTCCGGAGTGCGAGGACCAGGTCTGGGCCACCAGCAGCCGCACCATGGTGTCCCACTGCTTGGCTGTTTGGTGGTCCTTTGCCGTCACTGTGAAGGCCACCTGCTCAGAAGGGATCTGCAGCTCCCGAGTGGCGAAGACTGTCCCGTCTGCCCCGACTTTGAAGTCCAAGCTGTTGGTCTCATACTGCGTCCCTTTGGTCCCCAAACAGCTGCTGAACTTAACTGTAAGAGGAGAGGAGGACACAGTCAAGAGGGCCTTCACGAAACTCAGCCTTCTGGGTCTCCAGCGTGCACCCGGCAGGTAATGATGTCTGAGAAGGCCGCAGGAATTAGCCAGAGGCTGTGCAGAGCAGAGGGCAGAAGGAGAAAGAGGCCTCAATGCGCATTGTTCTCTAAGTGCAACTGCTCTGTCTCTGCAGATGCAGCGCCCCCTCCTGTCCTGTCCTTTGCACCCAGCTGCTCGGCTTTCGCCACCGAGGAAATGCGGCCTCCTTTCCTGCTCCCGCCAGGCAACCCCCCGCCTGCCTGTGAGGCCCGAATAGATGGATTTTTCCACACAAGGAGACTAAGCGCAGCAAAGGCAGAAGTCTTTTTTTTTGCGGTACTGGGGATCGAACTCAGGACACTGCGCTTGCTAGGCAAACGCTTATTCCACTGAGCTATATCCTCAGCCCTAAGCGCAGCAAAGGAATCAAAAGAAGTTGGCCTTTAAAGACTGTTCTCCAATGGCAAGTCAATTTTGGGAGTGGAACTCAGCCCACCAGAATTTCTAGTCTTTTTTGCAGCACTGGGGATCAGACCCAGAGTGTTTGCACTAAGCCACATCCCCAGTTCTCTTTTCTGTTTTTATTTCGAGGCAGGATCTTGTTAAGGTGTTCAGGCTGGGCTTGAACTTGTGATCCTCATGCCTCAGCCTCCAAGAGTGTGGGGATGACAGATCTGCCCCGCTGTGCCCAGCTGGTCCTTGTTACTTAGCGAGGACCTGACACCTGGCCCAGCCCAGGCTTCCCTGGTTAGCTGCAAACAGAGTCGAGTCAGACAGTGTGTTGAGTTGACGCTGCTGGGGTCTGCTTATGGCTTTGCTTCCAAAACACTAATTAGACAACCAAATTGCCACCTTTTTCCCTACGGCTCCAGTGCCACGGCCACTGGCAACTCCCCCGCAGAGAAAGATATCTCCAAAGCTGTACATTCACTGGCAGCACATTAGTGTAGCTTTTATACATGAGCTATTGCAACCGTCGGCTGGTGCGGTGGTAAATTATGAAGCCAGTGTCACATTCTGCTGATACAAAGGATGGATAAAGTTACCTAGTATTTATAAAAACGTGGGTATCCAGGCAATTATGGTGGGAGGATTGGTTTTTTTTTTAAAAGCAATTCCACTGTCACAGCTTGCATGATTTAATTACTATTTATTCTAAAAAACTAAAAAAAGCTACTCACTATTATGTTTGATAAAGTGCTTTTCCCTTGCGTTCACCTTTTATTGTTGCTTGTCTTGAAATAATAAATAACACGTATGTTTCCTTGTCTCCAATACTTCACTTTAGATGTCTCCCCAGCTCCTGACACCTCCCACTTGTGGCGTTAGTATAAAAGTGTTTGAGATGTGACAAAACCAGACATTTCTCCCCTGTCTGGCCAACAGGGAGGGATGGCTTGGGCCCCAGGGGTATGGGGACACTGATTTCTGTGATGGGCAAAGTCAGCCATGGCATGGGGTGGCCTGCAGCTCCTCAGAGCTATGCCCCCGCCAAGGGGGGAAAGAGTACTCTGTTTTCAAGTGAAAGGAAAATTTCAGACTGCTTTTACTGTACTGTTCACCCCAATAGTAAACAAATTAAAATCAGCCACAAACTGAGTGGATCAATCAATTCTGACACCCAATTGTCACTGACAAAGATAAAAATGACAGTCCCGTGATTGCCAAGAGATTAACACAAAATACATGAATAAGCCCCTTTGTTCTCTAACAGCAAATTTCTAATAAAACTAATGGATTTGGACAGCAGTGGGAGGGTTTGTAATAATGACGCTGTATTTTGTATGGAGCAGGCACAGAGCTTTGGTGATATCTTTGTAAGCTCTGGGGCTGTCTGGGGAAGAATTCCCAGCGTCTGAACTGGCTGTGCAGGAGCAGAGAGTCCCTGTTCACAGGAGCCCAGGACTGGGGAGGTGACAAATGTCCCCTATGGAAGGCACCTTGTGGAGACTCAAGGTGCTGCCAGACAGGCACCTCTGCCATGAAACCTGGTGGGAATGGTGGGCTTCTCCAGACTTTCCCAGTGGTTTGGAAGTTCCCACCTGCCAGTGTGGGTCAGACCCAGGCCTGTCTAGTCACAATAATGCTCAGAGCTGTGTGACAAGATGCCTCCCGACTCCTGGTTCCCACAGATCTGCTGCTGGGGGGACCTGCGGGCCCAGACCTCCCAAGTGTGCCTGGGGTGGGGTCACTGCTTATATTTGAGTCTGCACTGTCAACGTCAGATGGCAGTGAGACTTGGGAGCTCTGCAGCCTTGAGGGACTGGTCCAGCCAGGGGCCCCACTTACCAGAGAGAAGACCTGGACAAGGGGCCAAGACACCAATGCTTGTCTTATTGTAGAAAGGGCATAGGAGCATGTAGGGGGCAGACCCACGGAAGAAATGCCTGGGGTCGCAGGATGGAAACCCTTCTCCCTCAGAAGTCCATTTGTCCTTCTGTCTGTGAATTGGTTTTCCTCTTCACGCTGGCCACTGGGAAGCTCAGAGGTAGGGTCTCGGCTAGCTTCTGTGGATCTGAGGCATTAGTGCCTCCCAGTGTGTCCTATTCTATTTCCTGTCTTTGCTTCCTCTCCCATCTGCTTCCTCTCTCTGCTTCCTGTGTCATTTTGGAGGCTGCGTGTTTCTGCAAGGTTGACTGCACTTGGTGGCGGGGGAGTGGTGTGTCCAGTTGGCTCTGTGTCCCTACGTCTGGAGGGCATGTTCCTGTGATGCTACCCAGCAGTGTGAGGCTTTCACCCTAGTTTGGGGGAGGGATGGGCTTCTGCTTTGCTCTGGCTCAGCAGAATCCTCTCCTGACAGCACTTCCTGGCTTACTTGGCGACAGAACCATAGACAGAGGGAGCCTGCCGCCACTGGTTTTGTCGCCCTGTGCTAGCACATTCGGCTAATGCTCTTCTTTACGTATTTGCTTTTGATCTTGTAATTTCTCTCTCAGTTTTCCAGAGAAAATGAAAACCCCTGGGATTCCCTAGGAAACTTCCCTCAACGCATCAGATAAAACCAGCAAATGTCATGGAAATTTCCTCTTCCGGTTTAAGAGAGCAGATAACACATTTTATGGTGGCTTAGCTGAGACCTTTCTGGGTCTGTCCCTACTTCCCGACACTGTCGCCGCACAGGGCACCCTGCCAGGTACAGGGAGGCAGTGCTGCCCCCACTGTACAGATGAGGAAACTGAGGGTCAGAGACAGTTTGACCTTTCTACAAGGCGGCAAGATGAGTGGCATGAGAAGTTCGACATAGACCGCTGTCCTTAGGGGCTCCACACACCTGCTTCTCTATGAGGCCCCCTACCAGGCTGCATCTGGGGTCCCCCACTCTGTGCTCCCTGTAGGAACCTTGCTGCTGCTCATGTGTCTGCACTGAGTCATTGAGGCCAAAGCCTGCCAGGGATGCGAGACCCCCTCACCCTGGCTTCTCCATGCTGGGCTCTGCAGCAGAGGGCGGGGAGACAGCACCAGCCTCTGCGTCTGGCCCTCAGGGATGCAGGGGCCCCAGAACCAGTGAGAGGGGGAGAAAGCGGCTGTGCAGAAATGTAGGCCCGGGAGGTGGCGGCTCCTCTAGGTGCGACCACGTGGACTTGTTCTGGGGAGGAGTTGGAGCCTGTTCTGGCCTCAGCTTGTGGGGCCGGCCTGGAGCCGGGAAGGTCGCCACCTGCTGCATGCGTCTCTGTGGTTTGCTCCCTGCTTCTGTGAGTTTTAAATGCAGTTGATGAGTCCTGAGAGAGAGCGGGTCTAATGGGCACCCTCGTCCAAACCTCCCTTGCTTGGGTCCTTGGTGGCTGTGGTCAAAGACCCTGGAGTAAACGCCGAGGGCAGTACTGGGAGTGGATCCCAGGGCAGAACCTTTGCTGTGAGGAGCGAGCACCAGCTGGGGTGCGCCAAAGACCCCAGCATCCTTACAGAGCAGTGACTGCAGTGTCCAGCAGCACTGCAAACATCAGCCGGTCCACAGAGTCCTGGGCCCTGTTGGTGTGTACCGTGCATGTGTGTGCCTAAGCGTGTGTGCACCACCTCATGCACACTCCCTTGGGGCTGGAGTGTGAACCCCCTGCCTGTGGGAGGCGACAAGCTGCAGGCTCTCCAGCTCTGGCCTTCCCCTCCTCTACAGAGCAGAGGGTGTGGGTGTGGATGCAGAGGGTTGGCTCTTGTGGCAACTGAGTATACCCGGACTTACTTCCGTGGTCAGTCTGACTGGGCATCTCTGTCCCCTCTTTTGGAGAGGATGGACTTAATGTTAAAGCCTGTGCTCCCTTCTGAGAAGGGGTGGAAAGGGAATCTGCCCATCCCTCTAATGGCCTCTCTGCTATGGTCCTGACTGTGGCTAGCTGCAGAGAGGACTAAGCACTTTCAGCCAGCCTCCTGCCCGGGCCCAAGCCCCTCAGAAGCATGGGTGGACAGGGGGTGCCGAGGAAAGGATCCTGAGTGCTGCACACCTGTACATCACAGTGCTCAGGACTTCACTCAGGCCGCTGCCCTTCCCCACAGCAGTGGCTGACCATCAATCCAGGTGAATTGACCCTGGGCCAAGAGAGAGGACAGGACACCATCGCCACCTCCTATCACTAACACACACTTGCCTGGTGCTGTGTGTTGGGAATGTGAGTCTCTGCCCATTATCCTGCCTCCAGGGGACATCCACACCAGGGCTGTTTATGCTATTGATGGCACTGTGGATGAGGTTCCTGCCCAGGGCCCTCCTGTCCCCACCCCCAGGGCTCACGCGCTCTGCTTCCCTAAGTAAGGAAGCCCCACCCTCCCGGCCCTGTGATGCATGCGGCTCTAGCCAGCAAGGGCAGCACTGCTCATGTGACCACCAGGCCATACAGCAAGTGTCTGTGGGTCCTACCAGTCAGCAAACACAAACACAGCGACAGCCCGTGAAGCTCAAGAGTGAGGGGTGGAGCAGTGCCAGGCCAGCACCCGAGTGTGCGGAGCCAAGGGTTTTCCTCAGGACAGAGGCCTGAATGCCCTGCAGGCCTCAGAGGGATGGAGCTTCCCGTGGAGGCCCAGGCAGGGGGCATGTTCCGAGGGGCACAGACAGCACATGCACAGGTCCTGGAGCAGGGGGAGGCAGGCTTTACGCCCTGAGGGCTGATATGAGGGAGCTGGGGAGCCGTGCAGTGACTCAGTGCAGGGACACAGTCCTACCCAATATGGTTCCCGATAGAGACCTCCCTTCTCTGTTGAGGGGATGATCCAGGCTGTTCTAAGGCCGCCTACCACCACAAATAGTATAGGACCTTCTCTACACAAGCATATGTACCATGAAGTTTAATTCATAAGCTCAGCTTAGTAAGAAAAAGGACAATAACCAAGTTGCAGAAGTCACAACAGCGTACTATCATAAAAGTTCCTTAAAACATTAACTGTTTATTTCTGACATTTTCTGTGTAATGACTTGGACCTTGGTGGGCCATGGGTAACTAAACCTGAGGAAGGGAAAGCGCAGAGGAGGGAGACCCTGCTGTGCACTGGAAGGACAGTAGCACAGGTCCCGCCAGCCACCAAGAAGCATCAGGGGATCTCCCATTAGGCAGGAGGGGCCACCTGAGCTCACTTCTCCTTGGGGACTAGAGCTGTTCGGAGTGGAAACCACATGAGCTACCCTTTGGGGGCCTGTTTCCCAGACACCCTGGGCACGTCATGCACGCACTCCTGACACACCTTCCTGGGGCACAGGGAGTGAGGGAGATGGTTCATCCCCGAACAACTGTTCATTGTCCAGTGGAGATGTGTTAGTGGCAGGGGCTGAGCACTGAGCCCCTTGGCTGTGGCACTGGGAAGCACAGCCCCACCAGGACAGCAGGTGGCCTCAGGCCCATACTAGGCCCAGCAGCACTCCCTGGGGACCCCTTCTGGTCCTGGTGTCTAGTCCACCTTGGATGGTGGTGGTCCTGTGGCCTTTGGCCTTTGTCCCTGTGGGCTCTGCCCTCGGCTGAGTGACGGCTATGGGGCTCATGGTCTCCTTTGGCGGTGGGGAAGTGTTTTCGATCTGGATGGAGAAGGTGGTTGCCCCGACATGAATGTGTTAATGGTCACTGAGCTACACTTGAAAGTGGTGGTGCTTCTGTTGTATGAATTACACCTCACATCCTAACAAAGGCAGTTTTTAGCATACGCCCCAGGGTCCTGGCTGCTAGGACAATAGCGAGAAGGGCCTGAGGACCCTTGTCCTGCTCCTGGGCTCATCCTGGAGTGGACAGAGTAGCTTCCTCCTTCCAGAACCAGCTCCAGGCCTGGGCTCCCCTACGGCCCTTTCACTGTTCAGGTTCTAAGACCTAAGCGAGACAGAGAGCAAGATGGGCAGGGACCACAGAGTCACAGTCGGCCCCCAGGGACCAGTAACACATGGCAGAAAGTGTGAAGTCCAGGGCTCCTGGGTGACGTGGCGGTGGGCTTGGGAGGCTCTGTGGAGGGGCAGGGTTCGGCCTGGGGTCCCCAGGTACCAGGATATCTGCCTCTGCAGACCACCATGTGCACTCATGTGTGTGACACAGAGCAACCGCAACGTCTGAGTGTGCTGCTAGAATTTCCTGGGAGGGCGGGACTAGCAGGTGGCTTGGAGACATCTGCTCCCACATCTGAGTGATAGGGGGCCCCATCTCCAAGAGGAGATGATGTGTTAGTGTGCACTCAGTTACTGAAATCTTCTGTAGACTTCCCAAATCCCTGTGGTGTGCAGGCCTTGTCATTGCAAATGCTTTCTCTCCCCAGGCTTGGGGCACTTTTAATATCTATTTAATTGACACTGAAAATTCAAAGCATACAGCAAGCCAACACCACTGTGTTCACTGTCACTCCAAGTTTTGTGCGTTTGTAAACTTTGTCCAGACTCTGCGTTCCAAGGCCTGGGATGTATGGCAGGGACCCTGGGGTGGGGGTGGTCAGTTCTAAAGTCTGAGGCTTGTGGGGTGTGAGGTTCCCTGCAAGCAGCAGTCCTCGTAAGGTCCTAGAGACTGATTCTTTCATTTTGGGGGATTGTTTAGATAACTTTCTTTAAAAGTTCTGCCTCTGTCACTGCACCTACCCCACCTGGCACGTGCACGACTGAGGGTGCAGTGATGCTGATCGGGAACTTTGGCACAGACAGTGTCACACGCTCCGAGAGGAGGCGCAGCTCTTTCATTAGGAGGCGGCTGGGTTTAACCCCTTACCCTCATCATTTTTAATTGCTGGCAGTGTGGACGGAGCCAGGGAGACGCATGTGTGAGAATGGGCAGTGAGTGGCATGCGGCCAGTCCGCTTCCCTATCTGCAATGGGAGCCTGACATTTATGGGGGCAGCAGGCCGCGTCTCCCCAAGATAAGCATGCTGAAGAATTGTGCTGTGGTTACAAAACACCTCTTTTTATAATTTTTCTTGTTAGGTGAGTTGAGAAAGATCGAATGAGCCGAAGGTGAGCTTGTAGCTGGAACAGTGGAGATAATGGACAAGTCCCACACCTGATGGTCCAACGGGCAGCGCGGCCTGGCCTTTACCCCTTCTCTCCCTCCTCCCTTCCTCCCTCTCTATTCCTTCCTTCTCTTCCTCCCTCCCGCTTCTTCCCTCCCTCCTTCCTCACCTACCCACAGCCTCTCTGCCATCCAGGCACTGCTCTAGGTGCTGAGGAGTCAGATGTCACCCACTAGGAGCTCACCACGTGGAGCGAAGACCAAACCACAAGCCAGCATGTGAGCGAAATCACTGTGGTGAGGACAGCAAAGGTGAGAAGAGAGGTCTGGGAGGCAGCATCTGTCCGTCCTCCATGCTAGGCAATGAGGATAGTGTGGGGGTGCTGGAGTAAGAGTGATCGGACTGGACAGCAGCAGTGCAAAGGCCCAGAGACACAGGGCCTAGGAGTCTGCCCTGCCTGGGGAACAGGAGCTGCAGAACCCTACAGAGTGTGGCTGGGGCCATGCTTCCTCAGGGAGCTTTTTCTGCCCCAGAAGACAGTGGGTCTTGGAGGAGACAGGAAGGCTGGAGAGGAAGACACAAGCAAGGGTATCCTGGTTTTCTCCCTCTGCTTCCGATGGGGCAAACTGGCAGAGAGGGACACTCATAACCCCAGGTTCCCAACCAGCAAGTGACAGTGGCCGAGACCGGCCTCCTGGTGCCTACAAGTGGCACCTATGCCCTCCTCCAGCCAAGCTGCTGCCCTGGGGCAATGCTCCTCCCCATCTCCCTGCCCTCAGCGGCCGGGTGCCCAGAGCTCAGCCTGAGCCTGTGCTGCTCTCCTTGCCCACAGCACCTCTTACCTGGACCCAGGCAGCTGCCCACGGGTGGGGAAGAGGCGGAGGCCTCAGGGCTAGTTGCGTTTTCTCTCATTTTACACTGCTCATCAGAGGGTCCTGAGGTGGCCATATGTTTATAAGACTGGAAAAGCTCATGTTTAGCAAAGTGCAGGTCAGCCCGCACCCTGCCAGCAGGGCGCCTCTGTACAAGCCCTGGAACGTGCAGGTGAGGAAGGGGGATGGTGGCCCCGTGCAGGTGGCGGCTCCTGGGTGTCAACCTGTGGGCGAGCTGCTCCATGGTCAGACAGTTCTTGTGTTACTCAGACATCTGGAGCAGTAGGGACCCATTCCCACCCCACCCCCGGATACTGCGAGGGGCCAGTCAGGCCTTCAGACCCGTCTCATGGAGGATATGTTGGCTGGGATTACTAATATCAGAATCTCAAGGCCCTTTGTCCACATACACGCTTGTCCCTGCTTTACCTGTCACCCATCCCCTGATCACATTCTCACCCATCAGGACTCAGCCAGCAGCACTGCCCCGCACTCACCTCCCCCTGTCCAAGCCTGCACTGCTAATGCACTCTAAATGAGCTCAAAGGCACTGTTCCTGTCTTTGTAGTGATGTCCAGTTTCTCCTGTGTACAAGAAAGTCTTTTTCACTGGTTCCCCAGCAGCAGCAGCAGCCTGCTTCCGAGGGAGAAAGCGGTTTCCTAGACAATGTCCATGAAGTGATGCACGCAGATGCTGAGATATTCAGTCCCTGCAGGGAAAGAAAGGCTTCTCATGTTCAAGTCCTGGCTGTTCTACCTGGGAACTTATGGCCTGAGCGGGGCCCTGCTTCCCTCCCACTATCTCCTCCCCTACATGTCCTTTTAACAAGTAGCCAAGGAGCACCTGCTGCGTGCCAGGCACTACAAGAGGCACTGGGGTAAGGATGCATGCAGCCTCTGGTAGGAGAGGCTGGACACAGAAGGGTGAGTCAGAAGGTGTCCTGCCTAGGTGTTAGTGTTGGGGAGGGAGGTAAACCCAGGCATTAGAGCTGAGCACCAGGCAAAGCCAGGTGGGAAACGGCTGACACAGAGGAAGAGAACCCCAGTGCAGGGGCATGCAGCTTCCTCCTGCCATCTGTGGGCATGGGCCTGGCTCCTCTGCCCAGGTCTCCAGCACCTGTCATGGGCTGGGAGGAGATTGAGGAAGGCTGGTGGGTCAAGCGCACAGAAGCGCAGAACCGAAGGTCTATCAAGCCCCATGTGGACTCAGAAGAGGAGGAAATGCACAGCAGGGAGCACAGCTGGGCGACATTCTGGAAAAGGCAAATTTGGGGACAGTGAAGAGATTCTGGAGCTATTGGGGGTTGGGGAGAGCAAAGATGAATGGACAGTGCCCAAGGGTGTTGAGGGTGGCGACCGCATTCTGTGTGTCACAGTGGCGGCAGACACGCGTCATCACACGACTGAACAAATCTGCAGGATGTCCTGCACTGAGAGTCAAGCTGATGTGAGCTATGGGCTCCGGTTGCTAACAACATCCCAGTGCTGGTTTGTGAGCTGTTTCCAACGGTGACACAGGCAGTCATGGAAGAGGTTACTAACAAGGACACTGCGCAGGGCAGAGGGCCCATGGGAACTCTACTTTTTGCTTGGGTTTTCCATAAACCTAAAACTGCTGTAAAAATGAAGTCTATTAAAAATGGGTGTTCACTACTCACTGGACACACCTTCTGCAGAAAAAGGCAGGCTTTGGAAGTATGAGGGAGCCTGCCGTACCGTGGAGCTTGGAGCCCTCTCATGCCACCCCTGTCGGCTACAGCAGGAACTCGGCGAGCTGCCTCCCCCTCCCACCCCCCCAGCTCTCTTCATAATGAGCCCAGAGCTGCGATCTAACACTCAATGGATTTGCATCTCCCACTGATAAGAAAATATCAGGCTGCTCTTTCTGCCCAAGAAAAATCAGCCCTGGTGACAACAAATGTGCCACTTACGCTCTCCAGCGCATCCCTCCCCCAAGAAAATATGGCACTAATAAACTCTCCTGGTCTTTATTTAATATTTATGGTAGTAGCTGAAGACCAGCATCTCCCAGGAGCAGGGAGGCAGCTCTTCAAAGGGCTGGAGTGGAGCCTATTTGTGGCTCCCTGCTGTGCCCGCGCCTTGTCTCAGAACTGCTCTGAGCCCAGGTAGGAGAGGGGTTGTTTTAGGTTCTGGAATCAGAAGCAGTCCTGTGTTTAAGGAAACACAGTACAAGTGTCCTGGGGTCCTGGGCCGTGCAGTCACAGGGCAGGAGGAGCAGCCATGCTAAGAAGGTTTCTGCACGCGAAAGCAGGAACTGAGCCACAAGCGCCTTATTAGTAAGCCCCACGGGTGCCCCATTAGAGTGGAGCGCAGCGGCTCCTAATTGAAGAAGCACTTAATGAAGTGCTCCTGCCCACACTGTGGCAGGCGTGGGCGCGGAGCGCCAGTCCAGCCTCAGACAGGCCAGGTGCTGCAGACTCCTGGGCTTGTGAAGTGTACCGCCTCTTTCCACATCACTGCTTGCTCAGCACCCAAGGACTCACATGCCTGCACGGAGGGCCGGACGCCAGTGCTCTTCCCAGCAGAGGCTGGGATGTCACCTGGGCCTGGCAGGGAGGAGGTCCTTTGTCCTCTGTCCCAGTGCAGGGAGGGGGACCTCATCCCGATAGCCCTGAGCATGGGCTGGGAGAGATGGAAACATAGGGAATCCCAGGGCCCTGGCGGGGAGAGGTCGCCCTGCTGCGACCTTTGCTCTCTCATTCAAGACTGTGGGAGCTGAATCTTTGGGGGAATGGGAGTGACTCTCTGGAGGTTAGAGAGGAAGACCACGTTTTAACTGGATATCTGAAACAAACCTGACAAATGAACATGAACATTTTGTGAATATTCATCCAGTCACTCACTCATTCAGTCACTGTGGACCAAGGCACCTGCTCAGGGTCCTGCTGGCACTGACACCCATGATCTCCTTGAATCCTCACTACTGGTGTTGTGCTATTTCAGTTTCCCAGAAAAGGTCAGAGGGGCCAGGGGCCCTCCAGAGGCCACATGCCAGTGAATGGCAGGGCCATGTTCCTGTGGAGTGCCAGGCTCTCTGCTGCCCCCACTGCAAGCCCAGCCATAGCCCCTGACCCTTGTTCCTGCGTCCAGCCCAGCCAGGGCTTGGGAGGATGGGACTGGAGGGCTGCACACCTTTTGTCCAGGCTGAGGCCCCATCAGAGATAACACCACTTCCTACCCCCATTCCCTTCCACAGCTCTCACTACAAGGTGCTCTCAGTGGGAACAAAGCCCAGGTGTCCTGCTCACAACTAGGTGGTCACACTAGCCCCCGTGGCAGCACACCCACCCACTCAGAGCTCACACTGTCACAGCGATTGGGTTTCCTGGGAACTTCACTTAGATTGGTGAGGCTGGCTCTTGCCTGGTGCAAATGCCTCCAGCTCGCCTGATGTCGGTGTTTAGGATGAGAAAAGGCTCCGAAGGGTTCTGCAGCCTCCTGGAGTGCTGTCGGCCTGTGCTCCATGAAGTTCTCTCCCCTGATATAGCACTGGGGCTCTGAACACTTTGCTGCTAATGCTGCCTTGCAGGGGGTGCTATTTTAGTTTGGGCAAGTACAAGTTAATATATCCGTCCTTGGGCCTTGTGACAGACGGAGCAGCATTTGCTGATGACCTGACATGACACTGATGATGGCACACTGATAACAGCATGCAGTGGCCGCCATGGGCACACACCCCATAGCAGCCAGCGAGGGGCTGTCTCCCTGTGCTGCAGACATGTACGCCGAGAAGTGAATACTGCAAAACACAGCTTCCGCCTCTGCGGGGGTGTCAGGTGAGTAGGGGCTGCAGAGAGGAAGCCGCCAGGCCCCTTTCAGGTGGGAAGCTCGCGGGCAGACATGCGGAGCTGGCACCAGCCTGGCGTTCCTCTGCCTATTCTCTGTGCAGCACCAGGCAGCTGGCTTGGCCCGTGCTACAGGGTCAGAAGCGCTGACCGTGCCCTCCAAGCCCAGCTCTGCCTCACCTGGTCTCCCTCTGCAGGGCCCTTGTGTTGGTGGCCAGGCCAAGGGCTCTGACACACATCGGCGTGCGGCTGTGTGCGGTGAGAGGGTGCCGGAGCCGACGGCAGGGCTCAGGGGAGCCGGCTGGGGTGCATTTTTCACACACAGGAAGCGGGACCAAGTGGGCCATTTTCAGAGCTGCCAGCCTCCCTTTCCTTAGTGTCTGGCACATCAGCCCCTGGTTAATGGAATAATTTGCAATTAAGGCCCAGGTAGAGTGGGGCTCTCTCTTATCTTGAGAGGCCACTCCCTCCCTCGCCTCTCCCTGCTCCCTTGCTGAATGGGCAGCCACACCAGGAGGGGCCTCGTGTGTGCAGGGTGGCCGGGCTTTGCCCTGCTAGTCTCCATTTTGCCCAAAGTGCAGTTTGGGGCTGTGTTCTGCTCTGGCCCCAGCCACTCAGGCTGGGGTGGGCGGGTCCCAGGCTCAGTCTTTCCTGGGGCTCCCACAAAGTGGAGGGCTGAGGCATGGAGGGACCTCCCCCAACCGTGGGGTCTGCAAGTAGATGGCAACGGCTCCTGGGGTTGGTGGAGTGAGCAGTCTAGTCCACACGAATGGACAGAACCACTAGTCCAACTCCACAGGAGCTTTCCTCACCCTTAAAATTAGGACCACACGAGTAACGAGAAGTACTTTACCCTTTGACCTTGGCTGCAGAGCACAAATGTGGGCATAAGCTGAGAAACAGAACCCTCTAATCTCAACAGCCTGGCTGCCAGCGCCAAGGCCTGGGCTCTGCTTGCCCTACCGGTGCTGGCAAGGGCAGCGTGGCCTCTGCTGTCTCCTGTCAGGGGATACCTGGATCTGGAAGCCGGATTCTGAGGCTGGGGCTGGGTACCCCTGGGGCTGGGGGCCAAGGCATCTCCCAGGTTCTCACTTCAGGAGCCTGGGCCCATCTCTGTGGTGCCCACTCCACTGCCTGGCTCCTGTCTGTCACCGGAGGTGAAGGCACACACTTGTCACTCTGGGACAGGCCACATATCCTGTGCAGGTATGTAAGTAGGAAGAACAACTGGTGAGAGACCCATGGAAGAGGCAGCAGGTTCCAGGCCCTCACCTTAGAAACAGGCTGGACGCCTCTTCTGGAGAGCTGTGTCCCTGACCGTCCCTCCTTTCACGTGCACACAGCTGCTCCCATGGCTGGCTGTTTCAGCTTTAGTTCACTGGGGCAGAATCCAAACATGAACTTGAACTTTACAAGCCTGGCTCCCTCTGTAAACATGCTCAGGGTGGCTGCTAACCACTTTTCTAAAGTAAATAAGGCGCAACTCAGGAAATGCAAACATATATTCTGCCCCCTCCAGCTTGGCCCGGCTCTGACCACCTTTCCCTGGGTCTTCCCAGATCAGAACTCTGGGTCCCAGGTCATGCACAATATCTCAGCTTTGAGATAGCTGGGGGTCCCTGGATATGAGCAGACCCATGGGTATCTGTAAAACAAGGAAGGACACTCCGTACCCTGGGGCAGGGCTGGACAGAGGCCTGGCGGACCCCACCTTGAGCAGAGACAGACATGATCTCAGGAAGTGCCAAGGACTGCACCTCCTGGGCTGCTGGGCAGATGCCTGCATCCAACTAAAATGGTGGTTTTGTGGGCAACTCTGTGGCACTCCTTTCTAGGAGAGCCCTGCAGGCCTGAGAGGACCTGGGGCTCAGGGAGGATTGTTGATGGAGGAATATCCTGGACAGGGATCCAGGAAAGTCCAGGATGCAACCCCACCCTCAGGAGGAGACCAGGGGCCACCATACCCAGCTGAGCTGGGCTCTATGAAGCCCACAGCGACATCACAGGGGAGACCTTCAGGAGAAATGCACCGCACATGATGCCCTCTGAATTTTTTAAAAGTACGTGAGTATCTGCAATGCGGAACACGTGCACCAGGTTCAAGACCAGGAGTGTCAGTGATGAGCACAGATTCTATCTCAATGCAGAAAAATTGCAATTCCACTTTACTTACCCTCCCCAGCACCCTCTGCCTCAGCCACAGGCCATTCCAAGGAAAGCAAACACTAGGAGGTGTGCTCCGTGATTCCTAATCCAAAACCTGCCTTTAAAGATGCAGCAGATTCTTTGTTGGTCACAGTATCACTGTGCCAGGATATTCTAAGGCAATGTGGTCTGAAGCTGTGCTGCGGGCAGGGGCAGTGAGAACCCCAGCTCTGTGCAGGTGACGGTGATGCCTGGTGTGTCTCTCTGCTTGGGATTCTCCATTCACAGGAAAGGGTCTGCCAAGTCCATAGACGTTAACACTGCTACTCACGGGGAAAAGCGCCATGCTGGAAATTCAACATGAGGCTGGGTTAAGAGTAACAGGTTGCCCTCAACTCTAAGTCACTTGAAACAGCAGGGCTGGATTTCTGATCATGGTGGGGCACTGGGCAGCTCTGTGCCAGTCCTCAGGGGCACAGCTGATTGGTGTTAGCCTTCTGCTCCTGTGACAACCATAGTAAGAAGCAGGCAGCTACCACCACGGACAGGACACCCACTGCCAAAGCCCTTTGTATGGCTTTCTCCCATTTCGTGGGCCAAAGCAAGTCTTAGGCTGCCCCTAGCTTCCAGGGCGAGAGGGGCAAACTTCACCATAGAGACTCTGTATTGGGGATACTACTTGTGCAGGGGTGAGTTTTCATAACAGCAATCTTGATGCTGCAGGTCTGGATGCTCAGTTTGCTGCCCACTGTAGGGGACAGTGAATCACAGCATATTATTTTTGATAAAATAGTTTTAGTAATGACCTAAGCTGTGACTTGGAAAGCCTCCTGGGACATTGTAAGAGCTCAAACTTTACCCGGGAATGTCTTCCTCAGACAAGGAACATCCAGGCCTAGATAACCTCCGTGACCCTGCCTGGATAGTTTCATCCCTTCTTCTGGCCCTAGGTAAACACTGCAATCTTAAAGGAATGTGTAGGTTGTCAAGGGAAACAAACAGAACATAATGGGAGGAATATCTATCATGGTTAGACATGCAACTGGCAACTGACCCGGGTCCCACAGGGTGAGAGAAAGACCACATGGCCGCCTGGGTCAGCAAATGTAACATCCCACTTTGTAACCATGGAAACCCAAAACCTATTTAAGATCCGAATCAGAGCTAGCAGGGGCTGATACTGCCCGACTTGTTAGTTGGGAACATTTGATGGCTAGCTGCTAATTAATAAACTCTGTTTATACTTCAAAATATCTTCTGTGGAATATAGCCCGATTTTTGCCACTACACCATGAGCAGACTCTGCTGGTACTGGGGGCCTTCCCATGATTTCCACGTGGGTTTCTTATCATAAATAAAGTGGCAATTACAAAGATGAGCCTGGAAGTGAATCCTACAGCTGAAGGAACAATGTTAATGGCTGTCTCTAAGCTGGTGCAGCCTGGGGGTCCACAACATGCTTCCCACGCAGGTCGCAAGTCTCTCTGTGGTCTCAGCACCGCCTCTCCCTCCCTCCGTCTCTCTTTTTCAAGATGCCCAAAGGTAGAGGCTGTGGTCTTTGCCATCCTTGAGCAGGAATAGCCCTGATGGACACTCACTTGCCACACTCCTTTTATCCGAAGGGGACCAATGGCGAGCATTGGGTGTTAGATCTCCACTGTCAGGGAGGTTACCTGCACCCCAGCCAGGTTTTGCGTGAATCTGCCTCAGGAGATCCAGTGCTTCTAATCTCCACTTTGGTGACTAAATTTGGGGCTGGATAGAAGCCAGCTAATGAAGTCAGCTCAGCAGCAATCGATGCACACCTTGTGTGCTCCTTGACCCAGTCCCAAGTGTCCTCAACTCTCCCTTCCAGAGAAACGCAGCACAATCAGACAACAACCCCCTAAGGAGCCTCAATGCACTGAGCATTATGCAAATGAAGCACTTCTCGGGGGTAATTATCCCCATACAATTTTGACATGAGATCTTGATAAAGAATTGTTTTTAGGATAGTGGTGAAGAAGCCCAGCCAAATGCATAATAATTATCTGACATTTTATTCCTGGGTGTAAATTAAAACCTGCAGAAAGGTCAATGGATCAGGAATTTATTCCTAGTGATTCAAACACTGAGAACCAGAAGGGTTGGAGGCAGAAGGAAGCCCTGGTGTCCATCATCCTGTGTGGAATCTTCCTCTGGCAAGGCCACCCCACCTGTCCAGCCCACCTGCCCACCCCACCCATCTGGCCCATGTATGTCTATTCCACCTGTCTGGCCCACCTGTCCAGCCCATGTCTGGCTCATCTGTCCATTCCACCTGTCTAGCCCAACAGCTCAGCTCACTTGTCCAGGTCCACCTATCCAGCCCACCTGCCCACCCCACCCATGTGGCCCATATGTCCCTCCCACCTAGTACACCAGTTCAGCCCACTTGTCCAGTCCACATGCGCAGCCTACCTGGACCTAACTTCCTTTGTTCTAAGCCACTCTGAACATCATGTCTGACTATGACAGTGAAACTGGATTGTTAGCTAGGTTGGATTGAGACATCCCCAGGAAATCAGTAAAACACTTATCTGGTGGATCTGTGAGCATGTATCCAGAGGTGACTGGCATGTCTGACAGCAAACTTGGGGAGAAAGCTGGCCTGGATTTAGATAGAATTATCCAGTGGACCCTGATGGAACTCGAGTGGCAGGAGAAGGAAGCCCAGCGAAGGCTTCCGGCTCTTTCTCTCTGCTTCCCAGCTGGCAAGAGGTGGGTAGCTTTTCTCCACCACATACTTTTGCTGTGATGTTTCTGCCTCACTCTCAGCCTGGAGGCAACAGGACTGGCTGACCATGGACAGAGACCTCTGATGGCATGAGTCAAAGCAAACCTTTCCTCCTTCAGTTGCTTTTCTCGGTGTTTGGCCACAGTGGTGAAAAGTGACTATCACACAGACTTAGCACAGTGTCCTCACACTACCAGGCCCGAGCTTGTAGCCTGCAGTGTCTGATTTACTGGTTCACCATGGTGAGGGAGGCCACCTGCCTAAGGATTACCTTTTTAATGTCAAATAGAAATAATAGCCTCTACCTGGAAGGTGCATTTGTGACAGCACACGTAAGTCCAGGGAACACTGTGGCACAGGGCCTGGTAGTTTGAGATTATGTGGAGGTTAACAGGGTAGAGAGGGATGTGAGTTTGCTCACAGATCATACAGTTACATAGGAGAGAAAAGCAAGCAATTAGTCAGTGTGCAGGAAACTAGACAGAAGACGTGGGTTAAGAATGATATCCTGTACTGCTCTCCTGGCAGACAAAACTACCCACTTGCTGCTCTGCTCCATGACGGACTGAGACCAGGGCTCAGAATGCCTCTGGGGCAGGAACTGGGTAACAGAGGCACAGAGCTGCCAGTGGATAAGTTGCTTCATCATGAAGAGCCCTTCTGAAGACCAAAGGCCCACATGACATTTGAGTCAGTGTGCGTGAAGGTGTTTCTACCTGGAGGGACGTCACCTGCCACCTGCAGACGATGACGGAGGACAGCCAGTGCCTCTTTGCCTCCCTCTGGTGCCTGTGCCCAAATACTCTTCTCTGGTTGCTGAGAAAGGCAAAGGACCGGAGGGACCCAGATGCTGGCTCCTGCATGAACAGGGTGCAAAAGCCGAGCTGCAGTTTCTAAGGGAAGTGCAGAGTGACATCTTATCACCTTTCCACTGCTCACAAAGGCACAGTGCTTTCCCAGCTGCTAGTCTTTGTCTCAAGAGTCCCAGCTGCAAAGTGCATCTTAATTTAAGAAACAATTACAAGCAAAACAGAAACTCCCAGGAATTATCCAGTCCTTAGAAGGAGAGGAAAAAAGAGAGGGAAGGAAGTGGCACAGAGACCCAAGGTCGGATACCACTAGCATGAGGCTCACACACACTTGGGGCGGGACCGTGACACCCCACCCTGCTATGTGTCTCCCGGGGACGCTGGATCGGCCGCTGTGCAGGCGAGCACAGTCTAAATACCACTGCTTGCAGCAGTGCGCTCTGTGATTTTAACTCTAAAGGCTTTTGTGATTTAAAGCAGCAATTATATAAGAGAATGAGATAAAGACTGGGAGAAATTATCTTCTTTTGGGTTGGGAGGAAAGAGAAGAAAACGAAGGTTAATGTAGTGAAATATTTCCACAGTTATTTCACGCAACAGTTCGCAGGATCACTAATATTTTTGCACATTTTGTGCTCCTCAGGGGTGTGGGGGACACAGCTTGTGTTTTTGAAAGCAAGGACTGAAAACCTCACAGGGCCCTGTGGCTGACTTGGACCTTGGAAGACTTGGCAAGGAGGTTGCACGGCACAGAAACATCCTTTCACATTCAGGCGCCACACCGCAGGCTGTATCTTTTTCCATACCAGAGTTTGAACAAAAGTTGAGAAGATGAAAAACAACAAAAACTCCCCCACAAACCTTGGATGAGAACCCACATAAGCTCACAGTGACATGTTGCCTTTGGGTGCAATAGCACTGGCTGCAGACAGTGTTAAGAAGCTTGGAGACAGTGTTAGCCAGGTGCAAGGGCACATGCCTGCAACCCCAGCTACTCAGGAGGCTCAGGCAGGAGGATTACACGTCTGAGGCACCTTGGGAAATTTAGTAGGACCCTGCCTTAAAATGTAAAAACTGAAAAAGGCCTGGGGATGCAGTTCAGTGGTACATTCATTGGCCTAGAATACATGAGCACTTAGGTTCAATCCCCAGCACCGCAAGAGAGGGGAAAAGGAAGCTTGGATATGTTTGATCCTCTGCTTTGATACTGTGCTTTTGACTTTAGCAGTCTGGCGTGTGGAAGTAGCCTGCTGGCCTCCTGGCTCCAGCTCAAAGACCAGCGGGTATAATAGAGCAGAGGGCCCAGTCTGCCCACACTCATGCAGCATCAGCTTGGGGACAGCTAGGGAAATGTGGATTTGGGGCCCTGCCCACACTGCCTTGTCATGAGGGCTCAGATGACGGTGCATGTGACAGAGAAGCCCGCTGCAGGTAACCCTGGGCTGCGCCAGGCCTGGCATCTCCCTGGTCAGCATGTGGGCACAGCCTGGTGGACTTTGGTACACTTGGTATGTGCCAGGGGTCTTGTGTATGTCTTGCTGCAGAAGGAGCTGCCCCTGCTATCCTGCTTGGGGCTGAGCAGCCACAGGGGTGGTAGCAGCTCTGCGTGGGGTCCCTTGCCTGGGTTCCAGCAGCAGCGGTGAGAGGCACCATCGGCCAAGGACCTCTGGATTTTCATAACAGAGGCTTTGGGCATCTTTTCGCATAGGCACTGCCTACTACCTCTTTATAGCTCCACCCCAGCAGAACAAGATCAAGATGAACCACCCCCGGTACAGCTCTGGTGTCCCTTCTGAGGCTGCAGCTACCTGGGGCCCTGGCTGAGTGTGTGGTCGGAGGTATGGGGCTGGATCATTGTCATCAGTGTGGGACATTGGGTAAGGATGCAGAGGGAGCATCCCTCTGGGCGCTGGGCTCACGCCTAACTGCTGGGCTCTCTGACATCATTAGGAAAGCTCATGAGAGACACTGGCTGCTTCTCAGTGGCAGGTCCCAGAAAGGCAGCCAAGCTGTGTGTTGGACAAGCCCCTGTGTTCTCACGCCATGCGGACTGCTGTGCTCTGAGAGTCTGAGTCTCACCCCATGGCCTTGGGTCTCCAGGACTGAGAGGCCCGGAGAGCCACCTCCTGTGCGCTCAGAGCAGTGACGGTTCCGATCCCGCTGGGCTGATTACACAGCTAAGCCTCCACCCTGCTGATGAGGCATCTCTGGAAATGCTGCTGAAGGGCTTCTCCTCAGAGCAGCCACACACCACCTGTGAGGAAGCATGAGAAAGCTGGAGTACCGTGGTCCCTAGTATCTGCTGTTGCTCTCCTGGGGGAAACTGAGGCTCAGCATGATACAGGTGGACAGTGTCCAGCAGCCCTCACCTTCTGGTGCTGGGTCAGCACTGGGGTGGACCCCCAGCTCCATTTGATCTTTCACACCTGCCCACCGCTACCCAAGCTGCTTCCTAAGCCTGGAAAGGCCACATCTGTCCTGAGGGAGCGTGACTGTAGACTCCTGGAAACCAGCATAGACAGCCTCAACATTTCCCAGGGGAAGGTTTGCTTTGGGCCCCAAATGACAGCTGGGAGCCACAGCTCTACATCGAGGGCCCGCAAGACCTACTCCTGTGCTCACACGCATGCCTGGCCTCAGGTACCAGCCGTCATGGCATGGTCATCCCCAGAGGCCTGGATTTGGGGGGACGACACATGCCTAGCAAAGCTCTGTGTTCCAAAGTTCATCCCTGGAAGTTACCTTGTACCTTCGCTCAGCAAAAGCCCTGCCCAGCCGAGGCAGTGTTTGTTGGGATGAGCAGCCATGGGTTAAAAGCGTCTGTCTGTCTCTCTCCTTCTCTCTGTCTGCATGTTTTGCATGTCTGTCTAGATTGAGCAGGGATTAGGCTTTTGTAAGTGTCAGCGTGAGGAAATAGTGAGTGCTGGCCATGGGAGAGAGGGGCTGGCATCTGCCCTACCTATCCATTGCCAAAGAGTTCGGGCCACCTTGGGGATCTGGGGTCTGGGGCAGGGGTCACAGCTCACTGGCCCCCAGTTGGGGCCCTTGGGCCACCTCACCTTGCCTGCCTCTCCTGATGCCCAGCCTGCCTCCTGCCTATGCGCCCTTTCCCACACCAGCCCTGCCTGCTGACTCCGTCTCCTTGCTGCTTCTCCAGCCTGCACCCTGAGGTGCAGCCCACAGCCGTGCATCCTCCATACGCCAGTTCCGCGTGTGCTCCTAGGGTACCGCCATCCACTGTCAGCACCCAGGACATCGCGCTGCCCCCAAGGTCTCCACAGCTGGCTCCCTCTGTCCGGCAGACAGTGTTGCTGTCCTCAGGGAGGCTTTCTGGACACATGTCCTTTCCCTGCACCCCATGTCTGGGCTTCATTTTCAGTCCAGCACACAGCGGCAGGACACAGCACCACAGCCTGTCGGGGGACCACTCTGGGGAAAAGGACAGTGATTCCCAGAGGACACCTGTACACTAATGTTGGAGCCTATGACTGTGTCACCTTACATAGCAAAGGGGGTGACCCTGAAGATGGATTAAATCAAGGCTCTTGAGATGGGAGATGAGTTAGCCGATGTCCCAACATTCCCACAGGGTCCTCAGAGAAAGGCTGCAGGTCAGCTTCAGAGAGCGATGGGGCTGCAGTGCTGGGGTCCCTAGAGGCGGGGCGGGGCTGGGCCCAGGCAGCCTCTGGAGCTGGAAAAGATAGGAAAGGACTCGGTCCTGGGCTCAGAAGGAAGCGGCGTGGCACACACCTGACCAGCCCTTACCTCCCACCTTGGGCGCAGCAAGGTCGTACATTTATGTTGTTGAAGCCACTAGGTTTCTGGCAATTTGTGACAGCAGCAACTGGCATCAGAGGCACTGTGAGGCAGGAGAGGCGAGGCAGGCGTGTGAGGGATGCCCTTCGTCTCCATCCTCCTGGCACCCAGGAGAGCACTGAGCATGTAGGGTACTCGAAGGGTGTGTTGAGTGAGCGAATGAGCCCAGAGGAGTGAGTTAACTTATCCAAGGACACGGCCAGCTGGCAGCAGTGTAACTTCCGGCTACTGAGTTTTCTGGAGTTTCTTGACCGGGTTATCATTAATCTGGGCTTGGAGCAGACCCCCAAATCAGGCTGGCTGGAGAGGTGGAGCCGTGGGCCAGGCAGACCTACCCCAGACAGCCTTGGTGCAGTGCCTCAGGTTTGGAGCTTGCCCCATGGGTCCCATCTGGTGCCAGGAAGCTGGAAGCTGGGGGCCCCGGGCCGAGGAGACGCAACCCACTCAGCTATTGTCTTCAAGTTTGCAACTCACTGCTGATGGCAAACTTTTCACTAAAATACACAGATGGTCCCACCCGATCCCGCTAATGACAAAATTCTTACATAGCTACAAAAACAGACGTGATCATCTGTTTCCCAACATTCTGAAAAAAGTGCACAGAGGTGTAAGGTGCTACACAAATGAGAATAATTAGCTCATGCCATCTGTGGGCGGAAAAGAAACAGAACAAGGCCCTGCCTCCTGCTCCCCTGCTCCCCTGGTCCTGGGGAGGGCGGGGATGGGCATCCTCAGGGCAGCACTCCCGGGGGTGCCTGCCTCCCTCTGCGGGTGTGTTGTGCCCCACCATACTCCTCTGCATGCTTGTGATTAGCGGCAATAAAAAATCGGCATTACAGAACAATCAGTCTGAGCTCCTGACAGCCCTCCGGGGTAATGGGCGGCCCGCAAGGCCCCGGAAGCGGCCAGCCATGCCTTCCCTGGACTGGGCACAGTGGATCTATGAAGGATTGCTCTTGATTTTGCGTTCCTCTTGTCCTGACCATGAACAGGCATCTTGTGGACGGCACCCCAGGCAAACTGCACTCAGACTCCCCACAACCAGGAGAGCTCAGGCTGGGCAGAGCATGCCTCCGCCCTTCCTGAGCTGGAGATGCAGGCAGTTGTGTGCAAACACCGGTGGAGGGAGACACTGGGCACAGGTGTGGAGCCCGCACGGATGGGCCGGGCTGTGCTGGTCCAGGCGCTGCGAGGGAGCAGCAGGAGCTGGTCTGGGCTCTCAAAGGGCCCTGGCTGTGCCAGGAGAGGGACGCCGCTGTCAACCTGTCTGGGATGGTGGTGGTCTCAACCCAGGCAGAGGAAGCCGAGGCGGACAGGAGGTGGTGTTCCAACCCAGCCGGCAGTGCAGGGGCCCAGTGCTGAGGTCAGCATGGGCAGAGGTGCCCAGGTGAGCAGGCGTCAGGCATCTGCACGGGTAAAAACCCATACCCCACAGGCTCAGAGTAGGGGCATCCCCGTGTAGGGTTAGCTGGGGGGCTGCTGCCCCTGCCCTACACATGTGCTTACACACAAGCACACAAGTGTGTATGCAGGCTGAGCTCAGTGGGTGGGGCTGTGGAGGAGTTTCCATGCCTGAGTCAGGCACCAGTGCAGGCGTGAACGTACCTACGTGTCTACAAGCCCAAGGTCAGGCACAGGAAGAGCAGAAGAGCACAGGGAGGGGACTCTTGAGGGGGAAGGCAGAGGAGTCCTAGTGTGCCCAGGACCACACTGGCTGACATCAGGTTACAGTGACCTGGGACATCAGCCCAGGACCCTGTCGCTGCATGCCCAGGCGTCTCCCTGCACTGCTCAACCACAGAGAGATCACACACAGAAGTGCGTAGACTTGCCAGGCTGAGCCCTAAAGCACATGGCTTCCACCTGTTCTGCCTAAGGCTCACTCTGGGGAATGGGCTGCTGCTCTGTGAGAACATGCAAGTGGCCCAGGGACACCTGATCCACACAGGGAAACTGAGGCCATGCTGGATGGGGTCCCAGAGCCCTGCCAGACCCGCAGGTGGCCAGCCTGGCCATGATCCAGGACCCAAGGAGCCACCACCAGCTCCTGGGCCATGGAACCAGAGGTGGGGAGGCCGACTGTACTGGAAGCCACTAAGTCTGAGGCGATTTGTTATTTTGCTGCTGGGTCAAGGAAGCCGAGGCGTGAGCTCTGCACAGCAGTAGAGCAGAGGCCACCCCTGCTCCCAGGCCGGCCCGGGAGGAGCTGCCCTCCTCGAGTGCTCCTCTGCGCGCCCCCAGCTGACAGCAGCCACTGCCACCCCTGTGAGTCCTGTTGTTGGCTCTCAGTGGGCAGAACCAGCCAGGCTGTCCTAGGGAAGGAGCAGGGTCCTCGGCCCCTGGAGGGGTGGTGAGGCCCAGCTCCTGCCTCCCGCGCTTTGGTTTTGGCTGCTGTCCGTGATTTGGGGGAATAGACAGAGATGCACTGCCGGAGCTGAGGGGCCCACGAAGAGCAGAGGGCCTGGATGGGACCCCTGGGGACACCCAGCCCTGCCAACCTCTGGGAGCAGCCTGAGGCCGGCCTGGTGCAGAAGCCCCTCCACATCCCAACAAAATCAGGGTCCACTCCTTGGCCAGTCCTTAGGCCTCCACCAAGTCCTTTACAGATCACTTCCTCCAGCCAGGACACAACATTCTGCAATGTCCAAGACCATCTGATTCTCCAGCATTTTAAAATCATATCCCAGCCACTGCCAATGCAAATCACCTGGAATCTCCGAAAACAATGGATATAACACAATGGATGTAACACAATGCTATTTCAGTTGCTATTCATTAAAAGCAATTATTCTTGGGGAGGGATCAGCACCCGCAATCTACCAACCACTTACACTTTAGGGAGAATTAGTCTCCTTGGTCATAGACTAGCATTACTATGCATTCCTACTATGCACAAGCCCAGTATTCCAGAAAAAGTTAGGGCATTCTATTTTATACACTTCACTTTCACTGCATCTGCCTTTCCCCCCAGGCTCAGTATGGGTAGAATGACATGTTAAACCCCCAGCCCCCCATAATGGAGAGCTAGGGCAGGGATGGCATTTACTCCCTTGCTCCGGCACACACAGTGCCCGGCCATCAGGAGTCGGGGCCCAGTGAGGGGGCCGTGGGGTGCTGGGCCCTGCGGATTTGTCTCAGTGACTGTCTCGGGGCCATTGGAGAAGTGGGCAGTGAGGGGTTTGGGGAGAGGAGGAGCAATGGGGGCAGAGGTCAGCAGAGACCTGGGCGGAGGCGGGTGGACGCAGGCGCCGCTGACACCCTGGGCCCCAGACTCCCAGGAGATCTGTGTGGGCGGCCAGCACTGCTCGCCCTTCAGCCAGGAGGGCGGATTTGTCGGGGGCCCTGAGGGTGGAGGGGCAGGTTCCCTCATCTGGCCTGGAGGAGAGGGTGGGGTCTCAGGGCCTCTGGCACCTCTGCCTCCTGCAGCAGGAAAGGGGCTGTGGCCCCAGGGCAGGCAGGGGTATAGTCAGGAAAAGGGCTTGGCCCTAGGGAGAGGGTCTCTGTTGTCTGCACTGGGAGTGCAGAGGGGCTGGGTGGGGCCACAGTTGCCTGGAGCTGGGGTCTCCAAGGGGTGCCGACCAACCAGCTTCCACCTTGCAGCCTCATCTGCAAAATGAGGTTGCACCCGAAAAGCAGGAGGGGGCCCCCTCCCAGCACACCCCAGATGATAAGCACCTCTTGGGAGCCTGAGATGTCCCTGGGGCAAGGCAGAAACAGCAACGCGCGCAGGCTTCAGCACACAGGGTGCAGCTCTAGCTGGGCTCCGCCAAACCAACCTGTGCCCCCCCCCGGCCGGTCCCTGGGGCCACCTGTCAGCTGGGGACGTGCTCTGACTGGTGAGGATGAGGGCAGGCACAGGTGTACAAAGCGCCCTGTAGATGCCTGCGTGGGAGCCATGGGGTCACTCCTGGATTCCTCCTCAAGGGCCAGCTCGCTGGCTTTGCCCTGGGGCGGGGGCAGCACCCACAAGGCTGCTGGCCATTCCTCCTCTGGCCAGGGTGCAGGCCTCCGTGATGCTTCCCTGGGAACCCTGGACTCACTCCGCGGCCTTGGGCTGCTGGTGCTCGGAGAGCGGGTGCGGGGGCCGCTGGCTCTGGCACTGGCCGCAGCATCTCGCCCACAGAAACTGGTGCCTTGCCAACCGCACACTGGCCGGCGCCCCCACAGCCTGAAGCCGGGGCTTTGATGGTTCCTTGGGTGGATGAGGAACGGGGGCACCTTCTCTGCCACACCCCCAGCTCAGCAGGAGGTGCAGCCAGATAGAGACTGCCCGGAATTCCGAACCCTGTGCTTTGTGCTCTGCACTGCAGAGCAAGAGTCAGGCCAGGCTCAAAGCAGCATCCCCGCCTACTCCTGCTCGCTATGGGTCTGTTTTCATTTGCCCTTGAAAACTTTTCCTTTCTCATGGGGTAATGTTGTCACGACCCACCAGGCAGGTGCTGAGCCTTAGAGCTGGTGAGGTGCTTTCTGTGGGGTGCAGGATATTTCTGCTCTGCCCTCAGGGTGCCAGGAGGAGCACAGCCCACCCAGCAGCTCAGCAGGCAGCTGCCTGGGGTTAGGACGCTCATTTCCTTTAGGGAAGGCCTTGGCTCCCTGAGCTGTCCAGGGGTGAGTGTGCATTGCCAGGTGCCATGGACAAACACGGTGCCAGCCCTCTGCTCACCCCACAGCCATCTGCAGCACGCTCCCGGGCACAGCCCTGGGCCAGGCCTCAGGGACCACACGAGAAACCAAAGCAAGGTTTCTGTGCCTGTCTATTCCTGAGAAGCTCTGGCTTGAGGGCTCACGGCAGAGTCTGGGGGCTTCTAAGACCACAGGGATCCCACCATGCCCCAGGGCTCTCTCTAGCCCCCTGCTGGGCTCATGGCGCAGCTCCTTTGGATAGCACTGCCCACGCTGACCAGGGATTTCACTGCACCCTGACCCTCGCTGTCCACTCCAGCTGTGTCTTGCCCTCCTGAGGTTGGGGGCCACTGTCCCTAGGGAACCACAAGTTAGCATCAGCATTTTCCAAGTTTCAGGGTGCTGGTGCAGTCTGTGTGGTACGTGTGCAACTGCTGTAGGCTTGGTTCATGTTTCTTCCTGTGACTGGTCCTGAGCCGGGGAAAGGCCAGCTTCTCGGACCAGTGCCTCTGTTTGTCCTCCCACACTGCAGTCTGTCTTGTAGCTAAACTTTCACTTCTGAAAAACATCCCTTTGGCATGGGCCTGCCTGTCACCCCGCTTGTTTCAATGGGCCCTAAGTATCACTGTGTAGAGTATGGGTCTCCCACAAGTGAGGCCACTGCAGTGTCCTTCCAGTTGCCAGGGCCTGGGGGCAGTGGCCAGGGCAGCCGGGGGTCTTTGGGTCCCTGTTGTCCCCCTCTGCCCTCAAAGCCCCCTCTAATCAACACCTCACCCACAGGCAGCTGCCTGCCCTACAAATACCACTGAAGGCCAAGGTTCACAGACCTCTTTGTGGGGTCAGGCTCCCTGGAGAGCCAGGAGCAGATCAGCTGAAGCAGGTGGTCAGGCAAGCAGTGGCCAGCTCCCCCGCACCCCTCCTCAGCCCCCTGGCCCTGGGCCTGTGCCTGTCTCTGTGCCTGGGCCTGTGTCTGTGTCGTCTCTGTCTCTGTGCCTGTCTCTGTGCCTGTGCCTGTCTCTGTGTCGTTTCTGTCTCTGTGCCTGTCTCTGTGCCTGTGCCTGTGTTGTGTGCAAGAGGGCAGAGGGGTGGGATGGCGGCTCTCTGCTGGAGAGGAGGAGCAGGAGCATCTAGTTCAAATGCAAACCCAGGCAGCCGAGTCAGCGACCATCAGAGAAATAACGGGCACCTTTAAGGGAAAGAAGTGATGTGGAATTTACAAGAGGCTTGGGCTCTGCACATCACATCTGCGGATCTTGACACAACTGGGCTATTTGATTTGCCCTTAGTGATGTAATTTGTCATTGTTAACACAAATACGTGCAGAAGAGCCCAGCCAGCCCCTTGCCAAAGGGGCCTTTGGGCTGTTCTGCAGGCTCCTACCAAGTGCAGAGCTTCCCTCCTCACGTGGATGTGCAGCTGGAGCCAGGACACCGTGGGGCAAAGCACAGCGAGTCTTGAGGTGGCTCAGCTGAGACACAGGAGTGGGCACAGCCACTGCTGCCCTGCGCAGCTGTTAGCCCTGGAATCTAAGATCAGGAAAGACTCTGCTGAGATTGCTCAGGGGACATGGCGGGGCTGGCACTGGGTGTAAGGTCACCGTGCACCCTGCCCTAAGGTGACACAGATCCTCACATGGCAGGAGGCTGAGACTGTCCCCACCACTGAGTGTCCTGCTCACAGCAACCTGGTCGAGACCCTACATCCACCCTGGTGGGTGACTCCATGGAGATGAGGACGAACGCATCCCCAGCTCCATCGGAAGCACTGAAAGGAGGTACGGTGGGGACCAAGGTGTAACTGAGGTGAGGGGATTGCAGGTGGTTGGCTGAGTGTAGGCGCCCCGGGTGTGAGCGGGTCTCCAAACTCTATGAAACCCCGGGCTCCACTGACATGTCATGTTCACAATGAGGCCCTAACTCATTCCTCTGGCTGCTAGATAACTCTGAACCATCGGTGGTACATGCATGACTGTCCCATTGGGTGGCCTGGGACAGTTCCACTGGGTGGTACAAGCTGTGCAATATGACAGTCATGCATGTGCCATGGTGGTTCAAGTTGGCAGGACATGTTAATCATGGCTGGCCTCCTGGGTCAGGCTCTTTGAATTCACAAACAACAGCTCCGTATCTAGACAGAAGGCTCTCGCAGGGCACACTTGGCAGCATCTTATCTGGAGACAGCATCAGTTGTCACAGCTGAGCTTGTGTTCTGGGCATCTTGTGGTAGAGGCCAGGGATGGGGTCAACACCCTGCCATGTCCGGAGGAGACTCCATGACAAATACCAGCACTCCCCTGATGGTGCTCAGGGCAAGACAGAAACCCCAGTGCAGAAGAGAGAGCAGAGGTTGAATATTTCCCATTTAAAAATCCCTATTTTCAGCTCATCTGAAAAATTCAACACTACAGGCTCAGATACTCCTTATGCAGCCAGCACAGGGGAGTGAGACGTGAATTACCACAGCCAGCCCCCATGGGTCCCGCCTCCGACTCCCTGCTGCCCCCCAGGCTGACGTTCCCATGCACTCTCACAGGGCTGCCTCCGCCCGGCCAGGCATCTGGAACAGTTGGCCTTTTCTGGAAGCAAACGGGAGACAGTTCTGATCTGGGAAGAGGCTGGAGGGAACGTGTGGGGCTCTTCCCCTCCTGAGGACACTTCCCGGCCCCCACGGACACAGCCCCCGCCCAGCACTCAGCGTGGAGACTCCACCGTACCCTGCTTGCTCCTGCTGGTTCAACCTTTCCCTTTTATTGGAAAAGTTTAATTGGGAGCTCTGAAAGGTCACAATTAATATTTCCAAGTGAAAAATACAAGGTAAAGCAGCTCTGAGTAAACAGCGTTAAAATCCAGTGTGCTGAAAATTAGACTGGAAAGAAGGAGAGTGAGAGGAAAGAGCGACGCAGGCAGTGGCACCCCTGGCACCAGAGCCACCTCCAGGGCTCCAGCGAGCCCCATGCAGCCCTTGGGGGCCAGCCTGATGGCCGCACACATCCGGTCCTCCAGTGGATCCTTCCGGCCTAGGGGGTGTGGCCTTTCCCACCCACTTACAGTATGCAGGGTCACCCTCCTAGCTTCCTGTCCCCTCCTCCGAGGAAACCCACTGCTGCAGGCACCTGGCGCTCACTGGCATCACGGAGCTCTTTCTCATGGCCTTTCCTGCTACTTTCCCTTGGTTATGTGTCAGTGATTGTTGCCTGCTTCCTCAGATGAGTACAGAAAGCCTGGGGCACCAGGGTCCCCCAACCCAGAGCGGCCCTCAGCACGAGTCCAGAACTCACATGCATACATACAGGGAAAGAATGGGCAAGGCGAACATGCTCAGCTTGGCCGAGGCCCCCGCGGGTCACCAGCATGGCCTGCATTGCATTCAGAGCTTGACCGGCTGGGGTGGTTCCGTAAGCCCTGTCCCTCCCGGGTCACTTCAGCCATGGCAGGTGACGTCTTTCACGTTCACGGCTCCACTCCAAAACAGAATGAGATGAGGAAAGGCTGCCTGAGAAAGACACCTGCACGTGCACCAGCACGCTCAGCAGGATACCCCCATGTTGCCAGCAGAGTCTCAGGCACACTGTGCCCTATTTGCTTTTTAGGGAGGTGACAGATACCGATCAAGAACTCTAAATTTCAGTCAAAGAGGATGCAGACTAATTGCGAAATGCTTCTAAGTACTGTGGAAAAAAAAATAACATGATAGACTAGAAGTAAACACCTTGTGCCTTTCCTGTGATGACATTGCCCATAATTGGATTTTCAGAAGACTTTTGAATCTGCAGTTTAAGTACAGATTTTTTTTTGCAATTTTGAGATAGGTACATGGATAAATAAAAAAGTGTGTAATTACAGGCAGCGCAAGCAGCTGTTTTGCTTTGCCTTCACTTTGAAGGCTCTGCTTCAAGGTCGTGGACTCAACTTTCACGTATTGCAGAATAATTAATTGCATGAGTAAAATGCCGACCAGGACTGGCAGCCATGCACAAAATGCAAAAGGGAGGACAGGCTTTCCTTTCTAAAGCAAGTATCTGTGGGGCTTTGTTTGGGGGACCTTGGAGGACAAAGGACCCCCTTGCCTTGCTCCTGCTTTGCTGAATTCTGAACACAGTTTTGCCTGGTTTCCTGGTCATCAGCATGGTCTTCGCTGCATTTAAAGCATGCTGATGCCTAGGTCTTGGCTGGTCTACTCTGGCAGGTTCACACATAGGTGGCCGCAGGCCACCCTGAAGTGTCCTGCAGAAGGCTGCTCGTCTGACAGAGGAGGCAACATCGCATTACGCTTCTTGGTCCACTCAGCACAGGGCTTCCCAGCAAGGCCAAAGGGACAGAGGAGATCAGAAGAAAGAAGAGGCTTCCTTCTCTGTGGCTGACCGCCAGCTAGCAGAACTTGCTTCATTTTGGCGATGAGCAGATTCATCCAGCCCTCCTCATCCAGGCCTTGACTCTGGTGCTAGGGTCCTGCTGACTTGGCAGAGAAGGATAAGGCTTCACAGTGCTGATGCTTTTCTGCTGCCCGAGCGCTACCTACTTCTAGGGGATAAAAACAACCTTGCAGTATGGGGTAGCAGGGCTGAAGAACTCCTTCTGGCTTCGCCTGGATGCTCCACATTGGAGACAGCTCCCAGTGCCGGCTCCTCCGCATTTCAGTGGGCAGCCTTGGGCCCAAGGCCTGCTCTGCTCTGGGAGCTCAAGTGCCTGCATGACCCATGCTGGAGGTGCAGCTTGTGTTTGTTCTTGCTTTGTTCAGTCTTGCTGTGCACGGCCAGATGCCCCTTGTGGCTCAGCACAGGAGCCTGATGCCGGTGGAATGATCCCTTGGTGCGGAGGAGCCTTCCCTGACCACTGCGAGGCCAGGACAATGCCAAACGGCACTTGTGTTTTGAAGTTCAGCTGTGACAGCCTACTTCACCAGCACCACAGAGGCCCAGAGTGAGCTGACTGCTTATCTCCAACTTGAGTCTGTCCCTGTATATCCCTCCCGCTGGGATGAACAGGGCCTGTGTCCCTTGCCTCCGCCTGTCCTGGTTAGCTCCGGCCGTTTCTGCAGATACTGCCCTGTGCTGCTTCTCCCGTACACGGCTGCCTTCCTGTCACGATGTCTGTGGCCCCTTTGCCACCTGTCCGCTGGCAGGTGGGGACCTGCTGGTGTTGCTACTGCGGGCAACAGCCAGCCCTACGCGCCGGTGAGTGATGAGAGTGACGGGGCAGCCCCACTCGCCTGGGTCAGAGCTGTCCTGCCTTAGTTTGTTCAGTCACAGCTACCTGCTGCTCTGTCCCCAACTGAGGCCCTGAACACAAAGGTGCTGTGAAGTCCCGAAGTGAACATTACGCATGTGCCATGCAGGACCCAGGTGCACGGCATAACTGCTGAACGTCAGATTCAGACTCTGATTGAAAGGCAGCAGGCAGCCTTTGGACCCACTACTCAGTGCTGTGTTTCTGGTATCCTGGGGTCTGGAAACATGGGTCACAGCGTCCACGGGAGCTCCACCCTCACTGAGCCTGAGCCTGTGCTCTCTGAGCCAGCCCAGCGCAGCTGTCTTGTGATGCTGTCTTGGGTGGTGAAGTTCCTACTGTGTCCTGGGAAGAAGGGCTGGCTTGTGTGAGACTCAGTCACCCTGTGGTCCTTACCTCGGCTCTCTGGGGCTCCCCACTCAGCCCATTTTCTCCAAGTCCTTCCCTCTACTGCATCTTAGCTCTAGTCTAATGAAACAGTCATGTTCTACTTAGCCACAGAGGCTGCTGGCTAAGGGTGCTCTTCACCCGGGGTGGGCACCCCTGCCAAGATGAGGGTGGCTCTTTCTCGGAGGCAGAGCTCCACCACAAGTCCTGAGGAAGCCAGCACACTTGTCCCCTGCAGTGAGATTATGAGGACGCTGGGACATTCCTGGGTGTGTGCCTCTCTACTCTGATCTGACTTGCCAGCACACAGGCCAGTGCCACCTCACGGTGACCTTCCCCAAGGACAGATGACCAGATAGTTACACTGGGGAACAGGGAGGTCAGCGTGACCTCCCTGTCTGCCACAGTAAATTTCTCATAAATCCTGCTGTGGCCAGGCTGTCTAGGATGGAGGAGCCATCTCTCTCCAGATATGACCGTGTAAACAGGTTGCCCTTCCAGTCTTTTTAAATCCACATGTGTCGAGACCAAGTCCTGGTGCTGGAGCAGCTGTACTCGCTAGGGCCTGCAGGAGCTACACAGTGGGGCTGTGTGAGCACTGTTATGTCAAGTTTGCCC
Organism: Dinomys branickii; assembly: GCA_004027595.1. Classification (NCBI taxonomy): domain Eukaryota; kingdom Metazoa; phylum Chordata; class Mammalia; order Rodentia; family Dinomyidae; genus Dinomys; species Dinomys branickii. Next base: position 241,376 of record PVLD010000794.1, read on the forward strand.
AAGCAGGCTGAGAGGAAAGAGCACAGGAGGCCAGCAGAGCAGCCCCGCCTGGAGTATGCAGCCCCTTTCCCTTGTCTGGGGCTGTACTGTCCAGGACAGAGCTCAGTCGGGCACAGAAACTGCAGAGAGGAGAACCACCAGACCCCACGTGGTCAGCACAAATTCAGAGGGCAGTGGCCTTCTGGGCTTGAGTCACTGGGGTAGTCACTGTTCAGACCGATGGCCTCTCCTGCAGCTCAGCAGATTCTCTGCATTTCTTGCTTTCCATGCGGGCTGTGCTGAAAGCGCCTGAGTGTGCACTGTTTTAGGGTGTGACCCCTGCAGCAAACCTCCCCCAGCTGAACTTGGCCAGGCCCCAAGCTGGCTGGTGTGTCCTGGGCTTCTCTGGGGCCATCTGCAGAGTGTGAGCACCACTGTGTCACTGTCCATTTCAGGCTGGTGGAGCAACGCCACTGGGGCTTGCTGGGCACCCCTAACGGCGATCGCCCTCACAGTGATGCAACTCCAGGACCATTCCACACTTGGTGGGGCCATGGCAGGAAGCCTGAAGTGCAGGCCTCATCCCTGGCCCATGTCTCTCCTCTGCAGAAGCCAGCTGGGACCCGGGGGTGAGGCAGGAGTCTGTGCTAAGCTCCACCTCTCCTGCTTTGGGCACCCCGAGCCTCCTGCGAAAACTGCTAATTACTCTGAGCAGGTATTTGCTCTGTACCATGCCGCCAATCTGGAGGCATGGTTTCAAAGCATTAAAATTCTACCCTCAGAAAATGCAGGCGTTTTGATCTTTCTATGCAGCCACGCAGTAAAAACGCTGCACATATTTTCTGCACCTATCCAAAGAAATTTATCCTTCACACCCTACTTCATGCCATATGTCGGGAGCTGAAGGAGTGAAGGATTTGGCTGTCAGTGTCTGAAGGAGCGGCAGGCCTTACTCTAGCTCCTCCGAGGCGCCTTGGATCTGAAACTGACATTTCATGTTAGCTCCTGTCAGCACTCTCCACGGTGCGTCGCAGCTGAGGTGGAAACGGCTTCTGATGGCGGCATCCATGGAACAGGGAGGACCGCACTCTGGTTCCCTCCTCATTGTGTCTGGAGAGCGGAGTCACTTGGCCTCCCAGGATGCAGAAGACGGAGACCCTCCCATTGCTCAGGTGCCAGGTTAGAGGACAAGAGGGAGAGATACCTTCACACGCAGGGGAATACATCTAACTGGCATGCCCAGGGCTGTCTGCTCATGACCCTGCCCACAGAACTCCCCTTGCTCACCGGAGCCCAAGTGCATCATCAGAGGTCAGCCAAGATGAAGCCCCTCTGACTGCTCCTCCCGCCCCTCCTGGCTTTCCAGCATGGGGTCTGGATTGTGGTAGGCAATCTGTATAATCTGTGCATTAAAAAATGACCAAGAGCAGGCACAGACCAGGGACAGGCCTGGTGGCCCTCCCAGTGCTCCTCTGTCACAGAAAAGCATCCTGTTTGCCATATTCAGTAGGCCCAGCAAGCGACCAGGCGCTCTGACAGTCACCAGGTTTAGTGGTCACCTGTTAGTCTAGTGATGGACTAACGGAGTTCCTGTAATCTGAAACTAGCCATTCAAAACTCCAAATGACATTTTTCCTGCTCTCCCTCCTGGGGCTGGCAGTCCTCATGGATCATTTTAATTGGGTAACTGGAAAAAAATGTCTCCTTTCATAAACCTACCAACACTATTAGCTCAAAGGTGTTCAGGAAAATGTGCTAACTTTTGACTAATATCCACACGGGCATTTTTGAGGTTCTATCTAGCATTGGCAAAACACAGTGTTGGTAGAAAATAGAGCATTAAAATAGAATCTGAATCAATTTTTCTGATCAATTGCTGCAGGAAATGTGTGTAAGTGGCTGCAAATTGGGTCCCACAGAGCCAGATGGGCTGCGCAGTGCTGTGAAGTTGTCGAGAATGTGCCCCACCCATTGGCTGCAGAGCTCCTGGGGCTCACAGGCGTAGGTGCAAATCTGAGGAAATTTCCTGTTCAATCAATAAATGCTTATTAGGAAATGTGGCTTAACACACACCCACACTAGCATATTCACGTGATTTTAGATAGATGCCAAGTCGTTCTCTCTCTTTTTTTTTTTCTTTTAGCCTCAAGGAAGATTAGCCTCAGGTCAGTCTGTCTTTTTAAAACAGATCCTTTTAGGAAGATGTTGGCCAGACTGGAAATAAAATGTCTCAATGCCTCTGGAAACAAGTAAATGTTCCTCTGATAAATTCCCTGATTAAACCTGAGGATGTAAGTGATGAAAACAAATATAAAAACAAGCCACGTATCCACACACAAACACAGCCACATACGCATGCACACATATGCACACACATTCGCATTTTTACCTCTCATTGGAATTCGCTTTCTAACACTAGAAATTTCCTTGCACCAAGACAGCAGGGGGGAGGGACTTTACATACCCAGTTTCAATATCTAGTCATGTACATATTTACACACCTTTACACAGACTGACATACATAGGCACACATAAACACTGATATGTATGTCTGTGCACATATACAGGCACTCACACACCCACCTACACACCTAACACCTACAGCTGTCATATGTACACACACACCAAACATTTACGTGCATACCTATGAACACGCACTCACATGTAGTTAATATGCACACATGTACCTAGTACCTGTATCTAAACATATATATGTGCACATACATGTGTAGACACATAATAATTGAATATATGTACATATGTACACACACACACACACACACACACATGCTCTTCTTCCATTTTCCTGAGTCCTAGGCCTGGTAACAACCAGGGATTTGGTGGCCTCAGGGCAGAAATTATCCGTGAAGGGCTTTGAGAGTCAATCTAGGGGTGAATCAGGATAAGTGGGGCTGGGGCTCCCATCCACTTTCTGGAGCTCCTGGAGGTAGAGTCTCCTAGAGGAAAAAGTCCTGTGCTCAGAACCATTCTGTGTGATGATTCCTCCCTGTTCAAGGAAGGACAGGAGGTCTAGAAACCCACAAGCTCAGGCCGCACAGGACTCTGTGAAGCCTGTGCCACAGCCTGTGCTGTGTTCTCTTCTGGCTGATCCACAGATACCTCCGCTTGGATCTAGCTTTTTCCTTAAACCTATAGACTCTGGAAAATCTGCTGCCACTTTCTTGGGACTGTTTCAGGCCAGATGCACCACTGTCCAAACCCAGAGCAGTGTGGTACAGCCATCTTGGGCAGCCGGGCACTTCTCAGCAGTCCAGTTCTTGCACTGCACCTGGAGAAATACCCTCTATGGGGTCTGGAACTAGTAGGGCCTGTGACAGCCTTTAGCCACTCAGGGTGGGTCCAGGGAAATGCCAGTTCTAGGTGCTGGGTTTCTGAGGTGCATGAGATGGGTCCTTTGTCTTCTAACACTGCAGCTGAAAAGTCCAGTGTAAATTCTACCAGGTCCATAACCATGCACATAGACCTGCATGACCAGCTCCTTAAAAGAAGTTCAGGGCATGTTAGGTAGGGTTGTATGCATTTATAATCCCAGTTATTCAGGAGGCTGAAGTAGGTGGACTATAAGTTCAAGTCCAACCTGGACAAGACCCCATCTAAAAATAAAAATAAATATAGGGCTGGGATATAGCTCAGTGGTAGAATGATTGCCTGGCATGTGCAAGGACCTGGGCTCAATCTCTAGTACTACAAACCAAATCAAACCAAACCAACTGACCCCCAAACCTCAAAGCACAACCAAAATAGAGCACAGGGTACTGCTTAGACAGAAGACTTGGCTGGAAGGTGTGAGCAGCCCAGGGGACATGCAGGCCTCTCTGGCCCTGACCAACCCTGCACATTACATGTACCACCCTGCCCTCATCCTTGTGTCTGAAGAACTGGGCTTTGGCTGCACCAAAGCCACTCACACTCAGGTCAGGGCCCACATCTCCCGGAAGCCTCCCTGGAGCTGGAATCCGCTTGGCGGTGGTCACCACAGATACCCTGCTGCCCACTGTTCTTGTCTCCCCTCCCAACCACAACCTCATCCACCTGTGGGACAAGCACAGGCCAGCAGCGAAGTCCTGAGGTCTCTCCCGCTCTGCCTCAGCCAGCAGTGTCCAACCCTCAGTCGGCATACCACTGAACAAGCTGCTGACCTTAAATACAAGCTGAAAAAAGCACAGTTGGTCCTTCATGTCCAAGGGCTCCTCAATCTCTCCTGGATACCAATCTGTAGGGACTTTTGAAAATATTTGAAAAATTGCATCTGTTCTGAGAAAAGTATAGATGTTTCCATCATTATTCCCTAAACAATACAGCCTAACAACTGCTTGTGTAGCATTTATATTTTACTAGGTATTGTGAGCACCTTAGAGACAATTTAAAGAACACAAGAGGATATGCACATGTTCTATGTAAATACGACAATGTTTACATGGAAGCTTGAGCATCCCTGGATCTTGGTACCCACAGGGGGTTCTGGGGCCAATCTCTCCTGGATCCAATCTACAGTAAATACCAGGTAAACTCAGAGTCCTTCACAAAGATGACTTAATTTTCTGCTATGAAAGGACTAAAAAAAAATCAAGGTGGTTTCAAGGTGGGCTCTGGTCATATTGTGACTAAAGATCACATTTCTATGTTTTTAAAAAATGTGTGTGGGCCAGGGATATAACTCGGCAGACAGAAGCACTTTCCTGGCAAGCATAAGGACCTGCGTTTGATTCCTGCACCAAAAATGAATGAATGAATGAATGGGTGCCTCATCAAGGGCTCATAGACCAGCAGATGCTCCTGAGATAAATGCTACCTGTCACAACTTCCCTTTGATTAGGCTTTAAGGGAGAAAGAATTTCCAAATCATTTACTTGAGAATTTAAAAAATCTGAAGTGCATTTGTTTGCCGGAGAGGAAGCCCTGGCCTATTTTACATTGTCAAATCTATTTTTAAATAAAGTTCTTTTTGTGCCAAACACTACTCCTAAAAATAGCTCCCTGACTCGTTTTGTAGAATTAAAACAAAATCACTGATTAGAGCACAGCCTGAGTCAGCAGGGCCCCACTGCTTGGGCCAAGGCCGAGGATGCCACATGTCTCACGTCCACTTAATTCCTCTTGGCATTGTGGACTATTGCCTACCAAGAGGGAGACACCTGTTTTTGTGAGACGCTATTCTTAAAGACAACTTTTTCCCTATCACCAGGGGAAAAGGGAGAAAAGAAAACCCTCTGTCTAGGTCTGTCCAGTGAATTCTATCTGGTGTCAGAAATAAAGATGGGGGCCCCAGAGCAGCTGAGGTCACCTCGGGGGCTTTCCAGCTTCCGTGGTTGTGGGACATGCCACTTCAGCTCTGCCAGTAAACTGGATGGGACTGGATGGGACCAGCCAGGGCAGTGGGAGTGAGGCCTGTTTATCTGTGGCTTCCCAGCAGCGATGGGTAGCCAGGCTACTGCCCAAGCTGACCTCAAGGGCTGGTAAACTGATAAGACAGAGAGCTGCTGGTGGGCTTGAAATGAAGCTTTACCTTACTCAGGGCAAGTTTAGCCTCTGATGGTGCGCCCACACACAGGCTCACACACAGGCTCACACACAGGCACACACACAGGCTCACACACAGGCTCACACACAGGCACACACACAGGCTCACACACAGGCTCACACACAGGCACACACACAGGCTCACACACAGGC